>VXBU01002230.1:633610-653967 GCA_013400315.1 Bombycilla garrulus
GGCTCTCGCAGCCCCGCGGCACCGGCACCGAGCCCGGGCCATGGCGGTCAGAGCACCGGCATCGAGCTCGGAGCGCCGGCACCCCGAGTTCGGGGCACCGGTACCGGCACCGAGCCCGCGGAACCGGCCCCGAGCCCGCGGAACCGGCACCGCGCTCGGAGTCCCCCGGCTCCCGAGACCGGGATGCGCTCCCGGGGATCCCGCGCGTGAAGGAGGAACCCAAACCCCGCTGGTTCGTCCGGGGGATGGAACTTCAGCCTCTCGCCCCGGGGAGACAAAATACCGCCCGCGGGAGGGAGGGGGAGGCCACGCCCGGGACTGGTTTTACTCTGTGCCGCGCGTCCCGCGGTGCCAAAACCGCACGGACACGGGTGAGGGGCAGCCTCTCCCCGCGTCCTGGTGTCGCATCCCCGTTCCGGTGTCGCATTCCCGTCCCGGTGCCGCCTCCCCAGCCCGCTGTCTCATTCCCGTCCCACTGTCTCATTCCCAGCCCGGTGCCGCCTCCCGCTCCGGGTGTCTCTCATCCCCCTCCCGGTGTCTCATCCCCGTCCCGGTGCCGCCTCCCCAGTCCGGGCTGCCAGGCTCTGCGGTCCGCGGCTCTGCAGCCCCCGGTGCCGGCGAGCCCCGAGCGCCCGGTTTGCCGGGGAAGGGGCTTTGCGGCTCGGTCAGACGAAGAATTCCTAAAAGCAAGAGTTGTGAGAAGGAATAAAAGTCGGAGCCGCGGCAGGCGGGGGCTGTGGGGGGCAGGAGCGGGGCTGCGGCACCGGCGGGGGCTCCTCATCCATCCTGAGCGGAGTCTTGAGCCCGGGATCGCCACTGGGCCGGAGCAGTGTGGCTTTAACCTAAACGGCGCCCATGGAATACAGACACCCTCTAATACAGAGAGAGTACGGGCATTCCCTAAATGTGTGCAAATAAATGTGGAAGTGTGAATGCCTGTGCTGTAGCAGGGCTTTAAAACGCAAAGGAAAGACGAAAACCTGCTTATAGGAAGAACTTGAAGACTCGATCCCCCCTCTAAATGTCCCCCAGCTGCTCCCAATTCCTCCACGAACCAGCTGCTTCCACTACTTTAATCAGCGTCTCTCGCAGCAACTTTTCTAACAGGTTTAACCCTCCGCACCTGTGGGGAGCATAATTTACCCTTCCCAGGCGGCCATTTCGCACCTGCCTCGGCCGCTCCCCCTTCCCGCAGTTTCCCCAACCCCGCAGCCCCCGGGTGCGCTCCTGCCCCGGCCGTGGCTCGCTGGGCGAGCGCAGGACCCGAGCTCGGAGCGAGGGCTGGAGCCAGGCGGGACCTGCCCGGCCGGACACGGGCACCCAGGTGGGCTCGGGGCTGGTGCTGGGGCCGGTGCTGGGGCTGGTGCTGGGGCCAGGCTGGAGAGGGCAGCGCTGCCAGAGCCTCTGAGCTCCTGCTCGCCGTGCTCTGCCGGCTCCAGCCGGGCAGCGGGGAGGAAACGCTGAGCACTGTGCGGAGACAGTGAGAAAAATGGTCAGAGTGGGAGCTCAGGGCAGAATACGGAGCTGAAGGAATAATTTTTAACTGGTTGTATCAATGGGAGGATTTATTAAAAGGTTTCACTTCTCCAGGCTTGCAATATTCCAGATCAATAGCTATCTTAATTATTTTAGCAGTGTGCTGCTGCTGGAATCTGTTACCGCTCGTTCTGCGGGGCTCGTGCGAGGAGCAGCCAGACCCATCCTGGTTTGTTCCCTCGCAGTTTCAGGGTTCGTGGTTCCGCTGGGCCGAGTTGAGCCCAATTTCCAGTTTTGCCGGTGCAGCTGCGGTGTTTTCTGCGGGGCTGGAGCTGTTGGCTTTGTCTGGAGTCGCCCCGGGGCTCCCGGGCAGGGGAGGTCTCTGCTCCTCCCCAGAGCCGGGCACCCTTCTCCCCCTGCTGCGGCTGGGCGAGGAGGTGACACCGAGGCACAATTTCCCCAGACGTGCCGAGATTTCCAAACCCGCCAAACGAACCGGGGGTGGATTCAGGCCGGCAGTTTGCTGCCCTACCCTGCCCATCGTGCTCCGTGGTGACATCAAATTTCAGCCGCGTTTTCCGGAGGGTCCGGGGTGGCACCAGAGCGGGGCTGACAGAGCTCCCGGCGGGCGGCTCGGGGACGAGGAGGTGCCGCGCTCTTCCCGCAGATGCATCGCCTCGGGCACGGGCCCCGCGCGGGAGCTTTGCTGGCTCGGGAATGCGACCGGCAACAGTTGCTCCCGGTCCTTGTCCTAATTATCCTCACGGGCACCGCGGGCAGCCGGCAGGAATTTACATCTGGGGGGGGCAGAGCTGGGAAATTCGTGTTTTGTGTGGTTTTACCCTCCTGGCTTTTCTTTAGCGGGAGAAATCCCCGGACTGGCTGCGTGCAAAAAGCACCTCGGATGCACCTGTAGCTGATTTTTTATGTATAAGTAAACCCCGCGCTGCATAATCTGCACTTGCTGAAGCGTTAGCCCTGAGTAACCTCGGCAGCTGGGAATGGTGCAGAGGGAGATGTTGGTATTCATGAATGTTTTGACATATTTGACATTTCCTATATGGTGTGCTTTCTCTGTTTTCCTGATTTCCTCCTGTCTCTGCTCCCCTGCTTTAGCAGTGAGGAGTTTCCTCCTCCGGCGCTGTGGGTTGGAGGCACAATGTAGAGAATCTCGAGCTTTGTGGGTTTGCTTTTGTAATTTATCGTATTTCAAGGCGTGTGTCTATCAAAACAGTGGCATTGTTGCGTTTTAATGGGATTATTCACTTTAACAGAGTGCAGGGATGGCCAGGAGGGCCGGTTTAGACAGAACAGGTGATTTGCGTTCTCCTCCCAAAGCAGCCTGTCCAGCTGCGAGGGTCTGAGGTGAGGGACGCCTGCACAGCTGCAGCAGGAGCATTTTTGGTTTGGTTTGTATGACAGAGCAGGGCAGGGAGGAGGTTTGGGGTGGCTCCAGTTCCCTCCTGCTGTTTGCTGCTCCACGGGGAAGGTGCCAGCCTGAGGGGTCAGGAGAAATCTGCTCTTGGACCAGTGCAAACCACACATTTCACTGAACAGGCCTCTCGTCTAGGCAGAGAATTTCTAATTTTTATTCAAGTCTTCATAATTTTCTGCAAGAAACCAAACCCCGGTTGTGATTTTGGGCCCATCATTTAAGGTGAGAATTTCTGTAGCAAAGCTCAGGTGTTTTGGTCTCTTTAAGCTTTTCCTCCTCAGCTCCTCATTTACAGCTGGGCTGCTTCTGTGAGGTGGAAGAGTTGAATTCAGATGAGTGTTCCTGTTCAGGGGAAGTGATGCTTGAGCAGGTTTTGTGTGTGGACACTCAGCTTTTCTGTGTAACCCCTTGGGTGGTGGAGCCTGGTGCCCTGCCCAGCGGTGGGGGTCACTGCGGTGGATTTTGGCAGGCCCTGGCTGTTGCTGTGTGTGCAGGGCTGAGGCTCTTCTTGAATTAATGGCTTTGATAGGATGGCTCTGGCAAACCCAGCTCTTCAATGCTGGGTTTAATGCAATTAATGCTTATTGGGTGTCTTACTGAAGGCACAGGGACTTGCGTGTGTTAATAAACACTAAATAACATTACTCAGCCCATTTTTCTCCACTAATTTGGTTCGCTACAAAGAAAAATCCAAAATTTTGATTATTACTTCCTTCTAACATTCCATACTAACGACACAGCGAACTGCAGTAACACAGGGATATAAAACAAACAGCAAAAAGTCTTTTCTGTGCGTTCCCACCCTCCAGAGCAGCTTGCCGTGGTTGTGCCGTGCAGTGCCAGGGCAGTGGGTGGCCGCTGTTGGTGACACTCAGGGGGGACAGGGTGGGCCTGTGGCGCTGGCCGGGCTCTGGGAGCAGGGAGGGGCCCTACCTGGCCCCAGCCCCTGCAGCCACCTCACGGAGAAGTGAAGGGAAGCGACAGGCTCCGGAGAGAAACTCAAAAGGCCAAGGCTGCGGGAGGAGCCGGCCCCTCTGGAAATGTTGTGGCTCTGGGGAGGGAGCGTCACCGGCAGCAGGGACGGGCTCAGGTCACTGAGGGGGAGCACAGCCCCGGGCACAGGGCTGCTCTGCTGCTCCATCCCACAAACACTGCCCGGGTTTCCTGCTGGCTCTGGCTCGGCACAGCAGGGCTGGGGCAGGGATGCTGCACCCCAGAAACAGCTGGGTCAGGGAGGGCCGGGGCCTGGCTGAGTGGCCAGTGTGATTCATGTGACCCAAGTGGCCAGCGTGACCCCTGTGCTGGGCAGGGCACACACCCCTCTGGTCACTGCTCTGCCCAGAGATGGCTCTGCAGGTGTGCGCTACCTGCGAGGCACAGGCCCTGCTCGTCCTGGCCTTCCTGCAGGGATGACTCCTGTTCCTGCAGGGATGACTCCTGTTCTTGTTCCTCTGGGGATGGCCCCATGCCCTTGCAGGAACTGCTCCTGTTCCTGCAGGGATGGCCCCTGTTCCTGCAGGGATGGCTCCTGTTCTTGTTCCTCTAGGAATGGCCCCTGCAGGAATAGCTCCTGTTCCTCCAGGGATGGCTCCTGCCCCTGCAGGAATTGCTCCTGCTCTTGTTCCTCTAGGAATGGCCCCTGTTCCTCCAGGGATGGCTCCTGCCCTGCAGGAATCGCTCTCTTGTTCCTCTAGGAATGGCCCCTGCAGGAACTGCTCCTGTTCCTCCAGGGATGGCCCCATGCCCTTGCAGGAATTGTTCTTGTTCCTCTAGGAATAGCTCCTGTTCCTCCAGGGATGGCTCCTGCCCCTGCAGGAATTGCTCTCCTGTTCCTCCAGGATGGTTTCTGAGCCTTGCTCTCTCCCAGACCCCCCTGGCTTTGCACAGCCCCCGAACGTTGCTCCTGTTCTCCCCTCTGCTCGCTCCCTGCCAGCCTGCAGAGAAGCTGCAGCTGTCCCATCGCTGGCAGGGCTCGGGGCCAGGCTGGACACGGCTTGGAGCAATCTGCAATGGGATAAGGTCCCTTCCAACCCAAACCACTCTGGGGTTTTGCGGCTCCATGATGCTGGAAGTCCTTTCTGTAGGAGCTGTGCTGTTGTTTCGTGGTTGGGTAGTTGGCTTTCAGAACTGTTTTAGGAATTTGGGATCCTCGGCTGTGACAATTTTACTCTGCTGTTGCTGGAAATGGCAAACACAGGGGAGGGAGAGCAGGGATCTGCTGGGTCCATGGAATCAGGACTGGCTGTTCCTGCCCTCGGGGAGTTTTGGGGTTTGTCTCTGCAGTTCCTTAGTGAAGGTCCAGGACTCTCATATTTCCACACAGCATTTCCCTGAAGCTGCCATTACGTGACACCCCTTGTGTGTTTTTTCCTGTTTTGCTGTAAAATTGGGTATTTCCATGGATGTGTCCGAGGAGAATGGATGTGATTTTTGAGTGATGCGATCTCCAATATCTGGTCATGAATTTTACAGCCTCAGGCATGTGAGAATATGGCACCAACAAACTGCTGAAACTCAGAGCTGTTCAGCACAGCATCGCAACATTTATAGAAATATTTATAAAATGCGGGTGGTTGAGGGTCCCAAAGAATAGCACCCCAAATTCATGTATTAATGATATTTATGCCATGAATCTTCTCCTGTGTAACAAAGGACAATAAAACACCCTTGGGCCTATTACAAATTAATTTCAAATTACGTTCTGATGTCTTTTCTCCAGAAAACCTCTGTAAAAATTATTCTTTGTGCTAATTCTGGAAGTTGAAACTTACAGAACTGAAAGAATTGTTATATTTTTATTTCACTGCATTTCCTGATGCCAACAAATACATTTCATGTGTTCACAGTGCTTTCCTCACCTGTAAGCGAGCAGCAGGGCCACAATGAGAAATGCATATTCCATAAAATACATCTGTATTTTTAACAGATTTGCAAACAAAATATGGTTTAATGACAAGATTACCAAGAAAGAGTCCCTGCTATCAGTGAGGTGGTGGTAAAATGGATTCCAAACCTCGGCTCTCTGCCTTTGGGGACATCTTAGGGGACAAAGTTGCTGGTTCAGTGAACCAGGGGCTGAACAGAAACCCTTGGTATTGTGATCTCAGGAGCACCTGTGCCATGGAAAGCTGGAGCAGGTTTATTTTCTGCAGGGATCAGAGGCTCTACAAACCCTGGGAACATTCTTGGTGTTTGTGACGGGGTCTGTGCTTCCAGGAAGGAATCCTGGCTTTATGCACCTGGCCCCAGCTCCTTCCCAAGATTATTAAAAACATTTAATAGGGATTAATACTGTGGAGATCTTCCTTTAGGGAGAAGGGAGAATAGAACAGGGTGGGATTCTTTTGGTGCAGAAGCTGCAATGCCGTGGCACCCCTGCTCCAGGCTCGGAGCTGGGAATGCAGATGGAACGTGCTGGAAATTGAGGCAGTGCCCCACCAAATCCTCTTTGCAAGGGGAATGAACAAGGAGCAGGCTGGGGGCATTTTTCTGACACTGCCGGGGTTTTGCAGCCTCACAGACGGTGTGAGATGAGAAGTGGGGCTGTGCTCGGGGTGAGGTGGTGACTGCAGAACCGGGGCTGGGCAGTCCTGGGGTGTCTGTGTTTGGGACAGAGGTGATGCTCACCGTCCTGGTGAGCTCCCGGTGTCTCTCCTGCCACGCAGGATCGTTTCCTGCACTGATCCTGCCTGTGTGCCCGAGCCAGGGGCTCTGCAGTGCAGCAGTGATGGTGAGGAGCTGGGGTAATGTTGAACTCAAGAGAACCTTGCTGTGTGCTTTTCCATGAGTTCTGCTCGGCCAACGGGCTCTTTGCACGGATATTCCTCAGGATCTGGCTTTAATGAGGAAAACAATTCAGGTGTGGCCACTTCTAGCTCACGGAGAGCACTTGGTGCCAACTCCTGAACCCCTTGTAAAGCTGATTTTTAAACAAAAGTGTTAATGTGGCTCCAAGCGCGTTGTGGCAGAAATGTACAATTTCACTCGCTGCCGTTCTCAGAGACCCGTTCTCAAACCCCGCTCAAGTCGCAACCAGAAGCGATCTTGAGAGTCCTCCTAATCCCTCCTGGATACCCCTCTGTTCCACAAACGACGAGCAGCCCTCTCTGCCACCCGGCTTGGCACGGCGAGGCGCAGTTGGCAGCCCGCGCGGGGCCGGGAGCGCCGAGCAGATGTGCTGCAAGTCTGCTGTGCGGTGCAGAGCACAGCTGGGAGAGCCGCACACGGACCGTGGGCCGAGCTCCAGCCCGCGGCCCCTCCAGCCGCGCTCCTCGCAGCCGTGGGATGTGCGAGGTAAGGGATGGGCCCCCGCTCTTCTCCGCAGGCAGCGGCGTGAGGAGATGGGGCTGCAGAACTGTCTCTGATGAGCGTGGTTTGTGTAAGCGGCGTGGTAGAAGTGAGGGGGAAAAGGAGCAGTTGGTCATGTGAAAAGCGTTTCTTAATTAAGCTGGAGAAATGTTACGGAGTGCCGGGAGCTGGGTTTGTCAGGAGGGCGTTGGGAACGGCGCACTCCAGCGCTGGGGGTGCCCTGCCGGTCCCAAAGCAGGACGTGTGCTCCTCCAGCCCCTGCCCTGGGCACGGGGTGAGTGACATCCCGCTGGCGTGGGACCAGGGTCACCTCCCGGGGTCACCCTCGCCCTGTGGGGCTCAGTCTGGGCAGTACAGCTGCCTGAGCACCGAGGCCTGGGGCTCCTGGGTCAGGTGTGAGGAGCTCAGGGAACAGTGCTGGAGTTCTCCTGGCCCTTCCCGCCCCAAATGCGCACTCTGGGCCTCTGGCTCACTGGACACCACTGGACATCCCTGCCGTGCCCAGGAGGGTGCCAGGGACGGGCAGGGATGGCAGTGCAGGGCAGCAGTGACCCCTCCGTGCTGTCACCGTCCTTGCCGGGCACACCCCGGGAGGAGCCGGAGCCCTCCCCAGCCCCCAGAGCCGAGGCTGGCTGCTGGCTGCGTGTGCTCTCACAGCTCCCCGTGCGTGTGGCGCGGAGTGCGGCTCCTGTGCGAGCTCCCTCTCCCTCGGAGGTGTTTGCAGAGCCGCTGACCTTTGCAGCAGCGTGCGCTAGCCAGAGCTGCTGCGGCAGGGCTGCGCCTCCCAGCCCTTGCCAGGCAGCGTGGCTGGATGTTCCTGCCCTCTCTCCGCCTTTGGGCTGCTCTGTGCTTCCCCAGGTGCAGCTCCTTGAAGATGTGACTTTTCATGGCAGATGTGGCTCGGGGACAAGCTGGGTTGGGCAGGGGCAGCAGATAGGGAAAATATCCCAAATAAAACATCCTTCCCCAATCCCATCCCTCCTGCAGGGACACACCAGCACCTGCTGTGCTGCCCAAGCAAAATCTTTTCTCTGAAGAGATGAGGAGGGGAAAAAGCCTTTTCTGTGACTTAGGGAATTTTGTCTCCTGGTTTTAATCGAGCGAGTTAACACTTGGATAAAGGGAACGCTCTCCCTTCAATTGTGTGTGTTTTAATTTTGGTTTTCCCTGCCGTGGCAGGAGTTAGTCTCACGTGTCAGAGGCTGTTTCCACAATTATGGTTTGCCTAATGGTCCTTTTGTTATAATTCATAGGCTAATAGAAGTCAGAGATGGAAAAGACCTGTTAGATTATGGAGTCAATGCCCTGCAAATGCAGGATATAATCTCCAGGATAGAGGATGTATCGGGTATTATTAAACAGATTTTACACTTGATCTTAGCTAAATTATGGTTAGGAGTCATTGGGTTACTGAATGGTGTAATAACAATGGCTTAATTTCGGGTGTTGGGAGAGCACATCTGTATTTGAGTTTACCATGTGGCGCTTCTCTGCCTTGCCTCTAGATGTGCCTGATTTCCAAAGGGACAATCAGAGATTTCCACCAGAGAGTGGAAAATAAAATCTGCCAAATAGCTCTAAAAAAGCTCTAAAATTTTCCTGAGTTAGAGCAGTGCAAAATATCAACTTTTTAGGGAAAATGAAGCTGTAGAAGGAGAAAATCCTCAGTAACATAAGTGCGGGCAGCAAATGTTTGTGAAACCCAGCTGCTTTGGCTTTGGTGTTGAGCTGGGCTCCGAATGCCTCTGGATTTGGGCACAAGTGAACTCGAAATGTTAAAGGAGACTCGATTAAAAACAAAACAACAAAATCCCCCAAAAAACCAACCAAAAAATGCAGAGCCCAGCCTTCAGGGCTCCACGCAGAGGAGCTCAGCGGGGTGTGAGAGCAGCCCCGTCTCCTGAGGACAGGGACAGGGGGACGTGCCAGGCTTGGGGACCCTGCAGGGAGCACTGGCTGCTTGTGGCCTGGAATTCCAGGGTTTGGAGCTCAGGGGATGGGGATGTTCCTGATCTGCTTCTCTTCCGTGAACTCCCAGAGTGGTTTGGGCTGGAGGGAACCCCAAATCCCATCCAGTTCCATGGGCAGGGACAGCTCCCAGTGTCCCAAGCCCCAATGTCCAACCTGGCCTTGGGCACTGCCAGGGATGCAGGGGCAGCCCCAGCTGCTCTGGGAATTCCATTCCAGCCAGGAATTCCCAATTCCCAATCTCCCACCCATCGCTGCCCTCTGGGAGCCATTCCCTGTGTCCTGTCCCTTGTCCCCAGTCCCTCTCAGCTCTCCTGGGATTGCTCTGAGCTCTCCCTGGATCCTTCCCCAGATCTCCAGGGAACATTCCCAGCTCCCAGCCTGGCTCTGTGGCTCCTCTGGATCGCCCCAAGAGGCCGATTCCCCATTTTCGGTGTGTCCATTCTCCTGTGGCTGTTCAGAAGGCCCAGCAGGGTTCCTGTGCGGGTGGCCCTGCCCTGCCCGCAGCTCCTGCCGTGTCCCTCAGCCCTTCCCTCCCCTCCGCGGGGCTGAGCTGTTTGGATAAGGCTGGAGGTGCGAGGGACACTCAGCCACGGAGCCTGGAGCTGTCAGCTCTGGCTGTTTGAGGAGACCTGGAGAAGTGCTGCTTGTTTGAGAGGGGTGAATTAAATGTCTGTCCATCTGTCACTTCTATGAACTGGTGTGAAATGCAGTGTGTGCGCCATCAGGAGAGCTCTGAGCAGCATCTCCCTGCGCTGGGATAGCAGGGCTCTCATCCCACAGCCTGGGAAATATTCGGGAAAGTGAGAGCTGGAGCGGGAAGGGCACCTTGATTTAAAAGGCTGCAGCTAAAGGGGGACAGGCTTTGTTGACCTGGTGTGCTGCCATTAAAAGAAGGAGAGCGTTTCCTCCAGGACAGAGTGCAATTCTTCAGGTTTGGAGAATTTCCTCTGCTCCTTGGAGCCTTCACTGGTGAGATCCGGAGCAGAACTCACTGGAGGCTCCTGCCCTGCAATGGGCTCTGCAGGAATGGCTGGGCTCCCCCTGGGAGCATTTTTGGGGTGCAGCTCAACTCCGAGCCCAGCTCGGTTACGTAAAGTCGATATGCGGCACCAATCTGACCCCGAGCTATTTTCAGAGCTGCTCTCATCTGCTTTTCCTATAATTAATTCCTTGTGTAATTGCTCTGTAAGGGAGTCTGGCCGCTCTGCTGGCGAAAACAGTCGTCATCAAATATGTGGGAAAAATTGGAACGCAAACACGAGCCTTGCAAAGGCCGAGCAGCGAGTTCTGAGACTTCTAGATGGAACTGGAGAACTAGAAATTATTGCAGCAACTGTTTTTCTGTACTTCCCAACCTCGTGCCTCTCGAAATAGACGCCTGTAACGTACTATTTCCAGCACTTTCCTCTCCGAGAGTGTGACTGCGGGAGCCCTGCTGAGCCCAGGGCCATTGTCTGGCAGGAACAGCCTCGTGGCGTTGTCTGAGAGTTTTATACTGAGTACAAAGCCCATTACAGCGATCAAAATGCGGCTTTTAGAGCGAGATGGTGAAACCTTCTCTTTCAGCAGTGAGCAGAGGCTGTGGGTGCCTGTGGAGCATCCCGGGAGAGGATGGATCTGCCCCGGGGAGGCTGTCCCTGCTCGGGGCAGGGCTGTGGGACAGAAAATCGTCGTGGTCCCTCCCACCCCAAACCCTTCTGTGGCGCACAGAGCCCTCTGCCATTAAGGCATTCTCAAGTTCCGTGCAGATTTCTGCCTGTGGTTTGTGAGAATGTGAACTTTTCCTCCTGCCTGGGTCCGTGAGAAGACAGAAGGGGTTTCTTAGAATGTCCTCGTGGTTTAGGCTTTCCTGTAGCTGCCGTGAAGCGCTTGGATTTTTATAGGGAAGGGGTTTGTTTTCAAGTGCGCTGTTTCCCCTGGCGCAGGGAATCTGCGGCGCTGCCTTCTCGCCGTGCCCTGTTTGCCGTTCCCGCCGTGACTCTGCAGGGCAGCGGCGAGCAGGAGAGCCCGGAGAGAGCACGGAGCTGTTTTACCGTCCTGAGCGGGTGCCGGTCCCGCTCGGGGAGCGCTCAGGACCGGCACACAAAGGGTGCTCCGCATTCCCCCGTAGCGGGGAGCTCACGGAGCCCGCACGGTGCCCTTTACCTGTCAGAGCGGATCGGATCTGAGCCTGCCTCCCCGCGCTCCGGGCTGCTCTAAAATCCGGCTCTGCTGTGCCCCGAGGAGCGGGGACCCGGAGCCGCGGCTCCCGCCACCGGGGCACCGGGTCCCGGGAGGGCTGGGGCCGCGGGGAGCGGCTCCCTCTGCTCTGCCCGTTCCCTGCCGCTCACACCGCACAGCCTGACCCCACAGCGCAATTAGCGCTCCCTGGTAACGAGCGGTGCCTGCCTGGTGCTCGGGGATGGTGCCGCTCAGGGATGTGTGCGGAGTTTTCAGGGGGATCTGGGATAAAGGACACGGCTGGTGGGATCTCAGACACCTGCTCCACAAGGACTGACCCTCATCCTGGAGCTGTTTTTGGAGGAAAAAAAACCCCAGATTAGGAAGCCGTAAGCGCCAGAACTAACATTCTAGCTTGCAGTTTAATTGTGTTTATTAATAGGAATAGCGGCTCTATTTTTACATTTTTAAATGTAAACTTGAGGCCAAAAATCTGAGGAAAAAACTTTTTAAAAAGTTTGGGTTTTCCTCACACACGTACAAGTATCCGGAGTGAAAGGCAGGATGAGTGCAGAGTGTGGGATATTTCCAATGTCTCTTTTCCTTGAGCATGGAGAGCAGTCAGGGCTGATCAAAAAAATCCCCGCCATGCTCTTGCTGCAGGTGCAGCACTGCTCTCCAACCCTGCATCTCTTTGCTGTGCTCATGATAAAAATCCTCCTTTTTCGCTGCCACACGTGAAATCCGTGTCCTTTTTTTCACTGCTCATGAACAATTTCACAGCAGCAGTTGCTGCTCCCTGCAGAAGGCAGGAAAATCTGACTAATGAGAGGTTCCAGGTTTCCAAAGGGCAGTTGCTGGAAATCTTTAAAACAGTTAAATGCAGAAAGCCCTTCTGAGGAGCTGGGTTTTGGGGCTGAGGAGGCAGGAAAGGCTGGGGCACTGGGGTTTGGGGGAGATTCTTGTGGAACATTTCCATGGTGGAACCATGGGAACGGTGAGGTGAAATATTCCTGCACTCCTCGGACTGGCAAAGGTACAGCCTGGCCACCGCCTTTATCTCAGCAGAGAAGGCCAGAAATTAAAAATGAGGTTATTTGTTATTTTTGTGGGGGTTTTGTACTGTTTGTTTGTTGGTTTTTAGGGGCAGGGACCCCTCCCACAGTCCCAGGGTGCTCCAAGCCGTGTCCAGCCTGGCCTGGGACACTCCTGGGGTGTCCAGTTAGGATTCTGTTTGTCTGTCTGTCTGTCCTGCTGGGTTTGAAGCCCAGGTGAGCGGGCAGGGAGCTGTTATTCCCAAAAGGTCTGTGTGCAGCAGAATTTGGTGATTTATTCCCAGTGACCAACTGGACCAGGAACAGCAGTGCTCTGGCTCCTTGGCCTTTTGGAGCAGGCTCTCGAGGAACTAAATATTAATCCCTGCCAGGTTTGGAACACAAACCCGAATTCTGGCTTGCCGTGGTGCTCTGCCCCAGCCTGAGCAAAGTGCCCAAGCCAAAGCAGGGCAGATCCCCTCAGCCCTGGCACTTCCAGAGCTCCTGGAGCCCGGAGTGCAGCTCCCGCCCGGATGGGAGTTGGGGACGAGACCTGGTGCCACTGTGCAGGTCCCACCTGTGCCAGGGCTGCCCTGGAGCACAGCCAGCCGTGCCCAGGCCGGCTGGGAATGTGGAATTTGGGGCTCTGGGGGTTTGGTGTGGGGCGCGGCCGCCCCGGGAGCGGCTCCAGCTCTGCTCGGTGGCAGAGCTCCCCGCTGCCAGAACACATTTAATACTCGTGCTCCATAAAAGATCATTTCTTTCCAGGGAGAATTAGAGCGGTCCATATGTATAACCCCAGCACGGTTATTCCTACAATTACAAGTGAGGGAGTGATAATTACCATGGCAATTTGCTTCTTTATGGATGAGATTTCTTCAAATAGATGCAGGAATATCTCCTCTCTGTCTCCGTGTCCTTATGTTTAGCTTTTCCTCCGAGATAAAGGTTCCACGGCAAACGTTTTAAGGAAATTGGAGGTGCTTACTGGAAAGCCTCTTTTTTAAAAATGTTACAACGCTTTCCACTGGCTGTATAACCAGCTAAATAAAAAAAAAAAACCTGTCCTCGAGAGTTCCCATATCCTATTTCATGGCTGGGGGCTCTAGGGAGGAAAATAAAAGAGGGGAAATTCTCCAAAAGCATCGTCATCATCCCCAGCGCTGGTGGGAGTGAGTGTGGGGCTGGCTGAGCTTCCAGGGGTGATTTCCTGGGGTTTGCTGACTTCCAGGGGTAATTCCCCAGAGCTGCTCATCTCCTGGGCTCGCCCTGAACCTTCTCCTCTCTCCCGTTCCCCTGGGAAGGCCCTGCCTTGGGTGTGTCCATCCCTGCTGGGGTTCCTCTGGATTTTCCTCCTCCTGACCCAGCCACCTTCTCTCCCGGCCCCAAAGGACATCGATGCCAAGAGAAAAAAATCAGTTTTGCCCACACAGAGGTCAATGGGATGTAGAAGTGCTTATTTACCAGAAGAATTGATTCATCAAGTGAATTATTCAGTAAAGATGGCAAAATTAATTGAATCACATGTTTTAGCAAATGGAATCTGACTGGTTTTATTGTGCATGCTCAGGGACCAGCAGTGGCTCTGCCTTCTGGTTCAGGTTCCTCTGCTCAGTTGCTTGGCAAGAGAAATTTGGATTTTTAGAGATTTACTTGTTGCTCTTAACTTCATAGAAATCAGCATTAAATTCTCTGGTTAACAGCAATGCAAAAATTGAGATATTTTAGCTACAGGTAAATTTGACTTGGGGTGTGATTAAACCATTTTGGGGGGAGAATCATTTGCATGTTTTTATATTGAGGGGTTTAATAAAATCAGTTTAATGCTGTGCCAATTCAGAGCCGATTCTTTAGGCAGAGATGTGGAAAAATGCTTCTTGAAATGCATTTATGAGGCAAGCCTGCAGCCCTTGGCTTTTGTTCCTCTGGGTGAGGAAGGAATTCTCTCCCCAGGCCTTATCAGTATGGTTTTTGTGTTTTAAAGTGGATTTATCCAGCCTTCCTGCTGAGTCCCAGGGGTGGTGTTTGCTGCCTTTGGGTGTCCCATCCCGAGGGATCACTGGAGGCTCCTGAGCAATGCGTTCCACTCTAAACCATCCCACGATTGCAGTATTTCTAATGGGTAGGAGCTGCTTTCTCTAGGCCTGTTTTATATTTTAAAAAGTGATTTTTTTCCTCTTTGTTGTTTGAATCCAGTTCTGATTTCCTTAAAGATTTTCAGTGGATTGTATCACCGGAAAGACAAATCTGTTAGGTCAACTTTGATTACATTGGGGAGACATATTCCATTATATAATTCACTGGGGTCTGCACTACTCTTAAAGGAAAATATAAAGCTCCCTCAAATGTCAGGGTTTGATAGATTCAGAATGCAGCCCCTCCAAACTCCATTAGGCCTCCTAATCTCGGAATCTCCTCGTGTTCCTCCCGCCCAGAGCTCTGCTCCTCTGTGGAGGCGCTTCTCCCAGGAAACTCGGGATAATTTCATCCTGCTGCCGTGGCCTGGCTGCGGGGGAAACTCACAGGGAACATTTACCTGGCTCCCTTCTCTCATTTAAAGGCAACCAAATGTTTTATATCAGCAGTTTTATATCAAACGCCCGACGCAGAGCGCAGGTTCACGGAGCTGAGTGCGCAGAGCAGTGCAGGCCAAGAGCAGATGCGGCTGCAAAGGTGTCAGCACGAAGATGTTTTTGTTTTCCAGCCTGAGGCTCCTGGCAAACGGATCAAATGGAATTGTGGGAACACTGGGAACTCCTCCTGTGGGGACATCCGTGGTCTGGATAGCAAAATAAGGGGGAAAACGCACAGAGAAGGAGCATTTGGAGCCGAGAGGAGGGAAAACCTGCAAATTTGATGTGCAATGTTAACACCAGGGTGGCACTGCTGGGCTCTGAGCTCCTCCCAGTCTGGGATCCTGTGAGTGTGTGGGGTCAGAAGTGTGGCCTCTCAAACCCAGAGTGAGTCAGTTAATAAGCAATTAAATAATTATAATAAACTGTTACTGTAACGACTATCAAAAAGCAGCTTGAGGTGAAGCTGTAAGTTTTAGCAAAAAGGGAAAATATTTGTCTGATAGCTGTGCTCTAGCTCTGATTTAGGAGCAGACTAGTCAAAGGCGAGTTGGGCTCGGGCTGCAGTGTGAGTTTTCTCTGTTCCACAGACAATTGGAACTGGTAATTTTCAGTTTTGTTTGATTGAGCGGGGAAGTGCTGCACAGCTTGTCCTGGCTGGGTTTTGCTTTTCCTGCCCCGAGGAGCAGAATCCTGGTATATTTTGGGTTGCAAGGGAGCTCAAAGCCCATCCCATTCCCGTGCCGTGGCAGGGCCACCTTCCCTGGGCTCCCTGCAGCCTGGAGGATGACTACAGCTCCGACTGCCTCAACTTCTGCGAGCAGTAGCGTTTTGTCAGCAGCTAAATCTGTTCTCCGTGTGAACTGCCAGCTCCTTGTGTTGTATAATTAC
This sequence comes from Bombycilla garrulus, assembly GCA_013400315.1. Classification (NCBI taxonomy): domain Eukaryota; kingdom Metazoa; phylum Chordata; class Aves; order Passeriformes; family Bombycillidae; genus Bombycilla; species Bombycilla garrulus. The sequence continues at coordinate 649,459 of VXBU01002230.1, forward strand.
CCAGTTCAGAAGGGAGCTCGGGAGCTGAAAGTTAAAGAACAGCTTGAGCCCCTGTTCTGGTGCAGACAACTTGTGTTCAGCTGCGCCGGGCCCGGGCGCGCTCCTGACAATTCCTCATCTGCTCCCGCAGACGTTTCCCCGAGCTCTCAGCGCTCCTGGGCTCTGCCTGCAGCTCCCTGGGCACCGAAATCCCCTCTGCCCCTCTCCCACAGCCCGGCAGAGGCTGCTGAGGCAGCCCTGGGCTCTGCCGGGGTTGTTTGGATAACGGAGGGAGCAGGAAAGGGGCGATGGAATCGCTGTCCCTGAGCTGCAAACAAACAGCCCGGCTTTGGTGGTCTTTTCTGCTGGAAGCTGGCTTTAAACTGCGGGAAAAAGACATTTTTCCTCTTTAAAGGAGCTTGAGGCAGATCTTGTGCAGGGTAATGGTGAAGGAAAGGTTTGGTTCAGATGCCCTGGTTTGAAGCCCTGTCTAAATGTCACAGGAGCAGAGTCCCAGACTGGCCTGGCTTGAAGGGGCCTTAAAACTCCTTGAGTTCCAGCCCCCTGCCACGGGCAAGGACACCTTGCAGCAGACCAGGAGCCCTGTGCTGCACAAGGAACATCTCCTGGGATTTTTGTGAAGAGTGACGCTAAAAAATGCTTTGTTCTCTGCCTTTCATCCTCCTGGTAGCTCCTTAGCAGCATTTATTTTCCATGACAAACACGGGACAGGCCGTGCTTGAGAGTTCTGGGGATGCCCTGGATGGTTTTGTGTTTGAGCTGGATGTTTCTGGAGTTCTGGGGACACCCTGGATGTTTTTGGGTTTGAGCTGGATGTTTTTGGAGTTCTGGGGACACCCTGGATGTTTTGGGGTTTCAGCTGGATGTTTCTGGAGTTCTGGGGACACCCTGGATGTTTTTGGGTTTGAGCTGGATGTTTCTGGAGTTCTGGGGACACCTTGGATGTGTTTGGGTTTGAGTTGGATGTTTCTGGAGTTCTGGGGACACCCTGGATGTTTTTGGGTTTGAGCTGGATGTTTCTGGAGTTCTGGGGACACCTTGGATGTGTTTGGGTTTGAGTTGGATGTTTCTGGAGTTCTGGGGACACCCTGGATGTTTTTGGGTTTGAGCTGGATGTTTCTGGAGTTCTGGGGACACCTTGGATGTGTTTGGGTTTGAGTTGGATGTTTCTGGAGTTCTGGGGACACCCTGGATGTTTTTGGGTTTGAGCTGGATGTTTCTGGAGTTCTGGGGACACCTTGGATGTGTTTGGGTTTGAGTTGGATGTTTCTGGAGTTCTGGGGACACCCTGGATGTTTTTGGGTTTGAGCTGGATGTTTCTGGAGTTCTGGGGACACCTTGGATGTGTTTGGGTTTGAGTTGGATGTTTCTGGAGTTCTGGGGACACCCTGGATGTTTTTGGGTTTGAGCTGGATGTTTCTGGAGTTCTGGGGACACCTTGGATGTGTTTGGGTTTGAGTTGGATGTTTCTGGAGGTCTGGGGACACCCTGGATAATTTTGTTTAAGGTGAAGCTCTCTGCCCGGGGAGGTTTGCAGTGCCCATCCCTGGAGGTGTCCCAGGAATTCCTGGAGGTGGCACTCAGCGCTCTGGGTGGGGACAATGTGGGGATCAGGCACAACTGGGACTGATGGGCTGGGAGGGCTTTTCCAGCCTCAGAAATCCCAGGATTGTGGGAAAAGAGCTGGGTGCTGCCAGAGAACAGCCTTTTATTTTTCCTCTGGATCATCAGCCTCCTGCTCCTTCTCTCAGCCTTTTCACCTCCCCTTCACAATTTCCCCCCGAAAGGAAGAGGCACTTCCAAGAGCTTCAAAAAGCTTTTTTCTCTCAGCTCTGAAGTTTGTCAAATTACGGAGAGGTTGTGAAAAGGTGCCTGCCTATGTAAACTCCATCCTGAAGGCTTCGGGTGGACCCGAGCCTTGTTTGAGCTCTGTGCCCAGGAGTGAATTCCACGCTGGATGTTATTAAAAGTTTCCGTCCTTAACTGTGGCACGGCTCACAGCAAATGATGGCTTAAATCTCCAAAGTAATAAAGAGAGAGAAATTACAGTAATGTGGAAATCTCTGCTTCTGCAGGAGAAGCCACGCCAGCCCCCGCTGTATTTGCATTGCACCTGACCCACAAACACTCCCTCAAAACCGAGACGGAATTTGGCGTGAATGAAACCGTTCCAGGGAATTCGGGCTGTGAACGGCGGCGCTCGAATAAAACCACAAAAACATCGTAAAGGGTAGGAGCACGTGGCATTTGTTCTGCGTGAAATCCTTGTGGTCTGGGAGCTGCAAATGCCTGTTATCACCCTTGCCAGGAGTTGCGTACCACCACGGTCCCTGCCTGAGAGGCAGCTGCTGATAGGCAGGTCATAAAAGGTTGATAAATCACAAAAAAGGACGTACTTTTATGTGGGGGAAAAAAAATGCATTCAGCATTTTTTTCCCGGGTAAAGTATGCAGAAAACCTGCTTAAATGGAGCATATAATTTTTAATGAATCAGACCCTTTCTCCTAGGAAATGAAGCAAGTATGATAAATATGATGGAAACTGGTGAATATCAAGGGTCTGGTAATCAGATCAGATTGGAAACCCACCTGAGGTCTGTGTGAAAGGTAGTAGCTCAGGAGGATTAGTCTCCAGGCCAGCAGACTTTGAGGGATGCGGGATCAATTGAAGGAATTTGATTATAATCAATTAAGGAAAAATCCTGCTGGAAGTAGCGGGATATGAGCGGCACAATTACAGGGATCTGAGTGATTCACTAAATCAACAGCCTGCTGCCTTCAAGAATTATTTTGAAGCAATCTAGGCACTGCTTTTCTGGGAGCGCAGTGAAACTTCCCTCGTTGGGTTTCCCTCACCTGACCAAAATTCCTGCGTTGTCCGAGTACAACAGCGAGGTGCTAAAAACCCTGGTGGGAGGGAATTCTCCCATTTGGGACTGGGACCCCCGTGTGGGGCCAGCAGCTCTGCAGGGCCCTGTCCCCACCCTGAGGGCTGTGCTGAGGGGAGGGATTTGGAGGCAGCAAATTCAGAGGTGAGCCCTGAGCTCCAGAACGTGATGTTTTGATTTGCCCACGTTTTTAGGAGCTGTGCCCAGGGGAAGAGAGAGCTCCCACATCCCTGCACGGGCAGGCAGCAGGGAAATGCCAGAGCTGAGCTTCTCCCGGTCCTGGGAACGCATTTCCTTGGTGCCAATAACCAAACTCCCCAGAGCTCCCAAACAATGGCACTGCTGTCCCTCGGCAGGTGAGACGCAGCCACGCTCTCTCCTCTGGCAGGGAGCATTTCCCTGCTTTTTTAAGAGGAATATTTCCCAAGTCCGGCTCCTTAAACTCTAATCGTTTGCCACTCGCAGTTTTCCCGGAGCGTGTATTTATTGCGTTTCTCTCTGACACTTTTAGAAATCCCAGACTCTGTGGAAACTCCTTGGGATTTATGGCTTCTCGCTTTATGGTTGTTTCTGTTTCCGAGGTGAAATGCTTGGATGGGAGCACGGGAGGGTGAGGCAGCTGTGCTGTCCCGTGAGCCCCTGGCACCTCGGCTGGCACTGCTCATTTCAGCTCCTCTCTCACCGTGTTTCATCACCTGTATTTCCTGGCAATGTGGGGTTTCCTGGGAGGGTTTTGCTGGGGAAAGGTAATTAAAGAACTAGGATGGCTTTAAAGCCCTGTTCATGAGGCCTGGCCAGATCTGGTTCAGCTGTGGCCCCGGGTTGGGGGATTTATGTCAGGTTTAAGGGGGATGGACACGACAGATTTAATTATTGCTGTTTCTCTCTCACAATCTGCATCTGTTCCAAACTTTACTCTGAAGTCTTTGTGATGGCATTGAGTGTTCTTGCAGTGCCAAACAACGTGCCTGTCTGTTGGGAGACAATCAGACTGTCTTGGGACCAACTACTTGAGTTGTTTCAGAAGAATTTACAGGTGTTCAGCCATAAATCCTGAGCCTGAAGTGTCTGAATTGCGTGGGCTTGGGCTTGATTTCCTCATTTAAAGGCCCAGGTGTGCATTGGTGCAGGATGGAGGGGGGCACTGGGGGGCTCTGCCGGTGGCCAAGGGACACCAGCAGGGGCCAAGGGCTGCCCACCAGGGTGTCCCTCCCCAGCACAGTGAGGGCGTTGGCAGAGGAGAAGATCTGTAGGAGGAGATTTTGTGGTGGTGTTTTTGTTTGCAAGATCCTGGAACCAGAGAGGCACAAAATGGTTTGGGGTGGAAGGAACCCCAAAGCCCATCCAGTGCCACCCTAATGGGAAGGGACAGCTCCCACTGCTCCAGGGCACCCCAAACCCCATCCAGCCTGGCCTTGGGCACTGCCAGGGATCCAGGAGCTGCTCTGGGAATTCCATTCCAGCCAGGAATTCCCAACTCCCAATCTCCCACCCACCCCTGCCCTCTGTGAGCCATTCCCTGTGTCCTGTCCCTGCAGGCCTTGTCCCCAGTCCCTCTCCAGCTCTCCTGGGATTGCTCTGAGCTCTCCCTGGAGCCCAAGGGGATCCCCAGTCCGGGTGTG
>VXBU01002230.1:659953-698144 GCA_013400315.1 Bombycilla garrulus
CTGTCCCTGTTCCCATCCCTGTTCCCATCCCTGTCCCTGTTCCCATCCCTGTCCCAGTTGCTGTCCCTGTTCCCATTCCTGTCCCCGCTCCTGTCCCTGTTCCCATCCCTGTCCCTGTTGCTGTCCCTGTTCCCATCCCTGTTCCCATCATTGTCCCCTCGTGTCCCTCGTGCTGAGCTGCCCCAGGGTTTATCCCTCTGACAGAGCAGAGCTGGGGCAGGAAGCACAAACCCTACAAACACTACAAACACCACAAACCCTACAAACCCTGCAAACCCCACAAGCCCTGCCCCGCTCGGCTTTGCCTTTCCATCCCATCTGGATTCAGTCAGCCCGGCGGAGCCGCTCCCCTCCGTGAATGTAAATCTCATTAAAGCCCTCTTGGTTCCCTGCCCACTTCTCCACCATGAATCCGATCGCTGTCATTATTTCTGCCTGTGTCACTTTTATTTTCTCTTACCTTTTCCCCCTCGGTTTTATGTAAATAATGTTTGGATAATGGAGTGAAATGGTTTCCATGGTGCTGAACAAATACAGGTCATGGTGTGTGGGACTCCTCTGCACCTGAACATAAAGGTGAACATGTATATAATTTTTAATTATTAGCTTTCCTACAACTAAGAAATAAGTTTGGTGTCTCTTCCAGCATCGTTTTGCTGACGAGAAAAATTAGTTCATTACGAATTCTGCCAAAAATAGTTCTGCCTTTCAAATGGTAATTTTTTCACTGTATTCGCCCGTTTTTTTCCTTTTAAATGACACTATCATGCATTACACCATCTGATTAAAAAATCTGCTGGAATAATATTTACACTGAACATCTGTCATTGGCAGCTGTAAGTATGTTCTGTATTTATCTACAAGGACTGCAGCTCGGAGCCCCTTGCAGGCAGCAGAACTTGCCGGGGAGGGAAGGAGGCTCCGGATGCCTCCTGTGCCTCGGCCAGGGCTGTCCTGGAACGGGTTAAACTGAGGGTTCCCTCGTTTGGGAACGCACCTGAAGTTACCCGGGCTGTTTTTGCAGCGCTCCCCAGCTGCTGGCACCCAGGGAAGCTGCACAGGCGGTTTGCAGGAGGATGAGGATGCTGGGTTTGGGGATCCTGGAGGCTGGACGGTGCCTGGGGCACTGGGAGCCTGGGATGGTGCTGCTGCTGTCCCTCAGAGCCCGAGCCCCTCCCGTGCTCCCCTGGCAGCTCCTGCTGGAGCTGGGGGAGCCTGGATGAAGTCAGCAGGGCAGGTCTGGCGAGGTGAGCCCGTGTCGGGGCCCTCCCACCCCTGTGTGCACTCTGGCTCACCCTCAGACGGCTTTCTCACGCTCTGCAAACAAGGAAAGAGGATTTCACTCATCCTCAAAGAAAGAGGATGAGAAAACGGAGTTTATGAGCTTTATCTCATTGTCTGAGTTGCCATCTAAATAGAATTTACATTGTCTAACCCCACTTAGGTCCTGTCTTTCCCTGTGAACTCTGCAGAGGAGCTGAGCTGCCGGGTTTGGAGCTGCTCCCTCCCAGCTCAGGGCTCGGCAGGGGTGACCCCCAGGGTGCCAGGGGTGTCCCCCAGGGTGCCAGGGGTGATCCCCAGGGTGCAGGGGTGATCCCCAGGGTGCCAGGGGTGACCCCCAGGGTGCCAGGGGTGATCCCCAGGGTGCAGGGGTGATCCCCAGGGTGCCAGGGGTGACCCCCAGGGTGACAGAGGTGACCCCCAGTGTGCAGGGGTTCATGGACCTGCTCAGAGCTCCTGGAGTGGCACAGGAACTCAGCACCACGAGGAGCAGGTGTGACACTGAATCCCGGAGGGAGTCCTAAAGAACTTGTCTTTTAAGGTTTAGTTTAAGCTAAGATTCACATTTTTAGTGTCGGTTTAACAAGCAGCAGTTGTTCTGCTGCTCACAAGCTTTGCCCTTCTTAGCAGAACTTGGGGTGAGTCTTGGAGTGAAGGGGGAATGACCTGAAATAACAAAATCCTCACCAAGTGAGAACCTTGAGGAGCAGCTGGAAGCACATTTTCTCAGCTCTACACTGTGTGAAAACTCGCAGACGTGAAGCTGGGCCTCACTCTGAAACTCAGCCTGGGCTGCATTTTTAAGGCAAAAAACCCCAGACATGAAGTTCTTTAATTGAGAATTCCCTACCACAGCTTTAAAGCATTTCTCTCTGGGCTGAGTTGCTCAGCTGGGACACGAGGCCTGGAGTTGTGGGGCGGCTCTGAGGACCAGAGACAGCAGCGTGTGGCTGAAGTGACTAATCAGACAGGAAAAGAAATGCTGGAGCTAACAGACTCGAGAACAGGCCGTGGGCAATCTGTGGTTATCCCTGGTGTTGGAAATGAGCTGTGGAATAGACCAGAGGAACTTATAAATGAAAGTGCTAAATTAGCACCAACAGAAGGTTGTGTAGGGGTGGCTCACACGGAAAAGGGCCTCGGTGTTTATCACAAAAACTTCCACCGCACAGAATTCATCTGTTCCTCCCAGCGTTATCCTGAGCCAGTCCTGCTGGGGAGGGAGGATTATTCTGCCCTAAAGATGTGTTGTCCCCTGTTGGTGACATTAAACTGTCCCCTGCCCAGCTGCCCAGGGTGGCCTGGCCAGTGCCATCCCCTGCCTCCGTCTGGAGGTGACACCAGCCCCAGTGACCCCTGCAAGGAGCTGGCCTGGCACAGCCAGGAGCTGAGCCTGGGGTTAAAGGTGTCCTGGCCTCAGTGCCCCCACAGCCTGGACAATTCTGTTCTCCAGCGTCAACAGGGCTCAGCTGGGGCTGGGGAGCAGCAGAGACACGGGGGGCTCTGCACGTGCAGCTGGGCAGTGTGAGGGGCTGGGGACTCCTGAGGGTGGGAATTCCTGAGCCTTCCCTCCTCCTCACACCCTCATCAGGGGACCTGAGTCAGGCAGAAAGTGTTTCTTGGAGCAAAATGCAATGCTGCCCCCAGGTTTCCACCTTTAATTTAGATTGTACAGGTTCTGTTTCTAATTTGGGTCCCTCAGGTTCTGTTCTTGGTTCTTAGTAACACAGCAAATTGTGTCACTGAGGAGTCCTTTGGCTGCACCTCTGAGGCCACCACTTGAAACTATCTCACCTTGTGCACGGTGTCCCGTGTCCCTCTGGGATATCTCAAAGGAACAAGGTTCTGTGTGAAGGGTTTGGTTTAATGCTCACCAGTTTCAAAAAACACAAACAAACATGGGATTTACATATGTTGGAAAGTCAGACCCCCCCTCCTAATGTTGATTATTTAAAGATTTTTTTAAAGTCTGAGTGCCACCTCCAGGGATGGGCACTCCGAACCTCCCTGGGCAGCCCCTGCCCATCCCTGAGCTCCCTTCCCATGGGGAAATTCCCGCTGATGTAATTCTCCATCCCCTGTGGCACGCCACCGTTATTTTTCAGGAGTCCCATTTGAATTCTGACATGAAGACAGCTGTCTCCATCCCTGCTGCATCCTCTTACGGCTCAGGGGGAGCCGGCTGATAACAACAGTCTTTAGGAGATATTCATAAACATGATTTCCCCTGAAGTTTTGACATGGAAAAGTTTGTGAGGAGAATTATGGCTCCTATTATCAGCAATATGTTAAGGGCTAAATTTAGTTACTGATGTGGCAGGAAAGCATGGGAGCAGTTTTGGTTTAGGCTGAGGCTGAACCGGAGCAGCCCACCCTCCTCAGGAATTAATGGAGGCTTTCATTCTTCCTGGCAGAGCTACTTTATCATTCATATGACTAAACAGACAATCAATTTAACAGCAACGTATGGGAATGGAGGGAATGAACAAATAAGCTATGAATGATGAGAATAGAAAAATCAAGCCCCCCTCCCTTATTCCCTTTTAATGGCTAATACCAACAGGGACAAGACCAGTAAAAAGAGGTTAATGAATTGCAAAGATCCTTTGGAAAGTGATTGACTGGTATTGAAGCTCAGTCAAATCAGTCATAAATATTTACTTTTATTAGCAACAGTGGGTTGCCTGTTATTTTCAATTGATTTTTAAAGCTGTCAGAAATCTACCACTGTGACTATTATCAAGTGTTTTATTTCATCGATATTTTCGAGCTGCAAGGAGCTGGACCAGCCCCTGTCCTCTCCTGAGCTGTCTGGGGAGCGCTGCTCCCAAAGGACTGCCAGAGGGAAGTTAGGATTCTCCCTCGGGAATCTCCCTGCGACATTGAATCCCTGGGATGTCACCCCGTGTGCTCTGGGGGTTCTGTGCCACCCCCAGCCAGGTGCCCGAGGCTGGAGCAGTGCTGGGGGTTTGGGAAGGAGCCTGGTGGTCCCTGGCACCCACCCTGGATGTCCCCAGGGTCCCCGGGGGGACAGAGCCATCCCAGAGGAGAAAGGGAAAACCTTCCCGAGGTTTGCTGCTTGTTCCAGCCTCACCGCATCATTCAAAGGGAAATAACAAAAGGAATTTCCCAGAGATAACAACAAAGAGTTAACATTTCCCAGGGCAGACAAGTTTCCAATTCAATTAGTTTTAATGAACCTTCTGCTCACTGGTTACTGAACTAGAAAGAACAGCAATAAATGCCCAGAGGAAAGAGAGAGAGGATATTAAAGGAGGGTTAGTGTATAGTATATAAATTTCCAAGTTGACTAAAAGAGTAGCCCTGATATAGTTTTAGGAACCAAACCTGCAATATCGTCTCTGCTTCCCCTTCCCAGCTGTCACCATGCTGGATAAACCTTCCCCTGTCCTGACCCTGCCTGACTATTGACCCTCTATTGTCTCTGGAAACACTGGGAAAAATGACTAATTGCTTTTTTGGTTATTTTTTTAATCAGCTATACAGCTTGGATATTTTTTAAGAAAAAAAATAGTTGCAGTATTTGTATTTCATAAGTCAAGTGCAGAGAAAACAGGCATTAATAAGAAAGCGAAAAGCAAATATAAATTCTATAGTGAGAGCCCTGTATTTAATGTATTGTAATATGAAATGCACAGTAATTTTTTTTTAAAAAGAAAGCTTTGAGGCTGTTGTTCAGCCTGCTATTAACAGCATTGCCGTGCCTGTTCGCTTTAAGTTTAAATATCAATTTTGTAAGAATTTTGGCCACTGCAATTCAGCTGTGTGGAATTTTCCTCTGGAGCTTCCAGAGCCCAGCAGAATGTGTCAGGTCCCGGTTAACACGCAGCCACCCCGGTGCATGTGTTTGCACACCCCTGCTGGCTCAATATTTGACAGAAATAATAGATTTTAATAAGTGCTGCATATTGCATTATTGTTTCAAAGAGCATTTGCTGGTATATGAGGCTTTTTCTTCCCCCCCCCCACTCGCCGAATTTCCTTGGAATTGGCAACATGTACTTAAAATAGTTCATTGCCTGCTTTCTTCTGTCAGCAGTGAAAACACTGGGAAAAAATCCTGGCATTCTAAGCACAGAATTTATCATTCACTCGTCATCTAATGCGAATTCAGAACAAAAATCGGAGTTTTCCTGCTTATAGTGGGGGAAGTTAAAGGCAGCATTCTGCTGGCAGTGTTTTTAATTGGGGTGTTTTTTCCTGAGCCCCGGTGCTGGTGGAGCAGCAGATTTGCAGATTTGCAGCTCAGCAAAGCCAGGCTCGTGTCCTTTAAACCCTGCAGCCTCCCCCGGCGCCTGTGCGGCTCAGCGCTCCTCGGCAGTGGAAATAAGCTTCATAAACACCAAAAATACCCATCCTAAAGTGGGGCTTGCCCCTTGTCAGAGTCTGAAATAATAGATCCCACCTCCTTTCCTTGCAGCTTAGTTTGCAAGATCAGTACCAAGAGCAGCAGGGCTTTTAGGCTGGGTTTCTATTTTAATTTCATTTTGTATACAGTTGCTGGACCAAGTTTTTTTCTTCTTTTCTTTTTTTTTTTTTTAATTCAGTAAGTAACCACAAATAGAGAGGATTTTTTCTTTAAGTACTAAAATAGACTGGTTCCATTTCCCATTTAGACCAGTTTTATTTTCCCAGCAAAGCACAGCACAGAACACCCTTCCCCACTGCAGGCAAACTGGATTTTTTGCTGTAAAAGGCACTAAACTCTTCTTTTGAATTTTTTTTATTATTATTTTTTTTTACTCTGCAGTGTTTGTAACATGATAGAAAATTATTACAGTAATTTTACAGGCTGTTTGCAAAGGAACAAATTGAGCAGCTGAGGGAGAGTTCTTCAGGAGCACAAATATCTGTGTGGGGAGTGTTTTGGGGCAGGGATGGGTGCTGAGGGTTAAGAATTGATTCTGAGGGGCAGGGATGGGTGCTGAGGGTTAAGAATTGATGCTGAGGGTTAGGAGTTGATGCTGTGAGGGGCACGGATGGGTGCTGAGGGGTAGGAATTGATTCTGAGGGGCAGGGATGGGTGCTGAGGATTAGAAATTGATGCTGAGGGGTAGAAATTGGTGCTGAGGGTTAAGAATTGATGCTGAGGGTTAGGAGTTGATGCTGTGAGGGGCACGGATGGGTGCTGAGGGGTAGGAATTGATTCTGAGGGGCAGGGATGGGTGCTGAGGATTAGAAATTGATGCTGAGGGTTAAGAAATGGTGCTGAGGGGCAGGGATGGGTGCTGAGGAGTAGGAATTGATGCTGAGGGGTAGAAATTGAGGGGCAGGGATGGATACTGAGGAGTGGAACAGCTCAAGTTCTGGATGACTGGACCGAACCAACGCCTGCTCTGGGATCCAACCCCCATCCTGGTGCAGGGCAGAACTCCAGCACACGAACTGGGGGTGAGGGATCATCAGGATGGCCTGAAATCAGCCACTGGGTCTCTCAGTGCCGCCCTAGAGATTGTTTTTGTCGTTCACTGAGTTCTGTCCCCGTTGGCACTGGGAATATTTGTTCCCCACAGCGGCAGGGTCAGAGGGGAGCCCCACACCCATTTTTAGGAGCAGACCCACCCCAGCAGTGCTTGCTGAGCAGATGCTGAGCCTGGAGCAGGCTGGCAGCCTCCTCCCCAGCTCACTGAACCCCAGCAAATGTGCTGCAGAATGCTGGGAAGGCGAACAAGAACAATGGGGGAGATAAAATAACCCTGCCTTCCAGTCTCTGAAATAGCAGCTCCAAGTCTAGAACTTGCCTCTAAGATATTACAAGAACTTTGCCAAGTAGCACATGAGAAAATAGAGCCCACAGCCATATAGTAAGCAAAAAAATTCTGTTTGAGTATTGACATGACAGTTTTTGAAAGTTCAAGCAGAAAACCAATTATAATGAGCACTGAAAAGCCCGAAGCCCTGCTGTTCAATAAATAAAAAAGTACAACAAACTATTTTCCAAAAAGGTTCTAGAGAGTTTCTTCTTGTCCCACTACTTACAATATGATTACATAAATAGTCTCTATTTGCTGTTGAATTGCCAGGCAGCTGTATTAAAGTACAAATCAAATCAAGTCAGGATTAGAAAGTAAAAGAGCATGGTTTAAAGTAATCTATCCCCCAGGAACTGTGCTCAGATTCATCAAACAGAGCTTAAAGTACAGTATATCTTATACCCTTGTGTTTCCATGCTGCACTGCTGCACAACCAGTTATTATTTTTGATATCCAGAGAATGTTGCTCGTAGCTTTAGAAGGCTCACTTGCTTATTTAAAGTACCAGAAACCTTCTCTGTCACTTATTATTATTTCTCTTGGTTAAGATTCATGAGGATGCCGTGAGTGTGGAAGGCAGGGAGCTGCTTTATTGATCGCATCGTATTTGCCTCCCCTGAATTACTGGAAGTCTGCGCCGTGGATAAAGGAATGATGTGTTTTCCTCCGTCTCCTGCTGATCTGCAGGTGCAATATTTTTAAAAGCTTAAGCCCCGTGCATGGTTCTGCCTCATCAGCAGAGTTCCCCTCCTGGGCTGGAGGGGCGCTGGGCCCCGGAGCCAGGTCAGTGATCTTTAGGTGAGCAAAGCTCTGACACCAGGTCCCCTGATCAAACAGATTCCTGCTGCTCCAGAAGCACAGCTGCCTCCCAAAACGAGTTCAGATCACACAGCGAGCGTGACTTGACAAAGCTTTCCCATATTCCTGTTCCGAGGCCTCAGGAGCGTGAGATCCCCCCTGTGCAGACCCCGTGGGTGGCAGAGGAAGGGCAGAGCCTCGGCCTGTTGTGTGTCACTGTCCCACGAGGCTGGCACTGGGGCAGGGCAGAGCCAGCCTCGGGGCACTGACGGCCACAAGGCACCGGGCAGGAATGACAATTCACGAGGATGGATTGAGTTAAACCAGCCTGGGGGATGCTCAGCAGCTGGGGGATAGCAGAGAGATCCACAATCCTTTCCTGAGGACACCACGGCTCTGGGGCACCAGGGCTCCTGGGTGACAGCTCAGAAGGGGGTCCTGGGGCAGGGACCCTCCAGAGATGACTCCAGACACGGAATTCCTGTCTGCCCTGATGGATCAGGGAGGCTCCTCCTGCCTGCCCTGCCCTGCCCAGAGCTGTGAGCAACGCGCTCCAAGCACAGCCAGGGCAGCTCCAGATTGGATATCGGGAACTATTTCTGCATGGAAAGGGCTGTCAGGCACTGGGACAGGAGGGCCGGGCCAGGGGTGGAGTCACAGTCTCTGGAAGTGCTCAAAACCTGTGCAAGTGGCACAGGGGGACAGGGCCTGGTGGCGAGCACAGGGCTGGTGCTGGTTGATGGTCGGACTTGGGGATCCTCAAGGACTTTTCCAGCCTTCCCAGTTCCCTGGTTCTGTGGTTGCTGCCGCTCTGCTGGGGAAGATCATCTTCCACTCAGCACAGGGCAGTGCTTTGATGAGGGAGCCTCATCCAAGAGCTTCAGACAGAGCTCTGGAGATGGAATGGAGTGGTCATTTCTGGCTGCTGTGCCCTGGGCGGGCACGGAGGGGAAGGGGTGACAGCGAGCACTTGTTGCAGCACTTTCTCTGAAGTTCCGTCCTGGGCAGTGCCTCCCTTTTTTCTGCCTCTTGTGCTTTCTGCCTCGGCTTCCCAGGGTGCGGGGAGAGAACGGGGCCCTTCTCCTCCTTTTGACCCCCTCGCAATCCCACAAACTGCACGTCTTTATCCCTGCTCCTGCCGAGGCTGGCCCTGGACAGCGCAGCCCTGCGTGGTTATATAAATGTTAGTGGGTTACAGATGAGCCCCATCCTCATTCCCTCTCCTCTGCTGAAATTGCTCTGAACAATTTTGGGGGAATCTTTTAATGAAGTATTGATTTTTATCAAGCGCATCAAACTAAAGGTAAATGTACCACCGTGTCATGTTTAAGAAAAACAATACAAAAAACCCCGAGCCCCAGTATATTACAGATAAACTAAGATAAATGACTTAAGTGCTCAGTTTGTGGAGTAAATTGAAACCATACATCACGGGCTTTCATTATTTTATATTATAAATACTGTAAAGAGTAGGAAAGATGATTGAACAGTAATACAAAATTAGTACTAATTGTCATGACTCCCTTGATGAGGAAATGCGCTTTTAATACAAATAATGCGGAGTAATCATTATAACAAAAGTTAATTTTTTATCGTCCGTGATTGCGGGGTGATAATCAGAGGACTCTGACATCCATTAAATTGCCCTTCCCCGATCCCGCATGAAGAAATGAAGGGATCTGTGTTAATTTTCAGGCTCCCTTTGATTGGGTGAACCTGTCTCCGTGTTGTGTGACACTCCTGCCACAGGTCATTGCCTGGTGCAGTGTACCATGAAACAAACAAATAGAAAAAGGCACCTTCTGGCACTTTAAGTTTCGCTGCCATCTGACTGCAGCCCCGGTGGGTTGAAATGATGAAAAGCACAGCCTTGGAAAAATCTTCCTATGGTTAGATTGGGAAAAATGAGTATGATTATCACATGTGCTGGGAAGGGCAGGATAGACAGCTGAAGTCATCTCAAAACTCCAGAGAGAGGAGGAAGACAAGAGGTCACAATTATATTCTGGTATCACACTCCCTTTCACGGAGATCTGATCTATTCGGTTTGTTCTTGGAGGGTGCTTAGGGAAGTTCTAATTAAGGGAAGAAAGAATTTTGACACATGTGAAGCAGAGATCAATATTTAGCACCATAATCAGCAATTCCTGATGGTTTGACAATGTCACCATCCACACTGTAACTATCCATTATTCCCGGCGAAGGGAGCCAGGCGGAGGCTAACAGGCTTACTGCAGGCTCTCATGAATCACGGCCAGCAGCGCCTCATTCACTTCTATTTGTCTTCCTTTTCATCTTCATTCATCCTTATAAAGCAGCCCGTGCTGCCAGCAGCCCCAGAGCCGCGGTGGCTGTGCGCCGGGACGGAGCTGGGAGCGATCCCCGTGGGACCGGGACCCACAGCCGCCGTCCTTGTGCCAGCCAAACCCGTGTCGAGCCCGGTGACACCGGTGCCTGGTGCACCGGGAGTTCCCACAGCGCTGGGAATTGGCAGGAGAGGGTGAGGAGCACCTGACACAGGAGCCCCGGCTCCTCCAACGGGAAACGGAGAGATCGGGAGAGTTCTTTTTAGGGTATGATCCTGTACCTGCTTAAATTGATGGCATCCAGCTCTAATGGTGCAGCAGCAAAAGAAAAATGGAGCAGGAGAAGGAGCTGAATCTCCAGTTTTTCCTACTTGTGCATGGAAGACCATCAATCATCCTGTTTACTGCCTGAACTCTGAGCGGAGCTGCTGGAGCATTAGAGAGAAGGATGACACACACACCAAGCCCCCATTTGTTTTCGTTTGTTCTCTGGGGATCCTGCTTTAATTGTTCAGGGGTGGAGATCTGAGAGGTGCTTGTGGATCTCATCACTTCACCCAATTCCCCCCCAAAATGTGAATTCTGCACCTCCCCTGGCATTCCCTTTAAATGCTTCCCTTTAAAAATTGGATCCCTCCAATTTGGAAGCAGAACTGGCTCAGGTGATTGCTGCTCATGTCTGAGCACCGAGCCTTCAAAGCAAAATAATTTGGGAGGAATTCTGAGCTGAAAATGCTCTGCACTGCCCAAGTTTCCTCACTAATTATGGAGACATTAAGCTGATGCCACGCTCAGTTTATGAATCTTTCATAAACAATGACAGATTTGCACTGGAAAATGCTGTCACCCCCACTTTGTGTCTAGTGTTGATCAGAATCAAATGAAAACACAATTTGCTGGGGCAGGAACACAGGAATGATGCTTTGGGTATGACACGATCTGGACAACCAGCTGACATTCCCACCTGATTTAAAGCGAAAGGCAAATTGTTTGAAAGGTAAAAATCAAAGTGTGGAATTTGGGATGCCCTCACAGGGTTCCCTGGGGACACCTCCAGGTGCAAGGCAATGTCAGGGGGTAACTTCTGCTGCTTTTCCCAAGAATGGGTTGTAGCCTATGGAACAGTCTCTTGTTAATCCCCATAAAATACAAAGTTTTAACATCACTCCTCGTTCTTTTTGGATGAGAAATCAGGCTTTCATATTCAAATATCTGAACAGCAGCTCTCGGATTTCCATGCTGAGTTTTTAAGGGTCTGAAGAGTGACTTTGATATTTGTCTGTTTGTCCTTACCCCTCTGGCACCGTTTTGGCAGCGCCCATGACCTGGCACGGTTCAAGTTTATAGAAATAAACACTTTGTGTAACAGGATAGAATAATTTGAGGCCACAAAGTACATTCACAGTGCCAGTCCCCCAGCTCGGTGCTCCTGTGGGTGCCCATGAGGAAGCAGTGCCCTGCTTTTCCAGTTTCCATCTGGCTCTGGGTGCTCCCTGCTGCTGCCTGGGGCTGGGATTGGGGCTGGGATTGGGGCTGGGATTGGGGCTGGAATTGGGGCTGGGATTGGGGCTGGGATTGGAGCTGGGATTGGGGCTGGAATTGGGGCTGGGATTGGGGCTGGAATTGGGGCTGAGCCCCTCCTGGCCAGCCCGCCCTGCCCGGGGCTCTGGCAGCACCCAGGGCACCCCCGGGCTGGGCTGTGAGTGAGATGCTGACACAGCTCTCATCCTCTCCATCCCGAGCAGCACTAATTAAGGGCTGTCCAACTGTGCTTGCTGTTGAGCTGCTTGCTCCGGTGGGTGACAGGGAACAGCCTGGGATCTGTCTGCAGAATGACATAACAAAGAAGGGGGGAAAAGAAACGGCCCTCAGAGAGGGTGGGCTGGGATGGAAAGCCCTGAACTAGGCTTGAATGGCATATTTTGTTGTTATAAATATGTAATCTCAGATTAAGCAGCACGGCGTGCTATGTTTTTGCTTTCATTATATATTTATTAGCGCTCCAGTGGTTGCTCTAAGTGATAATTATAGAGGAGCATAAATTAATAAGGAACTTGGGGAATGATCTTCCCTTTGTTAGAAAGGTTATCAATAAATCTTCCTCTTTTTTTCTTTTTTTTTTTTTAAGAGCATGATGGTCAGCACTGCTGGTCTGCAAGGACTGGGGCTGGGGAGGGAGAAGGTGTTAGGAGCTGCTCCATGTGAGGCTTGGAAAGAGAGACTGAGCAGCTCAGCGTGGAGACCAAAGCAGCGCAAAGTTCACTTTCCTGCTGCCAGACTTTGCCCAGAATGTCCCCAACAGGGCCTGTCCAGGAGCCCCTTTGGGTGCCCCCCGAGGCAGCGCTGCCAGGGGACCCCAGAACACCAGGGAGGGCCAGGGAGCGTTCTCGGGGTCCCTCCTGTCCTTGTCACCACCGAGGTGACCCCAGGGCAGTGAGCACGGCCAGGCTGGGGCTGTTGGGGACCCCAGCAGTGACAGGGCAGTGACAGTGACTGTGCCAGGGGCAGTGACAGTGGCAGGACGGTGGCAGGACGGTGGCACTGGCACCCCTGGGCAGCTGCCCCCCGCAGTGGCCGTGCCCCCCACGCCGCTGTCCTTCCCCAGCGCTCGCCGGCGCTGCAAACCAAAGAGCAAAGGTCTTTAACTCTTTAACCAAATTCCAATGTCTGCCAAATTCAATCGCTGTCATTCCCTCAGAAAAAGACACTGTAATATGTGCGTCCTGATCCAATTTTATAGAAAAAGACAGAATTTACATACTGTTTATTTAGTTAAGTCTCTAAAATCAATACCTTTGTCTGTAGCTCTTTTATTTAAAATACATCATGACATTGCAAACTGCTGTATAAATGAATTTTTCCAAACCACACATGTTGTTAATGTTTTTCTATTGCACATTTTTTTAAAAGTTTGAATCGTAGCATTTAATAGATCAACTTAAATGTATTTTAATATTGGATTACTAAAGAATGTTAAGTTTTACATTTCTAAAATTATAAATATTATTTCAAAAGGTCAGTCATTTGCCCAAGACTTATCTGTCCAATGGAGAACATATTTCAAACCATCCAGACACAGAAACTGATCATGTTAAATACTAAGAAAAAATGAAATCTTTTAATAATATATCTTTTTTTCAGTAGTGGAGAGAGAGGAAAGAGCAGCCTTGGACAACAAGGCTGATGAATACTTGTGCAGGCTGCCAGCAATGCTTCAGGAAAAGAGAACTCTCTCTTTTGGGGGAAGACCTGGAATTTATGGTCTCCATTTACACACTGGCTAAAGTGTGTTTTGGAGCCTGTAGGCAGGTGTAGAAAGGAATTATTTTTAAGAAAATTTACTTAATGCAATCTGTTTAATAACATTTATTTAATATAATTTACGGAGTAGTTTTTTAAATACAATTCCCACTGCTGCTTTGCCTGAGCTGCTCCCAGGCCCAGCCCAGCCCCAGCTCAGCTCTGAGCTTGGCTCTGCCCGTTGCTGAGGGAGCTGGGTTTGTGAGAGCCAGGTGAGCCCAGGGCTGGTGATTTCTCTCGTGCCAGCTGATAACTGCAGGTCTGAGGGGTTGGGTCTCACCTGGCTGGCATCGCACCCTCGTGCCAGGAGATGTGGGCACTGAGCACTGAAATGGGAGCTGAGCTGATTCTCTGATTCTCTCTTCAGCACTCATCGATGCATTCCAGTTTCACTGGATTTCCCTTTGTAAGATGTGAGTCTGTGTACCGAAAAGGAGTTTTTAAACCCTGATGTTTTAAACATGGTTGGGGCTGTTTGCTGCAGGCTCCCACGTTGTGCTGCAGCCTGTCCATGAGCACCTTGGCTCCAGCAGGGGACTGGGGAAGGATCAAAGCCTCCATTCCACGATGCTCAGCTCTGTGTGGATGGAATGGCACCTTCAGGTGGTGACCTGGGCAGGGAAAGGTGCTGGAAGTGTTCCAGGAAGGGTGGGAAGGGCTTGGAGCAGTGTGGGGATCAGGTGGGATCTCCCCTGCGAAGGGATGGAGTCACTTTCCCCCGGCACAGGTGAACATAATGAAATTTCTTTGTGCCTGGGGCACCCTTGTGGATTTCACACCGTTCCCAGCCCCTCTGGAGCCGCAGCCTGGCAGCCAGTGCAGCTCTGAGCACATCCACGGGGTCCCTTCCTCGCTGAGCTCTCCTTCTGACCCCCATCCCACGGGAACAGGGAATGCGCTGCTGTGGGAGCAATGTCCCACGGGAGGGCTGAGGCCCGGGAGCACAGGTGGGCTGAGCACATTTTCCCACCCAGAGCACGGCCCCTGAAGGCCCTGAGGGGCTGCTGGAACCTTCCCAGTGGAAAAAGCTTTCCCAGGAACAGATTTTTAGACGTGTGGGTTTAAAAATCAGTTTTGATGTGACCTAATGGCTTTTGCTGCTTTGAAAAGAACATGAAAGAGTGACAGCGATATTGAATTTTTAAAATCCTGCTCTGTCCACCTGCAGAGCTTTTCTGGCATTCTTTAATAAGGACTTTTACCATGTCATTATACATTTTAATTACACTGTTAAATGTCACAATCATACATGCTAATGACATCATTATACCTATTTACACCAATTATGTCATTTGATGCAATTACAGTAATTCTGCCAATACACACAAATCAATAAAAAGGTTTTGTTTGCATTTTTAAATGAGCAATCACAAAAGAATAAATCCACTTTCTAAGAAAAGCAGGGCAAGGACTCAAATACTGAAACTAAAGAAGTGACATTTGAGGCCTAGTTCTTATTTCCACCACGATGAACACTCAAAACTTCCATACCCAGAAGATGACACAATCATCCTGGTGTCACCTGCAGAGGTTTCCAGGAATGATTTTACACTTTCTTCCAGGTCATCCTGGCAGTGATCAGTGACAGAATTCCACAGCACCCACATTTGATATTTAAATTTGTGGATGTTTTCTCCAAACTCCCACAAGTCAAGTTTCACAGGATAATTGTAGAATCATAGAATACCAGATTGTTTTAGGTTGGAAGGGACCTTAAAACCCATTTTATTCCACACCCTGCCATGGGCAGGGACACCTCCCACCATCCCAGCGTGCTCCAAGCCCATCCTACCTAAAGTAAATTCAGAAAAAGTTAAAAAAGGAGTTCCAGAATCCCAGAATGTTTTGGATTGGATTAGACCTTGATAGAACCAATGATCAGTGTGGGATCCTTGGAATATCGTAGTGTAGCACTGCATTTATTTGTGGTGAGTCTAAACCTTGCTTGGAAATCTGTCCCTTGTCCAAAATCTGCTCACTCTGGTGATGAGGAGGTGAAAGAGGGGCTCTTGTGCCCCTCGTGCTATGGAATGCTGAGTTAATTCAGCTCTGGGAGTATTGGAGTATTTGCTGTTCAAAAATGATGAGGCAAAGCCCAACCAAATGTGAATTATGTTCTCACTAATTTAATAACACAAAACGTTTTTTCTCACCTAATGTGTTAATAACAGCCTGTGTTGACACCACAGGGATAATCTCATTCTGAGAGCAGTTTCTGCAAGGAAACTCTCGTGGGGGTCTCTGGGAGCAGGGATTGCCACCCCACGTGGGTGCAACTAAGATGACACAAGTTCTGAGTAGAAATAAATATTTTTCAGGCGAAAATTACTAATTTTTTTTCCAGCAGGTTGTACTTGGTCTATGACAGCCCTGGTAAGAACAACAGAATGAGTAAATACTATTCCTCCAGCAGGGAAGGTTTGAGTAGGCACTGAGTTAAAGGCAGGGCCAAGAAACTGTGTTTGAGTGTTTGCTGTCACTCTCCAGAGTTCCCTTTATTCCATTGCGGTTGTGCTGAGGGTGGATTGTCCATGTCTGCAGGTTTGGGATGTGCAGATTTGGTTGGGTGGGAGCTGCTGTGCCCCCCACCACGGCTGTGTGCCACCTCCAGATAAGCAGAGCTGCTGCATGAGAGGAGGGCTCTTCATGGGATCATGGAACGACCTGGGCTGGAAGGGACCTTAAACCCCACCCAGTGCCACCCCTGCCATGGCAGGGACACCTCCCTCTGTCCCAGGCTGCTCCAAGGCCCAGTGTCCAGCCTGGCCTGGGACACTTCCCGGGATGGGCAATCCCCAGTTTGTGTGGGCAGCGGTTTTGTGCAGCCTGTTCTCTTGTTGTGCACAGCACGTGTGTGAAATGGCTCCTGCTGAGCTGTGTTTGCTATCTGTGTTTTTCCCAAGGAAAACCCTTGCAGCCAGCTGCACCAGCTGCAGAGCTGGCCCAGCCTCACAGCACAGCTTTGCTGCACTGCTGTGGCCTCGCTGTGCTGTGCCATGGCCTCACTGCACTGCTGTGCCATGGCCTCACTGCACTGCTGTGCCATGGCCTCACTGCACTGCTGTGCCATGGCCTCACTGCACTGCTGTGCCATGGCCTCACTGCACTGCTGTGCCATGGCCTCACTGCACTGCTGTGCCATGGCCTCACTGCACTGCTGTGCCATGGCCTCACTGCACTGCTGTGCCATGGCCTCACTGCACTGCTGTGCCATGGCCTCACTGCACTGCTGTGGCCTTGCTTGGGGCTGTTGATGCCTAAAGAGGCTGAGCTGGAACAGGGACTAGACAGAGTTAAAAAAATAAAGTTTCATTTTCATTTATTGAAAAGCCTTTAAAGAATTCACTTTGGGGAGCACAAGAGCCTGGCCAGGGCTGCACCCAGGATGGGCCCAAAATGGATCCATGAGTTTTCACACTTTTATAAGTTTTGGTCCATTTTACATATTGAGGTGAATTGTCCAATTCCAGCTTCAGGTCATGAAGTCCCATCCTCCTGGTTTGCTCTCTTCAGTTGTTTATTCTTTTTGGGCCTGAGGCTCTAATGGTTGTCCTTGGTCTCAGGCTGGAAATGATTGTTTTGTCCACCTACTCTGTAAAGAGAACTTACACTTGATATGAAGCTCAGAGTTACACACCTAGGCAGCACAGAACCCAGAAAACATGAAAGCTAAAACTCAAAGCGTCGCTGCAGACACTTGGAATAATTCACTCCCTGCCAAACCAAGCGAGGCTGCCAGCAGGGCGGGCTCTCACCAGGCTCCCCTGCCCCGGGCACCCCGAGCTGTGTGCGGGGACACCTCTCACGCCGTGCCTCCCTCGCCCTGGCACAGAGAAAAGCCCAGAGGCTTTTGTGATCCTGCCCCTTCCATCAGCACTGACACGGCTGAGGTGCCATCAGGGTGGCCAGTGCCACCGTGATGGGGTGTGTGCCATGGTGCCAGCACAGGCACATGTGGCACACACACTGCATGGGCACACGTTCAGAGGTGAGCAGGGACCACGGGCCTTTGGGCCGTAGCAAGAGCAGCATTTCTGTGCCGTGAGCAGATGTATAATTTCAAATAATAGTGTGTCAATAGTGCTTATAGGAAATTGGTGTAGAATGGGAGCTTCAAAATCAGCCTTTAGCCACGCAGGAGGGCTGAGGAGCTTCCCTCATCCGAGCCCGGCTCCAAAAATATCTGTGGTGGCTGTCTGGTGGTTCTGTGTGTGCAGATGGGAGCCCTGCTCAGCAGCGGGCTGGATCCTGAGTGCACTCCCTGGGCATGCCCTGGAACCCCACAGTGGCCGAGGGAAGGGAAGTGTTCTTCCAGATCGGCTGGGAGAGCTCATGGCTGTGATTTTATCCATGCACCCAGGACTGAACTGGCACGGTGCTTTTGTCAGGATCTGTGTCTGCATATGGGTTATGGATGTAGCTTTAAGTGGCTCTGTTTGTTAAATCACAGATTGTCCCCTGCTACCCCAAACTATTAAACTGTCCAAACTAGAGGAGGTCACTGTTAATACAGCAAGTAATTCAAAATGCTGAATGCCGTAAGGGGGTTTGGGGCCACTGGACATCACACTGTAATTGCTCATTTAACTAATTTAGCAAATCCCAAAGCAGCTGGACAGTTTTATTTATTTGGATATGGATTCTATATTATTTAAAGATGTTTTATGCATGTGATTTTGAACTGATTCACTTAAACCTCTGCAAAGAGGAGATCCAGGTCTCATTGTGATTTACTCTTTTTCTTCTCCTGGTACCATTTGCTGTTTGTGGGAAGTTCATATTTCAGCTCAAGGAGGAGAATTTTATTACTCTAATTATTGTTTGCTAAATTATAGAGTTTAAATGGTGACTAAATAGTTCTTGTACCATCTCCAAGTTAGAATAGCTGGTAATGCTGTGTGTAAAAGGGATAATTTCAGATGGATATAAGGGTGTATCGAACAAGGCAGTTAATTTAGGAGTTTGCCTAATTTCCTAACTGCTTCTGTTTCCTTAATACATTTATACTATAATGTGCTCTAAACATATTAAAATGCGTTATCAGTCGCTTAGCAAACCTCCCTAAAGATGTTTGTATTCATGAGGCAAGTGTAAGCAGAAGAAACACAGCTTTATTTCACTTACTCCGCTGCTTTGTTCATTAAGCTAATTACTGAATTCTACATCCTTCTTTTTCATCTCGCTTGTTTCTGGAGCTTGATCCTTTCCCAACCCTGAATCGACTGTTACTGAACAGTTGAAGCTGAACAGGAAGGAATTGCAGGTGTCAACTCACAGTTTACAAATATGACATCTCCTCTGGCATAGCTGGAAATATGAAATATTGATTTATGTGCAGTAAAAGGTCTTATAAAAATGATCACATACACATGAGAGATTAATGCGCTGGAGATCAATAGAAATTTCATTCTTGACGCTAGACTGTCACCTATGGTGAAATGCTAAAATACAGAAATCAATATTATCTATGAAATGTCAAATTTATTATAATTATGAGGATGAAAGCTGGCCAAGTGGCTCCCAGGAGAGAAGGAAGGATAGGTTACTGTGCTGAAGCATCCTTCATGTCCCTTGTTCACTTGCTGCCAATTTGAGAGCAATATTGGTGCAGGGGGTTTTCAGGCATTATGTATCACCGTGCAGGAACAAATTCCTCCTGGAATATTTAACTCTTGAATCTGACAATAACACAGGCGTCTCCACAGCCAAACGGCTCGGGGGGTTTGGGGAATACAGGGCCTGGGGGCTCTGGGAAATGTGCCAAATGCAGAGACATTTCTAGGTGGGTGGAGGGCTGAGCCCAGCCTGCCGAGGAGCTCAGCCGTGGAGCGGGAGGACATCCCTGGAACTGGGGTGCTCCTGTTCTTCTTCTGTGTGCTGGGGGGGTTTTCTGATATCAGGATTTACATTTTGGGTACTCTTAGCCATCAGCTTGGCTCTTGAAATATGGCACTTTGGTTCCTACTGCCATACAGGGATTTGTACAACTGTGGGCCAGTGATTCACTGAGGGATTCGTGCAAGTGTGACAGTGATTCCCACAGGGATTTGTACAAGTGTGTGTCAGTGATTTCTGCAGGGATTTGTACAAGTGTGTGCCAGTGATTCATTCACTGAGGGATTTGTACAAGTGTGTGCCAGTGATTCACTGAGGGATTTGTACAAGTGTGTGCCAGTGATTCATTCACTGAGGGATTTGTACAAGTGTGTGCCAGTGATTCACTGAGGGATTTGTACAAGTGTGTGTCGATTCTCTCACTGAGGGGATTTGTACAAGTGTGTGTCAGTGATTCCCACAGGGATTTGTACAAGTATGTGCCAGTGATTCATTCACTGAGGGATTTGTACAAGTGTGTGCCAGTGATTTATTCACTGAGGGGATTTGTACAAGTCTGTGTCGATTCTCTCACTGAGGGGATTTGTACAAGTTTGTGGCAGCCAAATCATTTCATGTATTGAGTTTACAGTCTCCCCAAAACTAACCCAAAAGTGTTGTGAACTGACAAGAAAAGCGTAACAGATCACGGGTTCTTCACAGGTTTTTCTTTGCTGTAGAACCTCTGATATAAGCGGGAATTTGTAATTAGTAAAAGCCTTGTGATATCTGGGGATGCTGTTAAACATCTGATGCCATGGCAAAGGGTTTGACTTCTGGCAGGTGAATTCCATCTTTTCTGATGCCTTCTATTTCTGTTGCATAGGGAATTTGATTTCAGTTATTGAGTTAGCCATGTAAAAAAAATTCCCTTTATATTCCTTTTCTACCCTGTACATCTTTAATGCTTTGGTTCTGCTCTGCTTTTACTCCTGACCAGCCGAAATATCCTCCTGTCCTTATTTCCCACTCTGTGAGTGGCCCTTCTGCCCCTCAGGGACCACAGGTACCTTCATCTAACCTTTTTGAAGTGCTGTTATGTGTAATTTTACCTTCGTTTTCAGCACCTTTGCTTTACTTTTCTGATTTCAGTGATGTGCCCCAGACAGGAAGGTGAGAATACTCTCCCTCACTATGGGATTATTGCTGCTGCCTTTGTCTTTGAAAGGAAAAATGCCTTTTGGCTTATCAATATTTCCTTCTCCTAATCTGCCCTGGCCAAAAGGTTTTAAACTTGATTTTTTTTAAAATTCCAATTTAAACATTGGAATGTTTTCACCCCATTTTACAGAGGATAAAATTGCTGCACCAGGAGATTTGTGCCAATGTCTCCAAACACATTCTGAGCTTAGATGTTCAGTTTGGAGAATCACAAAATCCTTGAGGCTGCAGGAGAGCTCCGGGCTCATCGAGCCCAACCTTCGAATTCCCCGTGCCCACCAAACTGCACTGAGAAACACCGTGCCCACTCATTTTCCCACCGTTTCCAGGGATGTGAGCCCAGCAGTGCCCTGGGCAGCTGTGCCAGTGCCTGACCACTCCTCCAGGGCTGGAATCTTCCCTGCTCTCCAGCCTGGGCCTCCCTCAGCACAGCTTGAGGCCGTTTCCTCTCATCCTGCCCCTTGGGAGAAGAGACTGACCCGCACCTGGCTGCCCCCTCCCTCCAGGGACATGAGGAGAGGTTCTCCAAGCACTCTGAGAGCAGCTTTTCAGGGAGATCGTTTCCCAGGAAAACGATGAAAAACCCAAGCCCAAATCAGGTTTTGGGTTTCAGACACCACCAGGGAGTGGAACTCTTCTGCTCCTGGGGCTGCTGCTGAATGCAGAGCACGTCTGTGGGGAAGGAGTAAGTGCAGACTGGAGCAGCAAGGGAGAACCTGCACCTTCCGCGCTGTCTCGGCTCTGCCAGGCTCCACACTCTTCACTCAGACTCGTTCTGGGAGGGATGCTTCAAAAAAATACAGATATTCCCCATCAAAGGGTGTCTGTGGCAATCACGCACCCGCCCGGCTCCTCCATGAGGAGATTCAGCTGCTGCTGTTGACAACTGAATGGACTGAGCAGATCATTCGGTGAGAAAAGAATTCTTTACCACCTTTAATTGTGAAATAATTTCTTATTCATACACATTTATTTCCTAACACTTTCCTTTCCCAGGCCCTTTGCATTTTAATGCATTTCCAGTTAAGCAAACAAGTAGATGGAGTTGATTTCTGTCTGTAATACACACTTTCCTTTTCTATTTTTTTCATTTTACTTATGGGAAGAGGCAGAGAAGGAAGAAAAAGATTTTCCCCTTTTTTTTTTTATTACACTGTAGCATTTACACAGTTTTTCTAAATAGAGATTTGGGGAGATTTTTTTTCACCCTTTTTCCAGCTTCTTAAGGTTTTTCTGTACCTCAAGTAGCCAAAGCAGTTCAAGTTAATACTTAATGCACCACACTTTAAGAGATAGGCATTTCTTGCAGTCAGGTCTCAATTAAGAGATAAAAGACAAAAAGTGCAAAGCACTTGATAAAGCTCAGAATACAAGGAGCAGCATGGAAGTGCTTGAAGCTGTCCATAGCGATAACTGGATAGCCAGCTGGAATCTTCTTGAAATGAAGTGGGTGCTCTAACTTATCAAATTCCACATATGGGGAAATTATTGGTGCCCACAGGGGTGATTAACACCAACTCAGTGGGTCAGAAACAAGCTGGGATAAAGGTGAGGGCTGTATCTGACTATCAACACCAAATGGAGCCATTTAGAGGGAGATAGCGGCGGGGTTTTCGCCTCCCCTGTATCTCCAGCGGTGCAGCTTGTCAGGGGAGAGGCGCAGGGGAAGCTGCATACCCAGAGTGAGCTGGATAATGTGCAAATTGCAGTGCACATTAAAATGTAATCTATTTTAATAAGTCATATTAAGATTACATTTTAGATAATTGTGTGTTTATCTTATACAACAAATATTTGCCCTGCTGTATATAGTCCCTGTCACTCTCTCGCTCTCTCTGTCAATTCCAAGTGGCAGCACCAAAAGGGAGAGCAGCGTTTAACTGAGGGGAGCAAACCAGCAGCTGGAGCTCAGGGGAGCCAGGCTGGGAGGCGAGGAGGGGCTGGTGAGTGCCAGCGGCACTGCCGAGGGCAGCGTGGCACGGGGCCCTGGCTCCCTGCGGTGCCCCCGGGGCTGTGCTGAGCTCCCTGGCCAAGGCTTGGGGTCCAAGCCAGGTGTGAGCGGCACTGACGGTCACCGAGAGGGCTCCTGCCCCACTCTGGGGCTCCTGGGGCCCGTGCAGGTGTGTCCCTGCGGTCAGGAGGGTCCCCTGTCCCCCTCCCAGGGCAGGGCTGGGCTCACCAGCAGCCCCTGGCAGCACCCTGCTGCTCCCCGTGCTGCCCCTGGCACTCCTGGAGAGTCCAGGGAGGGACTGCGCTGTGCACCCTCTGAGCCCTCCTTCAGCTCCTGTGTCACAGGTACGGGACAATTCCTGCAGGGGGACAGCTCCTGTGTCACTGCTGCGGGACAATTCCTGCAGGGGGACAGCTCCTGTGACACTGCTCCAGGACAATTCCTGCAGGGGGACAGCTCCTGTGTCACTGCCCCAGGACAATTCTTAAAGAGGGACAGCTCCTGTGTCACAGGTACGGGACAATTCCTGCAAAGGGGACAGCTCCTGTGTCACAGGTACGGGACAATTCCTGCAAAGGGGACAGCTCCTGTGTCACAGGTACGGGACAATTCCTGCAAAGGGGACAGCTCCTGTGTCACAGGTACGGGACAATTCCTGCAAAGGGGACAGCTCCTGTGTCACAGGTACGGGACAATTCCTGCAAAGGGGACAGCTCCTGTGTCACAGGTACGGGACAATTCCTGCAAAGGGGACAGCTCCTGTGTCACAGGTACGGGACAATTCCTGCAAAGGGGACAGCTCCTGTGTCACAGGTACGGGACAATTCCTGCAAAGGGGACAGCTCCTGTGTCACTGCTCCAGGACAATTCTTACAGGACAATTCCTACAGGAGACACATCTCCTGTGCCACTACTCCAGGACAATTCCTGCAGGGGGGACAGTTCCTGTGTCACAGCTCCAGGACAGTTCCCACAGGACAATTCCCTCAGGACAATTCCTCCAGGACAATTCCCACAGCTGACACAGCTCCTGTGCACAGCTCCAGGGCTCAGCCCCCTCCCCTGGGCTCAGGGTGATCGGTTTTGGGGTTCCCCACTCTCTGCTGTAGGGTTTGTGCAGCCCTGTCACTGCCCCGGCTGAAGGGACAGTTCACCAGACACAAGTCTTGTTACCTGGCTTCAGGGGCCTGCCTTGGGATGGTGTGTGAGGATTCATTGTGGAATTATTGGAGCCAGGACAGGGAACAGGATTATTTTGTGCCCACCTCAGGCTTTTGTCGTTCACTCATCACTCCTATTTTTGTGTGCTTGCTGCTGCTCGCTGTGCTTTTGTTTCCCGAGAGCTGTGAAGGTGTTTGAGGTGTTCTGGGCTGTACTGGGGAGCCAGAAGCTGATTTGGAGCTGACACCTCAGTGTTTCAGGGGTGATGGGGACGATGGAGGTGCCACAGCTGAGCCGTGGCCGGGCGCTCTTTCAAAACAGCCAAACTTCCGTGGTTTAGATCATTAATATAAGTTAAAATAACAGCATTTGCTTTTTAGTTGTGGTCAGCAGAAGCTGAGCATTCAGATAAAAATATTCCGGGAATCCTGGGGTGTCCAGCTGCTTGTTTCTCCTCACTAGACCATCCCAGCTCCTGGGCTCCCACGGCAGCCGGGCTGGGCAGCACCTCTGCTTTGTGCACACACCACACCAGCTGTTTATTCAGCCCCAGAGCCCATCTCCCTTATTTGCTTATTCCATGAGCAATTTTTGTTCATTTCTGATAGATCCTTCCTCTACTTTCTCAAGTACACTGCAATTTCCAGCCCGGTATTTGCTCAGCTGACAGCAGTGTAATCGATGGCTGAGGAGAAGGCTAAACCTCGGCATTTCTGTTAAAGGGAAGTGTTTGGGAACAATCAGATGAACAATGGTGTCGGCAATAAAACTTTGAGTGAAATTGGACTGGCACGGGCTGACCCTGGCTCCAATCTTTGTTCCTGCCTTGGGACTGAATGTCAAGAGGTGAGTCCCGGTGACATCCCTCAGCCTGCAGGATGGAGGGCAGCGAGCACCTCCCTCCCCGGCCACAAACAAACTAACAACTTCAAATGCCTCTTAACCTTCATCTCCATGAGCTTCAAAGGATCAGCATGAGACGCATCTCCATCCCTCATGGCAGCAGAAATCCAGGGACAATGTGATCAGCGGGCTCAGGGGCTGTGCCTCCTCTCCTGCAAATGTCTGCTTTTATTCCACTTTCCTTGAAGAGGCAGCAGAGGGGAAAGCAGGGAGTGTTTTGGTGCAGATCCTTCTTTCCTGCAGGTGTTTAAGCCTCTGACAGACTGGATCCAAATTAGGGAGTGAAAAGCGTCTGGGGAGACTAAGATCTCACCTGGAACGTTTTTAAATGTTTGTTTTCTTTTTATTGCTTTTAATCAATAAGGGACAATTTTGATACCCTGTAAACTTTTCCTCTTTTCGTGCTTTTCTTCATTTTCCCCTGGTGATTCCTCTCACTGCTGCCTGTGAATGCCCAGTGTTAAAGCGGCGGCAGGTTTGAATAATTCAGCGTTTCTGAGTCAGGACGTTCTGAGGGCGAGGGAGGTGAGGTTACCCCAGACACGTGTGCGCTCGATTTCTGTCCATTAACGCTGCCTCATTAACTCTGCTCCCATCGCAGGGAGCGTGCCAGGGAGCTGAGGAGCGGCCCAGAGTTAACCTGGAGCAGGGCAGGGCCTGGGACTGGGTTCAGGATTGGCTTCTGGGGCTTGCTCGATATTCCACCGAGGAGTTTCTGTTGCTTGGGCTGGTGCCTGGGGAAATACCATCCACCCCCTGGAAAAGAAATAAAGGAAACGTCTCCAGCAGCGTCTTCCACTCTAAGCAAAGTAAACTGTGAGTAAAGGAAAGGTTAATCAAAGTTGTGTCTTGCTAAAAGGAGCTCGAAAGCTGAGCCGCGCTCCTTGCCCAGGGCTGCAGAGATCCAGGAGCAGCCAGGGATGCTGCAGGGGTTACAGTGCTGCTGCTGGCTGCTCTCACCCGGGGCATTCAGCTTCCAGCTGCTCAGCGGGGCTTGGAGTCAGGAAATTCTGGAGTGGTTTGGGCTGGCAGGGACCTCAGGGCCCGTCCAGTGCCACCCCTGCCAGGACAGGGACACCTTCACTGTCCCAGGGTGTCCCAGCCCCAGTGTCCAGCCCGGCCTGGGGCACTGCCAGGGATCCAGGGGCACCACAGCTGCTCTGGGCACCTGTGCCAGGGCCTCACATCCTCCCTGTGTGAGAACACATCCCTCGAGTCTCTGGGAGCAGCACTGCCCGGCTTCTGACCCCACCAGAGGGACAAAGGAGGGACAAAAGGGCTGGAGGCAGCTCCTGGAATGCAGGAGCCTTGGCAGTCATTGCCCCAGTTGCACTTGTGCTGCAGATTTGAGGTCTGGATTGTTCCGGGCTGTGTTCAGAGCTCATCCCAGCCTTTATTTCAGCTTTCATTTCTCAGACCAGCAGGTATTGCTGAAACCACTGAAAACAGGCGCAAGGAACACCGCTGGAAAGGGGGAATATCCCTGGAAAGCGGGAAAATTTGGTGTTTATTAAACACCGCCTATCCCCAAGCAGAGGAAAGCTGTACCCTGTTGCAGTGCCTTAATTACCTCTATTATTCCTAGCAGTGTGGACTGGCACTGCCCCAGCACAGCTGATGTGACAGCCTGCACGGGTTTGCCTTTTCCTCTTGGAGGCCCAGGGCAGGGAGGCTCCTGCTTCAGCCCTGTTTGATGGCCTGCCACAACCTGGGTTAAGCAGGTGGCAGGCTGAACTATAAAAGCTGCACCAAACAAAGAATTTTTATTTCCTGGACTGTGCCTGCAGGGGAGGAATCCTGAAAGCAAAGCTGGGACCTGAGAGCCAAGGAGCATCCCGAATTTTTTAACCAACGGTTTGGTTGTTCTTTTATAGAGCTATGCAGATTAATGACAAATTACAAAATAAAGGAGGGGTTTGTGATGATTGGCCACTTTAAAAAATAGCAAATTACAAAGTGTGTGATTATTCCTCGAGAAATTGGTTTCTAAGCTGCCTGGACAAACTGTCTTTGTCCACCTGGCTGCAGCCAGGGAGCCGTGAGCAGCACAGGCAGCCGCAGCCTGGTTTTCTGGGATCTCCCCGGGACAGGTGACAGCGTGGATGGCTTTGGGGGGACCCCTGGCTGGGGGCTCTGGTGCCAGAGCTTCGCTCCCCCTCGTCCCCAGCCAGCAAACCCCAACCCAGCAGCCCCGTGGCCTCTGCTGAGAGCTCCTGAGCAATAAACACCCCTGGCCCTGCTGGAATTAATAAAGTTGGTTTGAGCCTCCAATGGCACTGATCTGCTTCCCTGTTTTCATAGGTGATTTCACTAAGCAGCAGCACTTGCTAATCCCACATTCACATAGATAGAAGGTCAAAGTTGGTCAGTGAGCCAAGAAATACCATATCAGGGTTTCTTTCCTCTCCAATTGAAAGAGGTATAAATTGTGGAATTAGTGTATTGATTGAAGGCTACAACTTCAAGCAATCAGTTTTTCTGGCTTGACAAGATTATTTTATCCTACTTTTCTTTTATTATTATGTGTTGTATTTGAGTCATCCTTCAGGCAGATGAAGTGACAGCTTGATTTAACTCAATAAAATCCAGCAGTTAGGAAACCTACTGAGCCGAACAAAAGCGGAGGGCGGCTGCGAGGGAAGGTGCTGGCTGGTGTAAGCAAGCAGAGCGTGCTGCAGGGACACAACATTAACAGGAATTAGGCTCTAATCAATGCATTTCTATGGAAACTCGGCACAAATCTGTAAAGACCTTCGTGCTGGGCCGCTGGACGGGTAATTCCGCCTTTCCTGCGAACAAGTAAAAATCAAATTTCCGCCGCGCGGTCCTGAGGGCGACGATTCCGTCGGAGCTGTGCTGTGGTGTAACTGCAGAAAGTTGGATTTTGTGGCTTTTCTGATAAGTTTGAAGGGAAATGCTCAGGCAGGGGGGTTGTGATTATGTGGTAATTAAAACAGTAATGAAGTAACAATAATTATGAGGTAGCTCTTTGGACAGGAGGTCTTTGCTTGGGCATAGATCAGTGAACACAAATACTGAAATGCGCATTTTTGTCTTCACGAGGGTTTTTTCTCTTGATCCTGTAATGTGTGGAGTAAACGGCCCAGAAGAAGGGTGGTGTGAGGCAGCTCGTGTTCCTGCCGGGCTCTGCCGGAGTGCAGCCTGCTCTGAGGGGGCGCTGGGCTCTATAAATGACCCCCTTTCCCTTGGTGTGCGGGGCAGTCGGTTCGGGGCTGGCACTGGGACTGGCACTGGGGTTGGCTGCAGGAAGGTGGGAACCTGCTGGGGTGGGGTGACCCGTGCTGGCTCTGCGGCTGAGGACGGAGCGGGCCAAGGGGCAGCAGGGAGCAGCACAGCAGCAGGAACGGGCCGTGCCCCGGTGTCTGCTCAGGGGTGCTGCTTCCTCAGCAGATGGGAGTGTGGAAAATGCATTATTGACGTGTGAAAAAGGGTCTCGGGGTGTTGTTTACAGCCCTGGCAGTGCCCCAGGCCAGGCTGGACGGGGTTTGAGCACCCTGGCACGGTGGGAGGCGTCCCTGCTCATGGCAGGGTGGAATGGGATGGGCTCTCCCAACCCAAACTGCTCCGGGATTCTGAGATTCGCTGTATTTTAATCACCATTTTATTTGGGTGATGGGTTCAAGATCCCAATTATCTGTGTTAATTAGTAGACGGTCTCTTGCTGAGTTATCTTGCAGAGCCACTGATTTGGCTGGTAGCTTTGGGTTGGTTTCTTTCCCACTTGGACTATTTTTGCACACACGTGTTAGAATCGCTTTTAAAGTTGCATTTGAAGATACAGAACTGCCTAGAAAATGCACTGCTCTGAGCAGCACTCCTGTTTGCAAACCACAACCTCTGTCCAACCCCGAGGCACTCTGGATCTCTGGATCCACGCTTCTCCTGCTCTTCCATCTCCTGTCACCAGCGTGATGGAAAAGCAGGAAAAGCACAACTCCCACTGAAGGTCTCGGTGAAAGCCAAGGCTGCTGCCCCATTATTTTAAAAACCGTGGTTTGCAACTTTCAGACCATGCATTAACATTCGCTAACTTGTGTGTAATTTCTCCCACCCCAGCATTTCTTTACCACTTAAAGTTGTTTTCGTCTTCCCGTGGAACAGCGTATATTGTCATGATCTCCTTAAACTGCAGTTTGGTAAATGACTTGTTTAAATTTAAGGAAAAGAGGTTGTTGATAAGTATAGTTTTCTAATACTCTTCCTCAGCTGTCATTTACTTTGACTAAATTTATTTAAACCACCTTAACCTTTCAGAGAAAGGCCAGGAGATGTTTAAAAGAATAATATGTGTCTGACATTTTGGTTTACCAAAAGGACACCATCATAATTCTGTAGTGCCTCTGTTAAAAATAAGCTAAGAAAAGAAAACTAAAATCTCTTTTTTCTTTCTGCTTAATTTTGAAAGAATGGGAGGAAATTTGATTGATCGCTGCATTAGGAAGTGACCTGCAGAGGTGATCACCAATGCATTGATCTGTCACTGCAGCGGGGCGTGCTGAGCAGCTGCCACGTGCAGGTGGCCTGTGCCACTCTGAGGAACACCTGAGAGGTTTTCATCCAAACCTGAGTGATTTTCATCCAAACCTGAGGGGTTGTCATCCAAACCTGAGTGATTTTCATCCAAACCTGAGAGGTTTTCATCCAAATCTGAGTGATTTTCATTCAAACCTGAGGGGTTTCCATCCAAACCTGGGAGATTTTCATCCAAACCTGAGTGATTTTCATCCAAACCTGAGGGGTTGTCATCCAAACCTGAGTGACTTTCATCCACACCTGAGTGGTTTCCATCCAAACCTGGGAGATTTTCATCCAAACCTGAAGGGTTGCATCTAATCCTGAGGGGTTTCCATCCAGTCCTGAGAGGTTTTCATCCAAATCTGAGTGATTTTCATTCAAACCTGAGTGATTTTCATTCAAACCTGAGGGGTTTCCATCTGAACCTGAGGGGTTTCATCCAAACCTGAGGGGTTTCCATCCAAACCTGGGAGTTTTCCATGTCCCTCCCTCCCTTGTCCCCAGGCCCTCTCCAGATCTCACAGGCCACCATTTTATCTTAAATAAGGGGATTAAAATAATCTTTAAAATGTAGTAGGAGGTAAATTCAAAATTAAAGAAATCAAAGTCTCCAAACTTGATGCCCAGACTGGAGTCACACTTCTGCCCTCCTGACCTTGCCCGAAGTGTTGTGAATTAAGGGCAGTGTCAGCTGTGACTCTGCATTTCCCTGCTTTTGTCAGCTTGTGTCACAACCTCAGCATTATTTAAATGAAATTTTCTTTTCTCTTTTTTATTTTAATATTTAATATTCACATTCAGGTATTCGAGCCATAATTTCTGTTAGTAAAAGTGACATTTTGTAAAGTTCATTATTTTTTACAGAGAAAAATCTCAGCCACTTTTAAATATAGACGTCAAATAAGGGAATGGCATCTCCAGGCTGGGAGTCATCCCTACAATTTCCCATTTTAATTCCTGGGCACCTGTGAAACACAACTTTGATAATACCTGCCTTATTTCACCTGACCTGGCTGCCTGTACACACATCCGCGGATTTCAAATAAATTTAAAATAATCATTTCTGTGTTTAGGGGACGGACTTGAAGAACCATTAAATATGAGGAAATGTAAAACATTCCTGATATTATCAAAACACAGAGTAAATTTAGCTTACAAGTGAATGAATTAAACTTTGGTGCTGTTACTGGAGCTGATCATATTTCAATCATCTCAAACTGAATTTGGGTGGAAATGCTACATTAATACCAATTTGCCTTTCTTGAGCCATTCCGTGTTTTAAATGCCTTTAGATTTGGGTTCTGCCTTGAGAATGATTTGTGGATTTTAAGAACTGCAAACCCCTTTGGCTGTGAGCTTTCCCCACCCCTCAGAGAGCTGTCTGAGGTGCCACAGGGGTGGATTTAGGGTCAGGGAATGATGCAGTTGCAAAGGTGGAAAATTCCTGAACAAACAGGGATTTCTGACAGACACCACAGGAACACACCTGATGTTTTCCCTCTCTTTTCCAGTTCCACACCAGGAATCCAATATTTATTTTTTTTTATCTAGAGGAGATAATTTAGTCTATTGTCTCCATTTATTTTTTTTTAATGGGCCCCAATGACTCCTGGAAACCCTTGCAGTTTCTCCCGATACAACTGTTTTTATGCAAGAACATCATATTCATGTGCCGCTTGGCATTCAGGAATGCTGGTGAAAATCAAGCAAATTCTTGCTTAAAGCCAAATTTCTGGGAGTAACAGCTCCAGCTCAGCCTTTCTGCGGCTCTGGGTGGCTCCTGAGGAAGCTGCGAGTTAATGAATATACATTGTGCAAGTTGTTCCCGTATCAAGGAGTGCCCAGGGCAGGATTTCACACTCTGCTGGTACTTTCTGTTCCAGTCCCCAAGCGCCAATTCTAAAAGTACCACATTAATTAATGCCCTCTAACGTTGTTGTGACAATAAATATCCTACTTCGGAGAGAAAAGCCCCACAAAACCACGTGGAGGCTGAATATGAATTAATTTTAAAATCTACATACTCCAAAGAAAGGTCAGATGCTGCAGAGGTGAAATGCCTGACAGAGGCAGGGTTTTTCAGGAGAGCTGAGTGAAATGTCTGGGATTTAGAGGAGATCTTAGGCTAGTTTTCTTCAGCCCTCAAAACTTCCTCTTTTTAATTTTATTTTTATGAATAATTTGTTGAAATGTGTGTGTGTATCATATTTTAGATTCCATAGAGGAGCACAGAGTGGCATTTTTATTTACTCCAGCAGGGCAGTTTGAATTCAACACCCTCTGTGAGGCCCCATTTCCCAGTAACCAACACAACAGCCTCAAACCCTTCCTGCAATTATTGATCATCCAAACTGGAATTTGTCAAAGAAACACAAAGGCGATGGGAGGAGTTTGAGCCTGGCTCTTTGTCCAAAGGGGACAGGGTTCACCCAATTCCAGGGACAGTTCATGCAGCATTTCTCCCAATCTCCTGTGCCAGGAAATTTTAAAGCTTGCAGGTCAGAAATGTCCAGGCCATTCCTCAGAGAGGGATCCAGGCCAAGACAGGTTCTGCAGTTTTGCTTCATCTGGAAGGAGAATCCCAGGATCCCTGAGGTTGGAAAATCCCTCCCAGCCCACGGGGTCCCAGCTGTGCCTGATCCCACCCTGTCCCCACCCAGAGCCCTGAGTGCCACCTCCAGGAATTGCTGGGACACCTCCAGGGATGGGCACTGCAGCACAGCCTCCAAACTCTGTTTCTGTGGTAAAGAAAAATAGAAGTAAACTGTGCATCCTCTGGGAGCTTTTGCAGCCCACGTGTGGGAGGTGTGTGAGCAGCTCTGCAGGTGAGGGCTTGGAAAGCACCTGTGGGACACGAAGGGCTGGTTTGGAGAGCTCCTGCACCTGTGGGATGTGAAGGGCTGGTTTGGAGAGCTCCTGCACCTGTGGGATGTGAAGGGCTGGTTTGGAGAGCTCCTGCACCTGTGGGATGTGAAGGGCTGGTTTGGAGAGCTCCTGCACCTGTGGGATGTGAAGGGCTGGTTTGGAGAGCTCCTAACCCAGCCTTCCAGCAGGAGAGCTCAGCTCAGGCTGAGTCCTACCCCAGCAGGGCCACAGCCCCTCCAGGAGGTGCTCTCCAAACGCCGAGGAGAACAGCAGAGTGCTGGGGGCTCTCAGGTGAGGCCCAGCTCAGGTGTTTGGGGTTCAGCTGCAGGAACAGCAGCATCTCCCCGTGCCCACCTGGAGCAGAGGGGTGCAGGTATCACTCCCCAGCTCTGCCCAGGGCACAGGGGGTGCAGGTGTCACCTCCCCAGCCCCCCTGGTCTTTGCTGGGCTCCAGAGCTGCCCACAGCTCCAGCCGTGACCCACGCACAGCTCCGTGCCGGTGCTCGGCCTCCCCGAGGTGGCACTGTGCCATCTCTGGTGGCACTGGGGGGGCAGCCCTGGGCCAGCATGGCAATAACTCACATTTTAATGAAATGGCTGAAAATGGTGTCTGAGAACACTGGACTGGGAGCGAGGAAGAGAGGGGACCTGTTTGTCAGACGCTGTCACCAGCCGGGCTCTGCAGTGTCTGCGAGGAATATTAGGAGCCTTTTAGAGGGGCAGATCCCCCTCAGCTCCGTCAGGTGCCCGGTGTCACATCCCTTGTATGACAAACATTTGATGTGACACTTATGCACGCAGGTTGCTCCAGAGATATTTTTATAGGTCAGACTAAATATCACACATCCAAGCCTTCAGTCAGGTGCTGCAGCCGGCTGTGATTGCGGCTAATGGCCTTGGAAGTTGCTATGGTTCCTGGTAAACAGCGTCCCGGGGCTGCTGCTGCGGGCAGGGCAGCGGGGACACGGCCCGGCCCGGATCGGCTCGGCTGTGCCCAGACAATCCACTCAGCCAGTCCGGCTCGGCTCGGCTGTGCCCGGACAATCAGCTCAGCCAGCCCGGCTCGGCTCGGCTGTGCCCGGACAATCAGCTCAGCCAGCTCGGCTCGGCTCGGTTCAGCTCAGCTGTGCCCGGACAATCAGCTCAGCCAGCTCGGCTCGGCTCAGCTCGGCTGTGCCCGGACAATCAGCTCAGCCAGCTCAGCCAGCCCGGCTCGGCTCAGCTCAGCTGTGCCCGGACAATCAGCTCAGCCAGCCCGCCCTGATTTCCATTTCACGCTCCCTGTGGGAGCTCACCTGTGTGCAGCCAGCCCAGCTGTGCCCAGTTGCCCTGTGATTGCACCATCCTCCTCCTCCTCCTCAAACCTCCCCGGGTTGTGCTCCCAGAGCTCCGGGAGTTCTGGGGAAGGATGGAAAAGGGGGTAGGAGCACCCTGGAACATCCAAAAGGATGAGGCAGGACAGGGATGCAGCACTGCCAGTCCTCATCCCAGCGCCCCGGGTCTGTCCCAGAGATTTTGGGAGGCCAGGGCTGCCTCTGCTGTGAGCGAGCCCTGCAGAGCCCAGCCCAAAGCTGCACCCTGAAACCAAGGTATGGAAAATCATCTGAAAGCTGCGATGAGAATTTGGATTATAAAGAGTTTGTTGCTTCTTGTAGGTGATGGGGTACTGAAAACTGTTCCTAAGGACAGTGATAGTTGGTGCTCAGAAAGATTTTGCATAACAAAATGACAGTTCTAAATTTTATTTTAGTCGTCTCTGAGGTCTGTTTTGGCTGCTCGTTTACCCTGGTGTGGTTTCTGGCTGTTTTCCTGCTGTGTTTTTCTGTGGTGACTCTCAGAGGAGAGGCAGGGAAGGCTGGAGCACTGGCAGCAGAACTCCTGTTTTGCCTGCTGCTCTCCTCCCTTCCAGAGCCCCAAAATCCCGATCGGCCCCATTTCCAATCACGCTCCCGTGTCATTCAAACAGGGACAGCCTCCCCTGCTCGGTTCAGGGACCGAGGGCGAGCCGCAGGTGCGGGCACAGCGCTGTGCCCAGGGCTGCTCTGTGTGCCCACCAGAGGTGCCGGGCAGGGGCCGTGTTCGCTTCCCCGGAACCCAGGGCTGGTTTTATCCACCTGGCACCGCAGGGGCTCCGTCTCGGCGAGAGCAGCTCCGGCCGCAGCCCTGGAACACGAACCCGGGAGAAGCCTCCGGGCAGGAATTGCTGGAGTGACGCGAAGGTTTCGCTGGTTTGAGCAGCGCTCAGGTGCTGGAGGCTTCTCTCCCCTCGTTAAGATAAACAGAGGGACTAATTGGAACAAAGCGAACTGCCGCAAAAGGGTTCGGGAACCGGAGTGCTGGGAGCTCTGCCCTGCTCCGGGTGACCCCAGCAGGCTGGAGATGGGCCGGGGGAAAACTCCTCCTGTGCTCGGGTGGGGTTTAATGTTCGCTCGAAATCAGGAAATGAAAAATGCAATTTACTGAATCGCAGAAATTTGAAATCTGTGAGGAGATGGCAATCCGTGGATTAAAAATCTAAATAAGGGAGGATGAAGGGACCCTGAGGGAGCACAATTTAAAAATGGAAAGGTGAAGGGGAAAGAGTACGAATTCATTGATGTTACAGTATTTATTGTGCTGGGCACTCACTCGTGTGTCGGGAAGTCCTCCTGTCCAAAGCTACCGCCAAATAAAGAGGCCAGGAAAGGGCTGGGTAGGAGGGGGAGCAGAAAGGGTTCCCAGGAATGTCTGCTGGAGGGAGGAGCAGCCTCAGCCCTCGCTTTGTTATTCCAAAAAGGTCCAGTTTCACACAGGGCTCTGCAAACACAAAAATAGCCTTAAAAACGTGCAGCAGCATTTCTCACCCACAGCTTAGGGGGAGAACCCGCTCTGGGAGAGGCTGAGCACTCCAGGGCTGTTCCTGTAGCAGGTTCAAGTCCACGTTGGCCACTTCTGAATTTGGGGACAGGACCGGTGCAGTCTGTGGGGCTCCAGTGCAACCAGGAGCTGATGGTCAGCTCAGGATGTGTTTTCCTGGGGCTGCCCGTGATTATTTGGGCAGGGCTGACACCGGGTTGGTTTTTTTTCCTGAGGAATACCCAGGAAAATGTTTAAAATGCCGTGGTTCCCGTGCCCCTGTCCCTGCAGCCTGGAGCCACCAGCTCTGCTGTCCCCAGCCAGCCTGTGCCACCTCCTGAGCACCGACTGTGCTCTGCATATTGACTGCACCCAGCTGCTCCTATCGACGTTTTTAAGCTCAGGTGATTGATAGATTTTTCCTTAATTTCTTTAATTTCCGAATAATCCCTGTTTTTCTGTTCTATTTGGCGTGCTGTGAGCTATCTGTGGGTACCCAGAAGTGCCGCTGGGTTTCCCTCCCAGTCCAGCTCCTGCTCTGATGGCACAACCTCCTCACCAGTGCTCCCAGTTTGCAGCAAGCCCCGCTCTCCTGAGGCAGTTCTGGGCTGGGAGCTGCCCTCCCAAAGCCGCAGTGCCAGGCTGGCTGTCAGCAGATTCACCCCGATGGTTTGAACACAACGGGGAGAGGAGGCGGCTGTCTCCAGACTCGCTGTCTATGCCTTTTATCCACTTCTGACATAATTTATTGGAAATGAGAGGAATTGTTTCAGAACAAGCGCCTCTGACAGCTTGGCAGATTGATAGAGAGGTTTTCTGATTCCATCTCTTTTTTCTCTCTCGTTCCCAGCCGTGCCTCCCTGCCCCTGCCAGTCTCTCCCCAGCAGCGCTGGCGTGGCTGAGGTGCTGAGGCGGCCGCTCCTGCACGGCCATTGCAGGGCTGATTTCATTTTCTGGGGGCTGCCTCCTGCCTCTTTATCCTCCCAACAGCTTCCAAAGTTCTTGTAGTCGGACACTCGCCTGTTATGAATTTTATTTATCTGAGGAAGGTGCTGAGCTGAGAGCTGAGCACACTGGGGCGTTTGGGATCCTGTGCTGCAGCAGGGAGTGGGACAGAATTGCCACTGTCCCCCTGGAGTGACTGCTGTGCTCCTGCTCCCCAGCCCCGGGCTGTCCTTTGGCCTGTAGGAAATCCCACACTTTGCCCTGGTGAAATTGCCAAAACAAAACCAAGGATTTTTTTTTTTATTATTTTTATTTTTTAGTGGTGGAATCACTGAAACAGTGTTGGGACTGTGGGCTCGGTGCGGAAGATTCCCCAAAAGAGCAGTGCAGGGTATGGCTGTCACCTTAACAGCATCTCAGGAGCACAGCTCTTGATGAAGGCACCTTGAAGAATTTTACCCAATTAGTCATTTTTAAAGGATTTTTTTTCTTCATTCAGAGGAAAAAAAAAAATAATGAGTTTTCTCAAAGAATCCCCTGTAAACAGCAGGATTTCTGTTCAGCAAAAAAAACATTTTGGAGACTCTTCCTCATTTCCAGCCTGATCCCCTGGAACACGAGCTGCGCTTCTGGGAGCAGCCTCGTGCCGTTCACCAGCACAAACATCGGGAGCTCTGGTGAAATGCGATGGGNTGGCTGTCACCTTAACAGCATCTCAGGAGCACAGCTCTTGATGAAGGCACCTTGAAGAATTTTACCCAATTAGTCATTTTTAAAGGATTTTTTTTCTTCATTCAGAGGAAAAAAAAAAATAATGAGTTTTCTCAAAGAATCCCCTGTAAACAGCAGGATTTCTGTTCAGCAAAAAAAGCATTTTGGAGACTCTTCCTCATTTCCAGCCTGATCTCGTGGAACACGAGCTGGAGCTCTGGTGAAATGCGATGGGTTCGGCCCCTCCTGCCCTGGCCCTCACCTGAGGAGGGGCTGACGGCACAGTGAGCAGCCAGGGGCTGTTTGTGCTCAGGAAAAGAGGAGTTAAATGGGGTTATTTGCATTGTTCTTCCAGCCACTCCCCAGCCCCACTGGTCAGGCTTTTATTTCAGATCTTGGTTTTTCTGCAAAGTGACTGAATTGCATCCTGTGGTCCTGGAGTGGAAATGTGGGTGGAAACGTGGGTGGAAGTGTGGGTGGAAGTGTGTGTGGAAATGGGGTGGGAGTGTGGGTGGAAATGCGTGTGGAAATGTGGTGGAAGTGTAGTGTTAGTGTGTGTGGAAGTGGGGTGGGAGTGTAGGTGGAAGTGTGTGTGGAAATGTGGGTAGAAATGTGGTGGAAATGTGTGTGGAAGTGTGGGTGGGAGTGCAAGTGTCAGTGTGGATGGAAATGTGGGTGGAAATGTGGGTGGAAATGTGGGAGTGCGGGTGAAATGTGGTGGAAGCACAGGTGGAAGTGTGGGTAGAAATGTGGTGGAAGCGTGTGTGGAAACGTGGAAGTGTGGGTGGGAGTGCAGGTGGAAGTGTGGGTAGAAATACGGTGGAAACGTGTGTGGAAACGTGGCAGTGTGGGTGTCCACAGCAGCACGGGGATGGGATTTGAGGTCCCTTTGCACCCAAACCGCTCTGGGATCCCCAGACTGTGACGAGTCACTGCAGCAGTGCCTGTACAGGACAGGAGCAAAGCAGAGGAGCTCGTGGTGAGGCAAGCCATAACTCTGGGAGTTTGTGCCAGGAGAAACAGAGCCAGAGAGAGCTGAAATCTGCTCAGCGCGTGCAGTTGTGACCGTATTGCTCCAGCCGAGCTCACAGAGCTTTCTGCTCCTATTTTAACTGGCAGTTCCCAAGGGAGAGGCAGTAAAAATGTGAAGTGTGAACCCGAATCGCTGCCCTGACGAGAGGGTTCATTCAGGGCAGGGCTGGCTGACATCCCCGCGGGGTCCAGAGAATTCCCCCCGAGGGGTGCCCGAGGTTCGAGTCCTTGTCCCCCCCAGCCCTTTTCCTGCCCTGTCAGGGCTGTGCCCGGTGGAATTCGGAGGTGTTTGTTATTCTCCTGCCCAGCTCTCTCCAGATGTTTAGCTACAGGGTAGCTGTGTGCACGGCCCCGCGCAGCTGCCGGCGAGGAGGAGACGCAGCATCTGCGCCCTGCCTGGGGAGCCGGGATTTCAGCCCCTCCAATGTGCCCCCAGCTCGCAAGGAGCTTTTTGCATTTCAGTTCAGACTTCAGAGCACACCTAAGATTTATTCCTGCCTTTCAAATTAACTTCCAGATCCTCTGCTGATGGAAATTGCTGAGCTCTCC
This sequence comes from Bombycilla garrulus, assembly GCA_013400315.1. Taxonomy (NCBI): domain Eukaryota; kingdom Metazoa; phylum Chordata; class Aves; order Passeriformes; family Bombycillidae; genus Bombycilla; species Bombycilla garrulus. The sequence continues at coordinate 697,936 of VXBU01002230.1, forward strand.
TGAGCAGAGCTCAGCCTGCACAGAAGGGGATCAGGGCAGAGAAAGGGGCTTTGTACCAGCCCAGGCACGGCTTGGCCCCTGGGGTAGTTCAGTGGAAGTAAAACATTTATTTACTTCACAGAATAAAGTTTTTTATTATTTATATTTCATAAGCTTTTACCCCCTAGAATTATCACTAAATACATCTTGGTGAACTTAAAGAGAATACC
>VXBU01002230.1:708476-730161 GCA_013400315.1 Bombycilla garrulus
TGGACACGGGGACACAGGGACATGGGGCGGGATGGACACGGGGACACGGGGGAAGATGGACAGAGGGATACAGGGCAGGATGGACACAGGGCAGGATGGACAGAAGGGAAGATGGACAGAGGGACACAGGGATACAGGGCAGGATGGACACAGGGCGGGATGGACAGAGTGACACAAGGACATGGGGAAGGATGGACACAGGGCAGGATGGACACGGAGCAGGATGGACAGAAGGACACGGGGCAGGATGCACAGCTGCTCCTGCCCTGTCTGCCTGGGATGGACACGAGGCAGGATGGACACAGGGCAGGACAGACAGAAGGACACAGGACAGGGTGCACAGCTGCTCCTGCCCAGCACGGACACAGGGACATGGGGCAGGATGGACACAGGGCAGGACAGACAGAAGGACACAGGACAGGGTGCACAGCTGCTCCTGCCCAGCACGGACAGCCCCTCCTGCCGGCTCCGTCCCTGGATGGCAGCTGGTGAGAGCAGCCGGCTGCTCCGCTGCCCCCCAATTATTAATTTATCACTAAATTCATTAAAAGTCGCCAGAGAACAGAACCCTGGTTAATTGGGAGAACAATAGATGTTCCAAGCCTTGATTTCCTTTGCCTGTGACTTTATCAGATCTCTCTCACTCCAACACGAGTGTTCAACCCCTGATTTAACTCAAATGCCCTGGCTTAAATTTTGAATTAGAGAAGAATTAGCACGGTGTCATCCAGGCTTGACTTGCTTTCTGAAGCTTACATAAAAACTTTTATCAAAGCAGGGAGTCTGTGCAGGTTAAGTGCCCCTGCATGTACAGACCCTTAAAGATACTTTTCTTAGAGACACTGAAAGGAAAGAAATGGAAAAATGGAAAAAAAAAATCTCAAGTGGAGCCATATTTAAAAAAAAAAGGAAAAAAAAGGGAGGAAGAAACAAAAAATCTCTACTCTTTTGACTTTGTACAAAGTATTTGTTTTGCTGTCAATCTGCTCTGCATGGGCTCTGATTTTCCTGAACTCAGCTGGGCTTGAAGCATCAGGAATTTGTGTGCACGGGTGCCTGTCTGCAAAGAGCCGGAAAATCTGCTGTGGGTTATGGAAGCAATGGGGAAGGAAATAGGGGAGCAGGGAGGAGCCTCGGTCAGAGCTGCACTGGCCAGTCACCAAAAAGTCAGGTGTTGGTGGGCAAGGTGAAGTTGTGCTCAGCTCACCCTGGAGTTTGAAGAATTCCTGTGCTGAGCATTCCCGCCCTTCCCACAACACCTGGAGCAGGAATTCCCCAGGATGCTGCATTTCCCTGGGGCATTTCTGAGGAAATCAATTTACAGAGGTGTCCGGTGGGGAGGGAAGAGGTAAACCAAGGTGTGCCAGACACCAGGAGTCAAACAGAACCCAGAGTGGGTTGGGGTGGAAGGAAAACCCATCCCATTCCACCAACACCTCCCACTGCCCCGGGCTGCTCCGAGCCCTGCCCAGCCTGGCCTGGGACACTGGCAGGGACACTGTGGGGCAGCCACAGCTCTGTGTGCACAGAAAAATTCACACGGAAACACTGGTGCCTAGAAAAATTCACACGGAAACATTGGTGCCTAGAAAAATTCACACGGAAACACTGGTGCCTAGAAAAATTCACATGGAAATACCAGTGCCTAGAAAAATATACATGGAAACACTGGTGCCTAGAAAAATTCACACGGAAACATCGGTGCCTAGAAAAATTTACATGGAAACACTGGTGCCTAGAAAAATTCACATGGAAACATTGGTCTCTAGAAAAATTTACACGGAAACATCGGTGCCTATAAAAATTCACATGAAAACAATGGTGCCTACAAAACCGGTGCTTTTTCAGCATTCCAGGAACCGTCTGTTCTGCTGAGGAGGGGGAAATGGGGCGTCCTCCCCTCACCTCCCTGCTCTCCCCATTTCCAGCCCTGCCCAATACTGTCAGCATTTCACTCAGCGTTTCGTTGGAGCAGGTTCCAGCCAGCTGGTCCAGATTGAGAAATCCAAAACCCGAGCAGGAGGACAAACCCGACTCTGAGAAGGCAGGGAGCTGTGGTTTTGATGTTAATTATCTCATAAAGAAATCAGGGGGCAGCCCCAGCTCTGGTTTTGGGTGCCGGGGAGGAGCTGCTTTATCTCCCAAGAGAAATGGGGGCTGCACACGGACAGCTGATGGGACCCAGGCTCCCTGCTGAGCTTTGGGCTGTGAAACAACCCCTGAACGCCAATTTGGGCTGGGAAACTCCCTCTGCTCCTCTGCCAGCCCTGTACAGACCACCAGCTGCTGGGGAAAACAGGTTCTGAACCCATGGAATGGTTTTTTTGGGGGTTCCTGTGTTGGGAAGCTGCCTGGAAATGGATGTGCTGGTGCTGGAACTGCTCTCGCTGACCGTGGGGAGCGTGCGGAGGGCTCGGTGCTGACTCTGGGAGTGGGAATGTTCTGTTCCCCCTCATGTGACGTATGTTCTTCTGTGCTGGGAAACACAGAACCCTAAACCTTTAGGAAAGGGATGGGGAGCATTCTCTGAGCTGCCCCACGGCCCAGGGCAGCTCGGGGATGGGAACATCCCCACCACTGCTCCTGGTTGTGACTGATCTCCCACGCCACGGGCTCCAAACGATCCCTAAATATTGGTAAATAGGCACATGGCAGGGCTGTGCATGGCATTTCATCCCCAGGTCTGAATTTCTGGCGTTTCGTGGATTTAACTTATTTGAACACAGTTTTCTGTGATTTAATATAGAATTATTTTAGATCAGAAACTGGTAGGGAAAGAGCTGACACTCTTTTTGCTGCTGCCTCCCCCTCCCCGCCCCCCTTTTTAAGGGAAAGAGCTTTATCTTAATTAAAGTTTAATTAAGGATCACGTTTGGCAGTACTTTTCACACCGATCTACACCAGCAGATTTTCTAAGGCTTAACTTTATCGTGCAGAAAATCCTCTTTTATTACTCCCAACCTGTTGTAAAAGCTGTTGGCACAGAGCGGTGGCTGCTTCATTCAGTGGCCTTGTTTGCCGCTGGAAAATTCCCAAGTCTCTGGAGATAGCACCACTGTGGTTCAATTTAATATCTGTCCTATCACTACAAGACTCCAGCTCATTATTAATGATACTATTCATTAATTTCTTGTTGGGCCGATGTTGTTATTTATTAAAATATTAAAGAAAGCTCCTGAGACACATACATAATGAGGGACACCTCCATCTCGCCCCGGCCCCGGGTTCCTGAGCTGAGCCCCCGCCCGAGCCTCTCGTCCCTCATTAGTCCTCCCGGCTCTGAGTGACACCGTAAATCCATTTTGTGCTCGGCCCAATCCGCGCCTCTCACAAATGGGGGGCTCTCTCTCTCTTTTTTTTTTTTTTTAATGAGCCATTCCTATGCAAAATGAATTGACTGCTGTCTAACTCATCTAATCTGCCCCTATTTGGGGGAAGGACTAAATTGCCTATATTTATATAGGGAATAAATAAAACCCGACAGATCTTTATTTTTTTTTTTTTTTCCCCTTTCCGGTCTCGCATTCGGAAAATTTCAACGCCATAAATTCTGGGCTTTAAGGACCTGCCACCTTTAGTTAACTAAAAGCCCGGCGTGACATTTCGAGGCGTGATGGTTGTATTTAAAAAAGCCTCCACCAGCAGTTTGTGCCCCGCCTCGGCCGCAGGACGCCCTGGCTGCCTCGCCCAGGTATCGCCTCCAGAAATTGCGAGGGCCCTTGATGTATGGCTCACCCTTTTCAGCAGAGGCATCTCCGGCTCGCAGCGCCCGCGCCTGCTCGGAGCCGCGCGCGGCCAAATCAATCAAATCAAATCAAGCGGTAATTAATTTAGTGGTGATGTCACACCGCCGGCCGGGCGCTGCAAGGGGGACCCGTGTCAAGGGGCTCTTTTTGGCTGCCTGCGACGGGGGGATCTGCGTGACAATCGGGGTGGCATCTGAAGGTGAAGTTTTAATTTGTCCTGTACGGTTGTTATTTCCAGCCCGTGCAAATAATGAAGGAATACCTCCCTGTTTTCCAAGGATTAGCCGGGCATAATTGCAGCCTGGTTTGATCCCTCTTTTAATAACGGCCCCTCGCAGCCCCAGCCCCTCCAGCAGCTTTGTGTGGATCGAAGCTGCTCCGTTTGCACACACCTCCGAGGCTTTGTGCTGGGCACTCGGACTCGTTTGTTCCCGAGAGGAAAACCCTTTTTCTGGGCTCCTCGGAGCTGCAGATCCGTGGCACAGCACCCTGAACACGCACGGGGAATGGGGTGGCACAGGGACTGCTGCTGAGCCGGCAGGGACATCTCCTTACCAAAGGAACTTCTGGAGCCTGTCCTCCCTTTTCTTCAGGAGACAAAATGGGAGCTTCCTGAGGTGACCACTGCACCGCTTCCACAACACGTCTGTGAATGTGGACTTGCCCAGTTTAAACAGAATTAAGTCCTTTGCTGTGTCTGGCCATGTGGATTCTCCGATTCCGCTCCTCAAAGCTGACACAGATTTAACAGAGTTCAGGTGCTGTGTTTGTCACCTGCTGGGTGGCTTTGGCTGGCTGGGCTCTGTCACTGCCTGCTGGATTCAGCTCTGGCACAGGGGAGCCAGGCTCGGCCTGTGGGTGGGTGGGACATTCCCTCAGGAGGGGAATGCTGTGCTCAGGGTGGATGTTCCTCAGCAGAGGGAATTTTGTGTTCAGGGTGGATATTCTCTCAGGAGGGCACTGGGAATGCTGTGCTCAGGGTGGACATTCCTCAGGAGAGGGAATTCTGTGTTCAGGGTGGATATTCCCTCAGCAGGGCACTGGGAATGCTGTGTTCAGGATGGATGCTGTATTCAGGGTGGATGTTCCTCAGCAGAGGGAATTTTGTGTTCAGGGTGGATATTCCCTCAGCAGGGCACTGGGAATGCTGTGTTCAGGGCGGATATTCCACTGCTGTACTCAGGGTGGATATTCCCTCAGGAGGGGAATGCTCTGTTCAGGGTGGCACTGGATGATTTTCAAGCTCCCTTCCAACCCAGACCTCTCTGGGATTCCATGAAAGTGGATGTTTTTTACATCTCTAACTGGTTTGGTGGCAAGCACACTGGAGGGTGTCTCAGCCTCAAGTGCAGAGTTCAGTGTATTTGTGTTTTCCCCACAACTTCAAACACTATTTTACCAGGCAGTTTTGAATTTGAGTTTTGAATGAACGTTATGAGGAGTTTTTCCTGGAGATCCCGCCAGTGAGTGTTTTCAGGAATCTTGTTTGGGGTTTTGGGAGGGCATGGCTCCTTGCAGCAGGGTTCCCCTGCCTGGGAGAGTTTGTTCCAGCACAATCCTCCTTCTGCCAGCTGTTCAGCACTCTGCTCACACCTCCAAAGTCTCTGCAACGCGTGTGAGAGACTCTGAGCGATGTGAGGTCACCAAACGAGGCAGCTCTGCGCCAGGAGGTCTGGGGGTGAACTCTTCCTTTTGCCTGCATGAGGAGAAAGTCTCTTCTGAACCTCAAAATGAGCAGCTGCCACTCGGCCCCGTCCCGATGCTGCTGCAGGAGCCGTGACCTCGTGCCCAGAGCTCCGAGTCAAAGCTCGGTGTCGTTAATGAGAATTAAAAACATTGCAAAGTCTGGGGCTCCCTGGCAGCAGAGGATGGAGCGGGCAGTGAGTGAAACTGCTGAAGGAAATGGGTTCCAAATCTGTGTGCCTGAGATCTGGGAAAATGAGGGGAAAGAGAGATCCCTGTCCCTCAGGCTGAGCAGGGACATCTCTGCCCAGCTGGAATGTGCAGACGTTTTCTTCCTGTGGGTTAAAATTGTCAGGCTCTGCTCGTGAAACCATGAGGAGTTTTTGGTGCAAACCCACAATCAGAGGGTTTGTTCTGTTTTCTGGTCTTTTATTTGCAAAGCCATTCCCTTGCAGGGTTTTTTTGGAGGGGGCTGTATTTGCACAGGTACAGAGCAACAGCATTGCCAGGTCAGGTGTAAAACCCACTGTGGGATCACACCCACAAATCTGCAGGATAATAATAATAACAACAATAATAATAATGATGATGATGATGATGTTTGCATGCCCTTCTTTGAATGATACATTTTCACTTGAATAATGCTTTTTCACCTGACTAAACCATATCATTTTGTTGTGTGTTGTTAGAGGCGTTGTGGTGGTTGGTCACAGGTTGGGTTTAACACCAAAGGACTTTTCCAGCCTAAACCATTCTGAGATTCTCTTTTATTCTTTACTTCCCAAAACGCTGTGGGTCTTGAAGCTCCTCTGGCAAGGCTGAGCCCTGGAATTGCCTTTCCCAGCTCCCAGCCGTGCCGTTTTCTGAGCTCATGGTGAAAGGGAGCGGGGCTGGAGCAGGATCCCCTCCTGGTGCCAGGGCCAGCTGCACATCCACAGCACATCTCCCCAGGGCAGGGCTCCCCTGGGAGGGAACCTGCCCTGCTGCTGCTCCAGAGGAGCAGGGTTTTTACGGTTTTTAGGGTTTTTAGGGTTTTTAGGGACAGATGGAATTCAACAGCCCAGCAGCTGTGGCCGCTCCTGCCAGAGCCACCCCAGCCACACCACAGTTTTATTTCAAAGACCGGGATTTTTTATTTTTTTTTTCCTTTGCCTTCTTTCAAGGAACTGTGAAGGTTTTAATCTGAGTGTAGCTTTTACTGCAAATGCTCTGCCAGAGCCAGCGGAGCCCCTGGCATCGCTATTCCATGTGATTTGTGGGAAGGGACAATTTGCTGGAGGTCTCTGAGGCTCTGTGGGGAGGGTTAATAACTCCTGGAGAGGTGGGAGAAAAGAAAGAATTTTATGTCTCCTGCAACCTGCAAGACTATGAAATGTTTCCAAGTGTAATTTTCTTGAAGTTAAAGCTGAGGTTATTAAGGTTCACTTGGCAGATAAAGTTTGCCACAATTTCCTTGGTCTCTATGATCAGATGACAAGATTTCTAATTTAGAAAAGCAGAGCAGGATGTTGGGGGCTCTGAACCATGCTCAGGGGACACACCCAGGGCCGCCCAGCTCCTCTCCTTCACACGCAGTTTTATTTACAGGGAAATTTGAAAGCAATGCATTGAAGTTCCCCCAGTCACCCTCGGAGCCGGTTCCAATTTGTTCGTCTTTGTAAAGCTGGGTCTAAGCAGCACCGAGGTCGGGAGCCGGGGGTCCTGTGACAGCCTGGGGCGCTGCCATCCCAAACCTGTGGAATTACCGTGTTCCTGAGCCTTTTGTAAACGGCTGTTCTGCTGGAGCTTCTGGGAAAACGGGTCACCTTTGAGGGAAGAACAGGTTAATGCCAATGCAGGGAAAACCAAAGTGGTTTGATAAGGAATTTAGAGGGAGAGAAGCGCTCCCGTATGGAACGCGGGTTGTTATTACATTCCTGACTTTGTGACTCCCGGTGCAGTCGTTGTTTGGTGCTGTAAAGAACACAGAGGCTTGCCCTGGATGGATGTGAATTTATTTATTTGTTCCAGGCAGAGCACAGCTGGGGTTTCTGGGCTGTGGTGCAGCTGATGGAGATCTCTCAGGTTTGTGATGGTATCACGATAAAAAGAACCGGTCAGACAGAAATGTGAAGCTCAGCCAGACCTGCCTCACTTCATTTCGTGCTCCCCTCAAGGGCTGCAGCAGTTCCACCTGCGAAGCTGCTGCTCCTCATGGGGAGCGGGAGAGCCCTGGAGTGTCCCAGGCCAGGCTGGACAGGGCTGGAGCAGCCTGGGACAGTGGAAATGTCCCTGCCGTGGCAGGGGTGGCACTGGCACTGACGCTGGAGGTCCCTCCAACCCAAACCACTCTGGGATTTTAAATTATTGACCAAGTCAATTCTTCACCTTCTTTTGAATAAACGGAGCGGGTTAAACTCGTGTCTCTCCCTCTGCAGCTCTGTCCACTCCAGTCGCCCCCGAGGGGCTTTTCAGGACCTTCTTGGAATTTTCAGCCTCTTCTTTTGGAATGTGGACACCAAAGGGGCCAGGCTGGGCCATTGGTGGTCTCACTGACAAAACATTTGCTGATAAATCCACCTTCCTATTCCTACTTGCTCTCCACTCCCCTGTCACTGACATATTGGATAAAGAACCAGAGAGCATGAAAAGTTATTTCTGACCTCTTGCAGTTGTGTTAGTGTAAGAGAACAGCACCTTTCATATCAGCGATGTTTGTTGTATTAATGAGGCAAAAATAGCCATTAACGAGCCCTGAGCATGTACTTGAATTTCAATAAGTGCTTTCTGTGCAGAGCCAAGCAGAGATTACACATCAGACCTCGCAGCTACTGGCTAGGGCCAATTTTTAAAACACAGACACTTCATTTGGAAGGTTTTCTAATGTTAAGATGGAGATCTTAAATTAAATACCCGATCATCTGAACTCATCCAGTGCTTGATTTTTAGGTCTTACTGCTTCATCCAAGCTCAAGATAAAAAGACAGGCGTTAAAATGTATAAATATGCTCAGTTCCTCAGCCAGCTCTAATTGCCTAATGCCCCTCCACACGTTACTTAAAATGGATCACGACTTAGGAAGACTTATGTACATTCCATGGATAAAATGTATTGATTTCCTGCTCGGCTCTCACGGCAGAGGAGAGCACAAAGACACTGCTGTGTCTCACAGAGCAGTTCCAGCCTGCCCCAGCACCAGGACTGAACAGAGCACAACCTCCCGGAGCCGTGCAGCACATCGGATGCTGACAAACACAGCAGGCTGTGCTCGGCAGGGCGGATCCCGGGGCAGGCGCTGCCCCCTCGCTGGGAATGCACCCCGGGGGCTCAGGGTGGTGCAGATGGATCCTGAGTGCCCCCGAGCTCCAGCCCTGCCCTGCTCCCTGTGCTCTGTAGACTCAGAATCATAAAATCCCAGAATCCCAGAATGGTTTGGGCTGGAAGGAGCCTTAAACCCCATCCAGTGTCACCCCTGCAATGGCAGGGACACGTCCTGCTGTCCCAGGCTGCTCCAAGCCTCGTCCAGCCTGGCCTGGGACACTGCCAGGGAGGAATTCCTTCCCAATATCCCATCTGACCCCACCCTGTTTCAGTGTGAAGCCATTCTTCCTTTCCTGTCCCTCCAGCCCTTGCAAATTTTCTTTCTTGTCAACCCCTTCAGGTACTGGCAGGCCACAATTAGAATTTATGCCATTACAACTTTATGCCAAATTGAATACGAAATTTTAAATTAAGCAACGACAACAACAAAAAGCACAAAACTTCCAGAAAGTTTCACTGGGAAAAAAAACCCCAGCAGCTGAGTTGCATTTCCCAGAGCAGGTGTATGAAAAGCCCCTTAATTCCCCAGGCTCCATGTGCCTGGGAGAGGTGGCAGGCAGGTGAGCACAGCGAGGGGAGATTGATGGAGCCGTGTTGGCTAATACAGAGCAGGAGATGCTAAAGGCTTGTGACGCTCACATTTGCCTGTTCTATTACTGTGCTCTAAATGTTGTTTCCCCGGCGCCTCCTGGACTGATATTTCGCTCATCTCAACCGGCTTTATTAAAAAAAATGATTAAAGCCCCCCCAAGAAAAATGAAAACAGAAGAGCGAAATAATCTCGCCCTCATTTTGCATGGAGGCATTTTGGAGGCTCCCAGGCCGTTGTTTTTCATCTCTGATTAGAGGGGGGTTTCAGCACATCCCCTCTGCAGCCGTGGGGCTGGGGGGACAGGGGAGGTGCAGAAACTCTGCAAACCAGGCCTGGGGGGCCCTGGTGGGGCAGGGATGGCTTCTGTCCCTCAGCCTCGTGGGTCAGGTCGGGCTAAAAACCCCAGCGTTGGAAAAGAGATTGTAAATGTGAGGAGGTGCTTTGGCCGTGAGGTGAATCCAGGCCGTGATCTGCAGGAGGGGTTAGAGCAGGGTCAGGGCGTGGGGAGAGCAGAGACCGGGGCAGCTCTGGCTGGGAGGGACCTTAAATCCCATTTGTTCCACCCCTGCCATGGCAGGGACATCTCCTGCTGTCCCAGGCTGCTGCAATTCCCAGCCTGGCCTTGGGCACTTCAGGGATCCAGGAACCCATGGGATAACCTGAGCCAGGGCCTGCTCACCCTCCCAGCCAGGAATCGCTGCTCAAAATCCCATCTAAACCCACCCTCCTTCAGCCTAAAGCCATTCTCTGTGTCCTGTCCCTTGTCCCCAGTCCCTCTCAGCTCTCCTGGGATTGCTCTGAGCTCTCCCTGGATCCTTCCCTTCTCCAGGGGAGCATTCCCAGCTCTCCCAGCCTGGCTCCAGAGCTCCAGAGAATATTTCACTGCTGTGAAATATTCAATTCCTGTTTCCTTTTAGCTTTTCCTTCTCCCTGTCACACAGGAGTGTCCTGCCCTGTCTTGTGACAGCACAAACCAGGACACAGCTTTCCCTGTGAGGAATGGTTTGGGTTCCTGGGAATCGCAGCCCCTGCTGGAATTGTCCCAGATCTGAGTCAGAACAGCCCAGTCCCAGCTGAATGTTTGTACTGGATGGCCCACCCAGTGTCCCCTGCAGAATTCAGAAATCGGGAGGAAACTGCAAAATATCTCCCAGGGAAAGTGTGGCTTTTAGGACAATGTGGCTTTCGGTTTAGACAGAAATAATTTGGAATTTCTGGATAGGTTGAAACTTGAGAATTTAGGTGATTTTCTCTTGGAAAAGTAGTTATTTCTGTGCACCTGGGCACAAATGTTCTCCGTGTTTGGGCTGGATTTCTTCAATTTGAGGTTTTTTTTTTTTTCCATTTACCTCTTTATTTTTTTTTAAAGGAGTCATCCTTTTAATCTCCTTTACACCAAACACATTTTTATTTCCAAATATTCTGTGGCCCACAATTTCTCATTTCCCAACTCACCCCATCTTTTTCTCATATTTTAGTTGCAGGGAAATTCCGAGAGCTGAGCTGTGGGCAAAGCTTCTCTGTTTCCCCAGAACATGAAGAGCCCTGTCCCCCTCCCCACAGCTTTTCCATTCCTGCTTCAGGCCGGCGTCTCCCCCATTTCTGCTGCTCACAGAAACACTTCCAGAATTCCTCAGTCGCCCAGCACTGGAAATCTCCGTGCCCTTCCTCGGGCTGGGTTTGATGAGAGCTGCTGGCACTTTATTTCAGATTAAAATCACATTCCGAGTCCCCTCGCTGGGAGCCTTTCCCTAATCCAGGCAGGCTCAGCCCCGCTCGTCTGCTCCAGCCCTTCCCTCCCCGAGCTTTTTGCCACCTGGGTGCAACTCCTGCTATCTGATTTTTTTTCTCTGTGCTGCTGCCATTAGAGGGAAATGATTTTTCTTCAGTTTGCTCAAAGCCAGATTTAAAGGCAGGTCCCCGAGGCGGCAGGAAAGTCGATCCCCTAAGCTACTCCCTCATTGTTTGCTTTTTTACATGTAATATCCCATTTCTGAGCCGGGCTGTAATTTAAAATACAGCACACGCTACGTAAATACATCCCTCAGAAATGGGCTAATATGACATTTAATGGAAATTAACTGCTTTTATTGTGGTGTTTTGTTGCACCGCCACCTGAAAAATGGATAAATCCACTTCATATACACAGAAATATTGCCCAAGCTTTTCTTTCTGCCAGTTTCTTGGCTTTAAATGGATGTAGCTGCGTTTATGCTGCTGAGCTCATTTCAAATATACCCAAATATATGTAATTTTAACTACAGCAGTCCACCTAAGAATTCCACCTGCTTCTCTGCCCCATTAGTTATGTACTTATAGCACTGGAAAATGCAGAGATCCGTGGGGAAATTCCAGATAAACCCTGGTATTTATTGCAGGGCTGGAGCAGCAAAGGGTTACTTGAGCCCAGGCGTTGTAAGTACAAGCAACAGGACTCCATTGGCTTTAATTTGTCCATGTCTTTCATTTGATACTCCCAGTATTAATAGCTTTGCAAGGAAATTCTGCAGTCATTAATCATAATAATTAATCAGATCCAATTATATTGCATATAAATGCGAACAAATTGCTGAAAAAATAATGATCTATCACCAACGTGTCACGAGGAAAAAGAGACTAAAATAGTAATTAGAAGCAGGGATTTAGTTGTGTGCAAGTACTCTGCGCCTGATTTTAGCAGTGTGATGATCTGATGATGTAATTAGTGGGAAGAAAGTCAAGCAGGCTTTTGCAGCAGACCCCTTAATGACTGTGCAACGCAGGAAAAAATATCCTTGCATCGCTGACTGCTTTTATATTTACCATTAAACCCTCGCTGCTTCACAGAGATGCTTGGAAAAAATACGGCTTCTGGCATTTTCCACCCAGATTGCTTTGAGGCGCTTCAAAAAGATTCAGAATTCCCCCCAAAATCAGCGTGGGGCAGCAGAAGCACTTTCTACCCTGCAAAAAGGATGTGATCCAAGTGTAAATCCGCTGGTTCTGGTAAATTTGGGAAATCTGCTTGTTCTGGGAAATCTGGGAAATCTACTCATTTTGGAAAATCTAGGAAATCTGCTTATTCTGGGAAATCTGGGAAATCTACTGATTCTGGGAAAACTGGGAAATCTGATTCTGGTAAATCTAGGAAATCTACTGATTATGGGAAAACTGGGAAATCCACTCATTCTGGTAAAATTTAGGATATCTGCTGTGTCTGGTAAATCTAGGAGATCTACTGGTTCTGGTAAATCTAGGAGCCCTACTGGTTCTGGGAAATCTGGGAAATCTGATTCTGGTAAATCTAGGAAATCCACTGATTCTGGGAAATCTGGTAAATCCACTCATTCTGGTAAATCTAGGAAATCTATTCATTCTGATAAAATTTAGGACATCTCCTGATTCTCATAAATCTGAGAAATCTGGTTCTGGTAAATCTAGGAAATCTGCTCATTCTGGTAAATGTAGGAAACCTACTAATTTTGGAAAATCTAGGACATCTACTCATTCTGATAAGTCTAGGAAATCTGGTTCTGGGAAATCTAGGAGATCCACTCATTTTGGAAAATCTAGGACATCTGCTCATTCTGGTAAATCTGGGAAATCTAATTCTGGTAGGCTGAAATCCAGGTGTAGCAGATTTAAATTTGTGCCTAGATTTACCCCCATTATTAGTCGATTTAAATCCAGCAGCAAATCTCTCCATTCTGATGTAACCAAAGCTGGCTCTGTGGAAATGCTCTGCCCAAGGGCCCCCATTTTGCTGTCACTGCTGGGTCACCGGTTTCTGCTGAGAGCAGCCAGGTTTTCACGTCTGATTTTCTGCAGCAGGCTCGGGGTGGCACAGGGCAGTGCCAGCCCTCGGCCCCTTGTCCCACACCCCACCCCTGTGTCCCTCGGGGCAGATTTTGGGTGCCCCTGCCAGGCACCCCCTGCTCAGCACTCGCTGGGTGAGCGCTAAAGCAGAGTTTTTAGGAACAGCACCCCCGAGTCTTTAAACTCCTGCGCCCCGCTCCAGTGGATTACACTTGAAACAGTGACTGAAGATTGATGAGCAGGTTTATGACAGATTTTCTACTTGAAAATAAATGTGAAGTTCATCATAGTTTTCAATACTAAGCACTGCACTTTCCTGCCTTTGATCTGGGTGTTGTGACTACTACAAAGAAATAAAACCTTATCTTACCTTTTCCAGCATCTACTGCAGAAGACCTCAATAATGCATAAGAACATCTGGAAGTGCAGTAATTTCGGCTATCAGAGATAAGAATTGACACAAAACAGGTAAACCCTACAAAGTCATCATGTTGAAATGAGCTGATTAAGGTCTGGGAACATAAAACATCATGTAGAATGTTTTCATGCTTGCTCCATCTTCCCATTTTATATATATTTATATATAAAAGAAGGAATGCCAATTATTTCATCTCCTTTTTTCCGGTGTGTTTAATAGGTTGATTAGCTGGAAGCTATAATATATTTTTATATAAAGAGACAGGAGTGACTGCAAATCTATTGCCATCTATTTCTGTTTGGAGTTAACTGTGAGTTCATAGAAAATACATGGGCATAGTAAACAGGGGTTTGAAATGACAATTTTTTACTGGTTGCAAGTGCTAATTGCTAGTTTCTCAAGGGTATAGAATTAATCACCTGCTAGATTTACAGTCTCTAGGTTGAGACCTGAGGATGGAGGCAATAAGAAAAGCTCTTGAGGGACATATCATATGGTGAGTCTAAATATCAGTCTCTATGCATATGTAAATTGGCAACAAAGTTTTTTCAAAGCTCAAGTATGCTAATTTCAAACAGGCAAGACTAAAGCTCGCTTTTAGCAGCTGTTTAACGTCTGCCTGTGGGTGGTAGAGAGAGCTTAAAATACAAGCAAACAGTGGTGCATAAGTAATTAAGCAACATTTTGCTGGGCATAAATAATTCTGTTTATATTGCTCTTTGAAGAGTATGGAATACAAAATAACAGCTCGAGTGCACCTTTGGTCACCAGAGGTTGGCTGTGCCCCCTCTTTACCTTTCGCTGCTTCCACCTTTTCCAGGCAGGAATTTAATGGGGGTCGGGGCTGCTCCTGTCATTTGTGTGTTGGAGAACTTCACTCTGCATTGCAGCAAAACAAAACAGGCGCTGGGAAGTTTTTAACTGGTGCATTTTCAGCTCAAATAATTCCCTTTCTCCTTCCCTCAAATAATTCCCTTTCCCCCTCAAATAATTCCCCTTTCATTTCCCCCTCAAATAATTCCCCTTTCCTTTCCCCCTCAAATAATTCCCCTTTCTTTCCCCCTCAAATAATTCCCCTTTCTTTTCCCCTCAAATAATTCCCCTTCCTTTTTCCCCTCACATAATTCCCCAGCCTGAAGCTCCCCAGCGGGTCTGGCAGGGAGATTCATCTGTTTGGAGATCTCTGCACTTTCACCACATCAAAGTTGATAAAATTATGCTGCATGTGCTATTTTGCTAAATTGTAAAAATTAGTGAGTCAACTCGACTATTTTCAAGGTCATAAGGCTGTTGATAATCCATAAAACAAAACAGCCTGACTTTTGCAGTTGTTATCACTTAAATTATTGCATGCATTAAAATAATAAGATGGTTGCCTTTATGGGATTCTCCTAAACCCGGGAGTCACTGAAGTGGCTGAGCACAAAACGCTCGTGTAATTTTGATGGCTGCTCTGAACTGCCAGAATTGACTAAAAGCTGGAAAAACTAAAACAGAGAGATTTAAAAAATATCTCATTTGACTCAGTAAAGACCTTGAAATTAATCACAAGGAAGATGAAAGATGTAACATGATTTGGGAACATCTAGTCTGGAAAAAAGGATTATAAGTGCCGGCAGTGATAAGAGTCAGGATTTTAGAACTTGGGTTTGATTAAATGCTGATGGTTTAAAGAATTAGGAGTTAAAAGAAGAGGCGGTCTGTGGAGGAAACCCTCTGTGCCGTGTGCTGCAGCCAGGGCTGGCACCAGGACCCGGCTGGTTTGGTGGCACTGCTGTCCCAGCTGTGCGGCTGCAGCAGGAGAGGAGCTTTGTGCGGCAGAAACGGGGCTGGATTTGGGAATGGGGGCTCTCAGGAAATCGGGCAGGAGGCTGGAACAGCTCCTCTGTTGGTGGCATTTTCCTGTTTCCCCAAAGTGTGGATTGCAGACGGGTTGGGCAGGTCTCGGCTGCAGGCCCCGGAGCCTCAGCGCTGCCCACACCATTCCTTTGGACACCTGCAAGGTGTGGGCTCCAGGCTCTTGTAACGCAGCCTTTTCTTTCTCTCCCTTCCCTCCCGAGCTGCTCACCTTCCTCTCCGAGTTTAATTATTCATTCCCTAATTTGCTGCCTCTCCCCGCGGCCTCCCCTGGCAATTTGTCACCGCGCTGAGCAGTGCCAGCGCCGGGACTGACGGGGACGCGTTCCCAGAGCCACCAGCTCGGCCCAGAGAGACCCAGCCTGGCCAGGCCTGGCTTAGCAACAGCCCCTCACTGGCTCCACATCCCAAACCAGAGGAGCCAGGTGGAATTTGGGGAATCTGCACCGGCCACTGCCGCTCCCTGGTCCAGCACAGGCCTGGCACAGGTGCCCAGAGCAGCTGGGGACTCCCCAAACCTGGCAGGGCCCCAGGCCAGGCTGGACACTAGGATTTGGGTGACCTGGGACACTGGCAGGTGTCCCTGCCATGGCAGGGGTGGGATGGGATGGGCTCTGAGGTCCCTTCCCGCCCAAACCAGTCTGGGATTCAGCGATCCCAACAAATGAGTGTAAAGATTGCGTCTGGTCATGGGACCAGTGGTGCTGCAGGAATCAATGGCCTGGAAATGCATTAAATACTAATTATCAATTATTAATTACTTCAGGTCACTTCAGGGTGACCCCACGGGGAGGTGGCAGCTGGACACTCTGGGGGTGGCAGGAATGGAGTGGGGAGATACAGGAGGGGGTGCTCCCCGAGACTCAGCAGGCACATTTCGGTCACTCCAGTTCCGTGGTGTTCCGTGTTAAACGTGGAATTGTGCAAGGAAAGCTCTGCGAGCTGAAAATGCAGGTTTTGCTAAATGTCTCTCACAATGCTCTGGCTGTGCCAGGACAAAGTTATTTAAAGCTGTTCACATTCTGAAAGAATATTAAGTTAAAGGTCCTTCCAACTGAAAATCTGCCTTCTCCCTTCTCTCCTCCCATTTTTTAATGCCCAATTTAATTCCTGAATGAGCCCCTCTGTTTGCTGTTGTGATTACAGTTACCATTTTCTATCCCTTTTGCTGAACTCTCTTCTTGCCTATAAAATGTGAGTTCCTCGGGCTGGTTTTGTCCTCTGAGCCCCCTCCCTTCCTCCTCTCGGGGGGCGGTGGCTCTGCCCCTGCAGCTGGAGGAAGCCAGCCTGGAGCCAGCAGCACAGAGCAGAGGATTGCACCAAGGACAAACTGAGGAAATTAAGAAATTGAGACATTTTTGGGTTTTGTAGTGATTTGCTCACAGGGGGAGGTGATAAATATGTTTTTTTTTTTTTTTTTTTTCCTCTCTAATGAAGTACTGGTGATGGCTCTCAGCGTCTCCTCCAATAATGAGGGGTTGGATTCTCACCTGGCTTAGGGAGAAACCTGTGCTCACCTGGGAATGAAGTGTTCCTCCATCTCCTGAGGGATTTTTTTTTTTCCTGCTTAATCCATGGAATTTATACTCAGTATCACTTGTGCTTGCAGTTAGCAATAAGAACCTAACTAAGACAAAAATAAAGAGGAGAAAAATACGATTTCTAGCCAAGTAGCTGGTACTGGAACAGGAGGACCCTTGCAGAAATATGGAATAGAATCCCATTTCCTGCCAGATTTGCGCTCTGGGTTTTCACTCTTGCAGCAGTTGGGGGATCTCAGGAGACTTTGGGGTGTTTTTCATTGATGCTGTAAAATCCAGGGGTACAGGAGAGCTTTTGCTGGGAAATGCCAGCTCTGGTTCCTGCACATTTGGGAGCCTTTGCATGCCAAGCCCATCTCCATCCCCAGGCTGGGCTTCCCCACACGTGCCCACAGATTCCTCCAGCCTCAGTGGGGTTTTTATCCTTGGGGAGGGGAGAATTTGAGCCTCAGCTCTGCTCCCAGTGAGAGGCTCATCCGTTATTTAGGACAACAGTGCAGCTGTGGAATACTATATTTTAATAGTATATCTGGAGAACAACATCCTGTATTGATTTTTCATTTTGGTTTGTTTTTCCTCAGGGCTTTTTTATTGGTATGATTATGTGAGTTTGCTCCCACCTGCTACCAAGCACTCGCTTTCATCTTATGGGCACTCATTTGCATAAAACCTAAAAGCAAGGGATAATAACAAATATTTGGCTATTTCATGAATTTTAAAATTGTTTTCGTTATCAGGGAGGAATACTTTTGCAGGGCCTTTATTTCCTACTGAATTTCTGACTGCTGGCCTTAAAGGAGAATAAAAAAAGGGAATTTCCTATTTATTCTCTTTCTAGTATTTTGCATTTGCTTGAACGTAAACGTTTTGCAGTAAAAACAATCTGATTAAAAGAAAATTACCTGCTCCCAGTAATATTATGGGATTAAAAAAAAACCCATCCAGGAAGCCACGGGTCCAGGTAGTGTGTGCCAGTCCAGGGAAGATTCTTTCCAGCTCTGAGACACTTGCACATTATATTAAAAAAATAGAACCCGGCCCTGTTCAGCTGTCAGGTTGCTGTGGCAGAATTTAGTTCTGTTCTCAAGAGCTTCCCTGTCCCATGAGTGCAAAGACAATAGTGCACTATATAGAGAGCCAATAAATCAATTAGCTGTAACAGCCAGCGTTCAGGAAATGCATTTATTCTCTTCAATGAAAACACAGTTTTTACTTGTAGCCATACTTCATATTGTTAAGGTCAATTTTTCATGTGGAAATTAAATCCAGTGGATGAAAAACTGCTTGTATATTCCATAAAGCAGGGAAGAAGTGTTCTCACTGATGTGGGATCACAAGTTTGTTTTATTTGTAATTATCCTTCCACAGAGTAATTGAGATTCCAAACAGTGGCTTAATGGCTCGGCGCCCTCAAATTACCGCTGCCTGTAACTTTACCTTTCCAAAAATAAGTGGGCTTTTCAATTGCAACACAACCGCTAAAGCCTGGGTCATTTTAGAACAATTAATTGAGAGAGGTGATTAATAGCTTAATAATGGGCTGCTCGAGCGCCGGGAAGGCGTGGACGGGGAATTTGCGATTCTGTGTCCCTAAAAGCTCTCCTAATCGAGATTCCCCGGGCTCACGCAGCCTGGCTGCCCCAGGCTCTGCCCCCGAGCCCATCCCGGGAGCCAAACCCCATCCCTGGCTCTCAGGGGAGCCACCAGCTGCTCCCAGGGGCAGCAGGGGAGATGGAGAGCTGCAAACGGAAAGGAAGCAGAGCAGGGTTAGGGTTAGCAAGCTCTAGGTTAGCAAGCAGAGCGAGTTTAGCAGTGGTCTGGAATTCTTTATGTGGAAACCTCCAGCTCCCAAGGGTGATGCCTTCAGTTTAACTTTTCTATTTTTCCCATTCTGTGCTGGTTCAGTGTGCAGTTCTGGGTTCATACTCAGGGTTGGGGAGCTCTCTGCACAGAGTAGGGACACAAAACAATTCCTTTCCAGCTTGGGACAAATTTGAGGCCCAGGAGTGGAAACAGCAGTGAAGGAAGAGAGGGAACAAGGAGGATGGAGCTTCATCACCTGGAGCTGGAATTGGACAATGAACTCCAATGTGCTGATGGACCCAAACCTATCAAAGTGTGAGGCCTGGTGCCCGGGGATCCATTTTGTGCCCATTTGTGGGTGTCCAATATTTATTATTTCTATATTTCTATGTATCTAATATGTCCATATCAAAGTGTGAGGCCTCCCCCTCATGACTGGGGATCCATTTTGTGCCCATTTGTGGGTTTGCCTTGGGTGCAGCCCCAAGGGGTTCCTGCACTGCCCAGCCTGGATCCTTGCAATAAATCCCTTTTTATCCTTTTATTCCACCAGGCCTCAGTTTGATGGTGATGAATCCCAGGCCTCAGTTTGATGGTGATGAAAACCCAGAGCAAGGGAGAGGAGAGCAGGGAAGACAGAACGAGTCCCTTGGTTTTGGGGAGGGTGGGGAAGTGAGCCAGGCCTGAGTCCATGCTGGTCACCTCACAACGATCAGCTCCACTCAAATATTCCTTAGGCTGGGTATAAGTTTAAACAAAGTGCAGTTTAAAACCAGCTAATGCATCCATTTACATTAATTAATGCATCCTAAGCTATAGTAATTAGCTGTAATTATCATTTGGCTGTAGTACAGGTGGAGCTCACTGGGACTGTGGTTGTTCCTGGGATTTTCCTGCCTTTCTCACTGCACAGCAACTTCCACAGGCGCTGGTGAACAGCAGCCACTGCTGGGGAGGCCTGACCATTGGAGACCAGCAAAAAGATTCTCAAAACTGAGCTGCAAACTGATTTCTGCTGCCTTGCAGGGCTAGGGGGGCAACATTCCTCACAGGGGAACTGCTCTGGGCAGGAGCTGCCGCTCAAAGGACAAAGCCTGCGTTTGGCACAGGTTTAGTTTGGGCGAGGCTCCGGAGAGCTCAGGTGGCACAGGACAGTGAGAAAACCCAGCCCGGGAGACCCAGAGGCAGAAAAGTGAGCCTGGCATTCTGGAGCTTTGGGAGTCCTACCAGCCCTGCACCGGGAGATGGGGTGGGAAGGGATTTGTAAATTGTTTTGCAGTTGTTGACCTCCCGCTGAGTTTCCTCAGACTTGGGTCAATAATGGACACATTTATTCTCTCCTTTTTGTCGGAGAACTCCATCAGAGAGAGAGAATGGAGGTAAACAGAGCAGGGCTCTGAAAAGGGAGCAGAAAATAAGATTTTTATTGTAGCATTTGCATAATAGTCATCTTACAAAATTGCCTGGGAATAATGGGAGGAGGAGATGGGGATGAATAGGTTAAGGAGAAGGAAAGTCAATTTTTAGTGGTGTTGGAAGTGATAATGTTCTCTCCTCCCGGAGATACAAGAGGGGAGTGTGGCACGGCTCTGTGGGAGGGATGGCCAGCCCTGGGTCCCTCGAGCTCCCTTTCTCCACTTTTTTTAACTATAATTCCTTTTTTTTTTTTTTTAATTTAATAATTGTGATGACTGCTGCTGATTAATTGCCTACTGACCTCCAGGTAGGTCAGTTCCAAACTGTCCAGTTCCAAACCTCAGTTTATTTCCCCATTTCTGGCCTTTGGTCAGTGCTTGCCCATGGTCAGAGCACTCAATTTAGGTAAAAATTTTAGGATTAAATACAACAACGAGTACCCCCAGTTAAACTGATAGAAACACCCCTGTTTATTTGGTGCTGATTTTTGGAGGACATTGTAGGGTTCGGAAAGAATTTGAATTCGTGCTTGAAATGTATTGATTAGTGCGAGTTAATTTTTCTTGAGCTCTCTCTGATAGCGCCGTAAATATTTTCATTTGTTACGCATAACAAAATATACATTAATCTGTCAGAATACAAATGGCTTTCTGCTGGCCACTATGGCTGGAGGGATTTATTCCAAGTTCCTCGTGCTGCTGTTTGCCCCCAGGATATATAATGTATATTTTAAGGGAATGCGGATTACTGTAAGACACTTATATTATTTGTGTGATTAATATTAGTGTTACAATGAATGAGGTCCCGTGCTCTTACTTTGCTCTTCGAGTGACTTAATCATTTCTCACCACGGCGAAGTCATCTTAATAAAACATTCCACCCAGTAGTTTGTTTTTGCCTCGGATGTGACAAATGCGGCTGCGGCGGGACGTGAATTTTCTGTTATTAAATATACAGAATCATGAATTTAATTTCCTGTGCGACACGTCCATGATGTCCTCCCGGAGCTGGAGCAGGGGCAGAGCCGAGCTCCAGCCCGTTTCCCCGGGCCCGGGTGGGACTGCGCGGAGCAGCGCGGTGACAGGGGGGTGTTTGTAAAGTTCACTCCTCAGCACAACCGACTCGTTCCTGAAGTTCTGGATGTGGAATTTCGCAGGCTGGAAAAGGTCAGGCCTGTGGAGGAGTAGTTAAAGTTTCATGGGTGTAATTTGCCAGGGACGTGCGGGAGCGCCGAGCTCGGCACCCTGCTGGAACCAGTCCTGTCCCAGCATGGTGGCACTGCCTTCTCTGCGCCAGTGTGGGGTCCCCTGAGCCAGGGTCCCTCTGTGCTGGGAGCCCTCTGTGCCAGGTCATTCCATGCTGGGGACCTGTCCCCTTTCTGCCAGAGCTCAGATTATCCAGTGCGAGCCTCGGTGGGAAGGAGATGGAGCTGCCCCTTCCCCTCCTGCTCAGCTATTCCTGCCCCATGTCACAGCCCTGGCTGGGGAGCAGCTCCAGCTCAGTGAGGAGCAGCTCCAGCTCAGTGAGGAGCAGC
>VXBU01002230.1:730213-766627 GCA_013400315.1 Bombycilla garrulus
CAGCCCCAGCTCAGCCCCAGCTCAGTCCCAGTGTGGAGGCCCTTGAGGCCGAGACATTCCCAAATGGAATTGGGACCTTGGCACGGGCCGGGAGGTGGCCAAGGCAGTGCTCTTCCCATCACCTTTCCCCAGCAAGTTGCTGGATCTCTGTCATGATCCACCTGGTCCCCGGTGTGTGAGGCTGTTCCCTGTTTTAATCATTTCATCACATCACTTTTTAATTGCTTTTGTGGCCAAATCCTGAACGAGCTGGTCCTGGGTTGTCCTTCTGCAGCTCTGGGCTCGCAGAGATGGTCTCAGACCAGAGCTGGAGTGGCCAAAGGGTTGAGCTGCTGTGCCCTGCCCTGGCCAGGGGAAGCTCAGGGAGTGAGCAATGCTTGTAAAAATAGAATTCTGCAATTCTGGAATTCTGGAACCTCGAGAGGCTTTGTCTTGGACAGGACCTTAAAGCTCCTCTTGTCCCACCCCCCGCCATAAACAGGACACCTCCTACTGTCCCAGCTTGTCCCCAGCTTGGGAGGGGCTTGGAGCAGCCTGGGATGGTGGAAGGTGTGGGACAATCCTTAGTGTCCTCTCCAGCCCAGGCCAGTCTCTAATTCTGTGACCCTGTCCCTAAACTGTCCCCCTTGTCCCTAAACTGTCCCCCTTGTCCCTAAACTGTCACCCTTGTCCCCGTTCTGTGGTGCCGCTCTCCGGCGCGGCCGAGGATGGAGGCTGGGCCGGCAGAGTCCCCTCTCTGAGCTCGGGGAACACCTCCCGAGCTGGGAGCAGGCCCTTTGTGAGGGAGCAGCTCTGGAACACGGCTCCGACGCTTCACGCTTTAAAGGACTTAAAATTATCGAGGTTCCAGGGAGAGCCGTCTGCAGTGCCAAAGAATGATGCCGGTAATTACAATAAATTCATCCAGGATACGGTGGACAAGAGCTTTAAAAACTTCAGAAACATCAATTAAAGCCCAAGTTCTGTGCAATAAGCATCAAAAATTGATAAAAACTCAAATTTAGGTTTTTAGATTTAGTGTTTAAATCAATCAACTGCAAACAAGATTTAATTAAAGAATATTATTTCAAAGTGTAATTACCTACTGGGATTAGAATGAACCTCTATTGCCCATAATGTTCTCCTACTGTGATCCCACACTGAAAAATGTTGAGTTTTAGATTAATATGCATCTTGTAAGTACAAGTCCTAATCTCAATCTTAAAGGACATTTAAAACACACTTGGAACCTTCTATGCAATCAAGCACAGTGTGACTACAATGTCCACCATGCTAAATTTGTGATTACATTTTTTATGTGCATGATTTAAATCGCTTTAGCAGCCGTCCAGGGAGCATTTTTCCCTGCATATTAATTACACAAAGGCTTTGTCATGTGAGGGCTCGCTGGTCATGGTCTGTAATCCAGCTCAGTGGAGCTGGCAGCGGGCTCTGCCCACGCTGTGCACACCCAGCCCGGCCGCAGAGCCCTGGGGAGCAGGGAGGGGCCTGCCCGGGGCAGCGCCGCTCATCCGGGGACATCTGCACGGGAACTGCCTAAAAATCTGCCCGGGCAGTGCAGGGCGGGCGGCCCAGGGCTCCAGCACCCTGCAACCCCAGCAAAACCCCGGGGAAAACCACCAGAAACCAACCCAGCCCTTACTGAGAGAGAGAGAGACTCACACTGTCCTTCTGGTTCCAGCTGCTGCTAGTCAAAACCACTTCCTAATTATATTTTTAGTTAGGTTTTTTTTTTTTTAGTTTGTTTTTTCTTTCCCTTCCATCTAAATACCCCCTTTTTTCCCCTACAAAATTAACTCACCAGTCTAATTCCTTTTTATCTTAATTTGTTCATCTGTTGGGATCATCAGCTCTCAGTTTGCAAGGGATTTACAGCACAATGCTGCAAACCAAGTGTCCCTGCAATAAACGAGACATGCACATTTTTAGAGTTCACTTTAGCAGTTTTAAACCCTGTTTTTGTGTTACCTATGGAAAATTATATCTGAGGGCTAATTTTAGGAATCTGGGAGCCTGGGGTATCCTCAGCAGGCTCAGCAGGCTGGACCCTGCTCACCTCGCAACAGAGCCCAGGATTTGCTGGTTCAGTTTAGGCACAGACCACATTCTGCAATCCTTAATTATTTCTCACTTAGGAAACCTTTAATTGAAGCCATAACTAACCCATATTTTTGTTATTCTAATGATATTCCTGGGACTAATCACGTCCCACAGACAGCCTTGGAACCTCTGCTCCCTCTCCTCCTGTGCAGAGCCACGTGAGGACAGCGAGCCTCAGAAATGTGCCCAGAGCTTTAAAAAAGCACTTTTGGGAAATCCTGGATTCCTCTGGGTTGGGAAAGCCCCGGGAGAACATCGAGCCCAACACTCCCAGCACTGCCCAGGCCAGCACTGTCCCCTGTCCCCGAGTGCCACATCCACAGGGCTTTACATCCCCCAGGGATGGCAGCTTCACCTCTGCCAGTCCCAGTTATTCAGCTCTTCTTCCTCTCAGTTCCCCCTCTCTTTATTTATTTAAACCATTTCATTATTGCTTTTCATTCGTTCTCCAGAAGTGCCGTGGGAAGACGGAATGAAAGCAAACCCAGGTGGGAAATGGATTTGTGTCGCTCCAGCCCTTGGCCAGAGCTGGGAACGTTCAGCTGCTCCCAGCCTGCAGGGAAGGAAAGCCCCAAACCTTTTTCCACAAAACCTGGAGAGGATTTGTTGTGGCTCTCCCACCTGGAAGCTGAGGAGCATTTGCACCACAGATGAGGTGGAACTGCTGGCAGAGGTCAGGGAGTGATGCCTGTGCTGGGTTTCTCAATCCACTGAGCAAACTCAAAGAGAGAAACAACTTCCATGATATCATTTCAGTGGAAATTCTTCTTCTTCCCTGCTTGTAAGATTTCTGAGACTGGTGAATTGGGAAGGAAAACATCATTTCATGGTGAAAATCCTGCTTTGTCTGGCCTTGAAATACCCAGATTTATAATTTGATTATTTTTCCACATTACACCTTATTCTTCAGTTTGCCGACTGTGAATTTGGCTGTTGTTTTTCCCCAAAATATGATCGGACCAACTATCACACACAGACGTGTAACATTTATTCTTGGTGATTCCTGCTTTTCTTGATGTGAACTTCAGAGGAACTGGCTGTGTCCCTGTCTGGGATGGCTGGGGTGCCAAAATCCTAAAATCCTAAACCCCTCGAGGCTGGAAAAGACCCCCAGGATCAGCGAGTCCAACCTCCCACGGCAAAAGGCCCAGCCCAGCCAGGGCTGCTCTCCTGGAATTCCAACACAACTTTCTTTCCCTTGAAACTTATGCTAAAAAGCCAGAGAGATTTTTGAACTGAAAATGCCATTTTCATGCCTCTAATGTCTTTTATGGTGCCTTCTAATAGAGGTGCACATTAATGAAATCTCTCCTCGCAGGTTGGGAAGCGATTTTTCTTGCCAACCCACCCCAAAACGTTGGCCTTTTCCATTAAATTTTAATCAGTCTCGAATTTTGAAATCTCAGCATAAAGCTCTTGATATCGGGCTCCTTTGATAAATTATAAAGGTAAACTTTAATGAACAGTGAATGGGATCACCTTTGCTACTTGGGGGTAATAGAATAAAAAAGCAAACAAACACATTTTTCTTACTGCCACATGCCTCTCCTTAATAATAAGTTTTGTGTCTTCTGCAGAAATGGATGCTGGATAAAGTCTCATTAAATTAGCTGAGTGATGGAATAAATGCACAGCCCGTGGCTCTCCAGTCCAGAGCAAACCGAGCAAGGGGCTGATATCTCCGAGTTCTGCTTATTTACACATGCCTCGGACTCTTCTCACAGATATGTAAATTATCCTGGTTAAAACTAAATGCTAAAGTCTACACCATTAGTCTTCCACTTCATGATCTCCACATGGGGCTGTTAGAGGGATAATGTACCATACAATACACGGTTTACTTTTAATTAATAGAAAAAAAAAGTGAAATGAATATTAAATGTAGCTTAATGTGAAAGAAACCTCAAAGCAGTACAGTTGTTTTTTTGTTGGTTTTTTTTTTGTTTTTTTTTTTTTTTTTTTGTTGGATTTTTTAAAAATTATTCAGCTCTGCTTCGGCAGCAGGAAATAAGAAATGTGGTAGGAGCCTGGAAAGGTGCTGAAAACCTGGGAAAAGGAGGAAAAGGAGGGAAAGGCCCTGGAAAAAGAGATCAGAGCTCCTTGTTTGCCCTGGAGGGGGGGCTCTGTCCTCTGTCAGAGTTCCCAAAATTCCAGGGATGGGAATGCTCGCAGTCCCTGTGGGAATCCCACCCCACCACCTAAGGCAGGAATAGCAGAATCTGGTATTAAATCTTAATATAAAACCACCTCATCAAACAGAAGCATTTAATTAAAACACAAGATCTGTTTGTCTGCGTTATAATTCAACGTGTCAGAATTAATGCCCCTGCTTTTAATAAATAGAATTACCAATTCACAAACTGTTTATCACACTGTTCCCAACGCCGGGATGGAATTTTAATTATATCCCATTATTTATTGCGACCAAACGAGCGCGTTGCACGGTGTTTGCCAGAGCACAAGTCGGGATTTAGGAAGAAAAGCCCGGCTTAGTCTCGGGTTCCTCGGGCGCGTCCCCTTTGTCTCGCAGGGCTCACCTGGGATCAGGTGGGAATGAGGGAACGAGACAAAGGCTGCCCCGTGCAGGCTTTAGGAGATAACGAGGCACTCCTGAAGGCGCTGAGTTGGGAGATTAAAGGGTTTGAACTAAAGCCTGAAATTAGCAACTTCTCATCCCTCTGCCGAGCCAAGCCAGGACTCTGCACTGAAATAAAAAAAATAAACAAACCGAGCCTTAAATCCTGTGCGTCAGGGAGAGGGGGAAACCCAAACACTGCTCAGTGCTGCGGGATTCACCTTCCTCACCGGGATGTGATCCCTGGGGAGGGTGGGAATGGCACCAGGTAAACTAAACTCTAAACCTGCTCCTGGGAATGGCACCAGGTAAACCAAACCCTAAACCTGCTCCTGGGAATGGCACCAGGTAAACCAAACCTGCTCCTGGGAATGGCACCAGTTAAACTAAACCCTAAACCTGCTCCTGGGAATGGCACCAGTTAAACCCTAAACCCTAAACCTGCTCCTGGGAATGGCACCAGGTAAACTAAACCCTAAACCTGCTCCTGGGAATGGCACCAGTTAAACCAAACCCTAAACCTGCTCCTGGGAATGGCACCAGTTAAACCAAACCCTAAACCTGCTCCTGGGAATGGCACCAGTTAAACTAAACCCTAAACCTGCTCCTGGGAATGGCACCAGTTAAACCAAACCCTAAACCTGCTCCTGGGAATGGCACCAGTTAAACCAAACCCTAAACCTGCTCCTGGGAATGGCACCAGTTAAACCAAACCCTAAACCTGCCTGTTCCTGGGATTGGCACCAGTTAAACCCTAAACCTGCTCCTGAGAATGGCACCAGTTAAACTAAACCTGCTCCTGGGAATGGCACCAGGTAAACCAAACCCTAAACCTGCTCCTGAGAATGGCACCAGTTAAACTAAACCTGCTCCTGGGAATGGCACCAGGTAAACCAAACCCTAAACCTGCTCCTGAGAATGGCACCAGTTAAACTAAACCTGCTCCTGGGAATGGCACCAGGTAAACCAAACCCTAAACCTGCCTGTTCCTGGGATTGGCACCAGTTAAACCCTAAAAGCTGCCAGGGAAAGGGGCCTGTTCAATGTCTGGAGCACAGGGAAAGGATTCTGCTCTGCTGGCAAAATCCAGGGGACACTGGGGGTGTGCAGTGGCGCAGGGAATATCAAACGGGTGGGGAGGGAAATCCAGGCTCTGGTTCCCAGGGAAAATTCACAGACAGGAGGAGATAGATGGGATTTTGGGGAGGAATTCCTGGCTGGGCTGGAATTCCCAGAGCAGCTGTGGATCCCTGGCAGTGCCCAACCCCAGACACTGGGGTTTGGGGCAGCCTGGGACAGCAGGAGGTGCCCCTGCCATGGCAGGGTGAGATGGTTTCAGGGTTCCTTCCCACCCAAACCATTCTGGGATTCCATGGAGTGGGTTGACCTGAGCAAGGTAACAAATCAACATTTGTATTTCGGAGGAGGGGTACAAGAAATGTTTAAAGAATTTTTAATTCTATCCCTTTTTGTGGATGGAAATAACACCACTGCTTCAAACCCCACACTTCCTAGCGATTGGCTATTGTGAAAAAAAACCAACCAAAACAACCAAAGATCAGGATTCCAAACATTTATTTAAATTATTTAAATTGCACAACATTATGTTTGTTCAAGAACTTTAGGAGGTGCAAAATTGGATTTTTTTTTTTTTTTTTTTTTNNTTTTTTGTGCAATGCAATGATTGGCAATGAAGCATTAAGCTGTATTGATTTCTCTGGGGTTCCCGAAGGGGGTCACAGTTTGGGAGGCTTTTAAGGGCTTTTACGTGCCCGTGCTTTTCCCAAACTGTGTTTGTTGGCAGGCAGCCCCATCAGGTTCCTCTTGGAGGCCCAGCTGAGCCCCATCACAGCCAGGGCTCCCCACAGGTGGTGGCAGTGCCACCCCCTCGTCCAGTCTGAGTGCCACCACCTGGGAGCAGCAGCTGCCTGTGGGCAGGAGGGACCTCACAGTTCCCTTTTCCAGGAGCAGAGCAACTTTCAGGAGGGCAAAGTTGAGAGTTTTAGGGCGAGTCCCGGGGACAGGAGGATTCAGGTAAGCTTGTTGTTTTGCTATGAAATGTTTGTGATTATTTTTGGGCTGTTTTTTGAAAGCAATGATTGAGAAGTCTATTGGAAGATGAATTTTTGTGTTGGGATGTGTTTTTGGGAGCCACTGAGGATGCTGAGAGCTCGTGTTCCGCTTGGCTCTGGTGGAAGGTAAATGAGAATCACTTTTTGTTTGGTTCTGCGCTCTCTGCAGCAGGCAGAGGCCTCTGGGGGCTGAGCTGGGTCAGGGCTGAGCTGTTCTGACGTGTCTCAGTCCTTACCCTGTAGGATTTGCTCCTGCTGGCTCCTAGAGCATTGCCCTGGGGACAAGGCTGGGGGACTCTGGGCTTGGCTGAGATGATTTGAAGCTCTTGTAGTGGCAAAATGAGATTTATAAAACTTCACGTGTTCTGCTTTCCACGCTCTGTGAGAGTTCCAAACTGGACTGAACAAAAGGTGCTCCCTTTTCACAGGACAGTTCCTGGCTGCTGTCCATGACTGGGTTTTGGCTCCTCCTTGGGGGGGCTGGGGCTGTGTGAAGGGTGAAGTTCCTGAGCCTGGTTGTGGCTGGGAATCCTGGAATCCTGGCTGTTGTGAAGTTAAGGAAAAGCTCAGGCTGTCCATTGCTCTTTGTGTCCCGGGATGTGAAATTAAGGAAAAGCTCAGGCTGTCCATTGCTCTTTGTGTCCTGGGCTGTGGCTGTGAAGCTCGGGAAGGATGCTGCTTTATCCGGTGCACTAAGATATTCAGTTACTGGCCTCGTTTCACCAAGGTTTGGACTGCAGGGGGAGGGTTATGTAATTAATCTGTAATTAATCTGTAATCTGTGCCTTTGGTAAAATATCTGCACAGGTCTGATGGTCAGAATTGGCCTCACCTGTGCCACACCTGAGGGCTGGGAGCCTTGGGGGCTGGTTTTACTGCTGAGGGATATTTTGAGCAGCACAGTGTAAGGGGAGGGGAGCAGAAACACGGAGCTGATTTCTCTCTGGGTTTGCACTTGTGTGCTTGGGATTTGTGAGAGCTGGGAGTGAGGGGAGTTTCCAGCCTCTGTGGATGAGCTCCCCTTCCCTCCTCCCCAGGAACAAGAGGAAATGGCTTCAGGTGGTGCCAGGGCAGGTTTAGTTTGGAAATCAGGGAAAATCTCTTCCCGGAATGGGCTGGCCAGGGCAGGAGTGGTGTCCCCACACCTGGAGGGATTTCAGAGCCATTGGGTGTGGCACTGGGGACACGGGGCAGTGGTGGCCTCGGCAGTGCTGGGGGTGGCTGGACTTTGGTCTCGGAGGGATTTTCCAAGGGGTTCTACACAGTTCCCTGCAGCACCCAGGACACCCAGGCAGGGCTGGAGCTGGCACACTGGGTGCTTGAGGGGATCCACAGGGAATTGATCCCTGGGAATTCTGGATTCTCCTCACAGTTACAGTTAAGCAGATGGAAGATTGTGCAGATTCCTCGTGCAGTCCAGGATGTGTCCCCAGACAATCTCCACAAACTGCAGGTAGCGAGAGTGCTCTCCTGTTTTACACCAAACTCCCAGGAAAGCGAGTCAAAGCTCACTGCCAGCCTGGGCCCCACGGGAGCGCGGGGTTTTGTTATAAACATCCCGTTTCAGGTCAGGGAAGCTCCCAAAAGCCACAATAAATGTATTTACAGCTGGGTCTGTCCCAGGGCTGTAACAAATGCAGCAGATCCCGTGGGACTCCCTTTCTGTGCCGCTTTCAAAGCGTGAGGCACAGACACTTCTGTGTTTGGGCTGTGCCTCGGGCACTGTTGTTGGGGAGGAGGAAAAGTGGATTAATTCACTTCCCCAGGCTTCCAGAGCTTTCCTTCCGAGCCTGCTCCAGGTGGAGTTTTCATTTCCTAAATAACAGGACCCAAAGCTCTGGTTTGGGAGTCTCCTCCACGCCGCAGAGCTGAACTTTTGTGCAGAATAAAAACCCTTCCTGTGGGCTTGCAGTGACTCAGTTGCTGGGGTGTTCTTTAGTCAGCAGGAGGGAGAGCGGAGTCCTGGCAAAGCGCAGAGGGGAGGTGGGGAAGGGAGGAGATCGGAGTGAAAGCTGCATTCCGGAATTGGGATCAGCCTGTCCGTGGGATCACAGAATATCCAGAGCAGGAGGGCACACAGGATCTGCCCCACAGCCCTTTCCTGGGGGCTGGTGTTGGATTAGCAGGGTGAGAAGATGGGAGAAGCTCCGGTTCCCGGGCAGGATGGGCTCTCTGCTGGCCTGAGGGGTCTCCAGGAGCTCATCCCGCTCTCCAGCCATGACGTGTGGCCTGAGCCAACCCTGGATGTTGTTTGGTCTAAGCCAATCTCATGCAGGATGGCTGGATTTCCTTCCAGCGAGGAAAATAAATCCATTTGAACCTGCCTTTTGTAGAGCCTGGGCACAGAGGTTTTACAGACAGCAGGGCAGTCTGAATTCCACAGATGGGAGCGTTATTTGTGAATAAATGCCCTTGGTAGTCTGGAAAAATTATTATTCAGGATGTCTTCCCATCTCACAGGTGAACTATGAACTAATGGTTCCTTTTTGCATAGTTCACTTGACAAAGAATTGGTAGATTTTCTGTGTAATTTGCTATTATCCTAAAACTCTCAGCAAACCAAAATGCCAGCCCGGGTTTTAAAATGTGATGTGTTTGAAAATGGAAATTTGACCACTCCAAATAGCAAAATCTTCATTTCCATTAGGATTTTTATGAACTGTCTGATTATAGATCAGAAAAACTCACACTGTTCTCCAGCCTCCTGCGATGCACAGGCAAAATGATGAAAACAAAGGCAATTATTTGTCCTGGGAATGGCGTGTTTCATTTGCAGCCTTAGTGGAGAATTTGGTCACATCGAGGGTATCACGGTGCCAGGGATTTATTGGTTTTGAGAGGCCAGGGGTGTCCCTCAGCCCTCGGGCTCCTCTGTCCCTGGAGACCCGGTGGGAGCTCGCTCCCCAGGGCGAGGGTGGGATATTGTTCATGTCGGCATGTGTCCCCAGCTCTGTGACACGGTGACGATCCTGAGGACATTGGGATGCCCTCGTGGGAAGAGGCAGGGGCTGGGCAGTGCCACGTCCTCCCCTTCAGCTGGGTTTTAGTGGCCAGGGATGAGGCTGAGCCTGGGGACAACAGCGAGGAACGTCCAGGCTCTGCTGGGACACTGGGGTGGCTGCAGAGGGACTGGGGACAAGGATGGAGGGACAGGGCACAGGGAAGGGGTGGGACATGGGAATTGGGAATTCCTCCCTGGATCCCTGCAAGTGTGCAAGGCCAGGCTGGACACTGGGGCTTGGATCTCCTGAGAAGTGGGAGGCGTCCCTGCCCATGGAATGGAGTGAGGATGGATGAGCTTTAAGGTCCCACCCAAACCATTCCAGGATTCTGTGGCAATGTGGATTCCTTCCCTAACAGCTTTTTGTCTCTGTCCTGCGGGCTTTACCCCCGTTCACTGGCTACAGGCACAATATTGTGTTGTTTGGGAGCAGTGACTGTTCTTCCTTGTCCCTCGGGGCTCCTCCTGAGGAGGGCTTGGTGATTTGGTGAGGAAGGTTTTGGCTGCTCCTCCTGAGGAGGATTTGTCGATTTAGTGATGGAGGTTTTGGCTGCTCCTCCTCAGCCCTGCTCTGGACCCGTTCCACTGAGAAAGCTGTCTTCATTCCTTAGGATTCTGCAGTGGCTGGGGTTGCTATTAATTATTTACCTCTGTCAATAGTCAGGCAAATCAGTTCAGGAGGAGTTTTCATTTCTTGTGAACTCTTGAAGGTGCTGGGCACTGCCCAGGGGATGGGCACGGCCCCAGGGCTGCCAGAGCTCCAGGAGCCTTTGGACACCACACCAGGGGTGCTCAGGGTGGGAGTTTGGGGTGTCTGTGCAGGTACAAGAGCTGGATCCGTGATCCTGTGGATCCTGTTGAGCTCAGGGTGGGAGTTTGGGGAGTGTGTGCAGGTACAGGAGATGGACCCGTGATCCTGGGGATCCTATTGAGCTCAGGGTGAGAGTTTGGGGTGTGTGTGCAGGTACGAGATCTGGATCC
This sequence comes from Bombycilla garrulus, assembly GCA_013400315.1. Taxonomy (NCBI): domain Eukaryota; kingdom Metazoa; phylum Chordata; class Aves; order Passeriformes; family Bombycillidae; genus Bombycilla; species Bombycilla garrulus. The sequence goes on from VXBU01002230.1 coordinate 740,943, forward strand.
GTGATCCTGTGGATCCTGTTGAGCTCAGGGTGGGAGTTTGGGGAGTGTGTGCAGGTACAGGAGATGGACCCGTGATCCTGGGGATCCTATTGAGCTCAGGGTGAGAGTTTGGGGTGTGTGTGCAGGTACGAGATCTGGATCCGTGATCCTGTGGATCCTGTTGAGCTCAGGGTGGGAGTTTGGGGAGTGTGTGCAGGTACAGGAGATGGACCCGTGATCCTGGGGATCCTATTGAGCTCAGGGTGAGAGTTTGGGGTGTGTGTGCAGGTACGAGATCTGGATCCGTGATCCTGTGGATCCTGTTGAGCTCAGGGTGGGAGTTTGGGGAGTGTGTGCAGGTACAGGAGATGGACCCGTGATCCTGGGGATCCTATTGAGCTCAGGGTGAGAGTTTGGGGTGTGTGTGCAGGTACGAGATCTGGATCCGTGATCCTGTGGATCCTGTTGAGCTCAGGGTGGGAGTTTGGGGAGTGTGTGCAGGTACAGGAGATGGACCCGTGATCCTGGGGATCCTATTGAGCTCAGGGTGAGAGTTTGGGGTGTGTGTGCAGGTACGAGATCTGGATCCGTGATCCTGTGGATCCTGTTGAGCTCAGGGTGGGAGTTTGGGGAGTGTGTGCAGGTACAGGAGATGGACCCGTGATCCTGGGGATCCTATTGAGCTCAGGGTGAGAGTTTGGGGTGTGTGTGCAGGTACGAGATCTGGATCCGTGATCCTGTGGATCCTGTTGAGCTCAGGGTGGGAGTTTGGGGAGTGTGTGCAGGTACAGGAGATGGACCCGTGATCCTGGGGATCCTATTGAGCTCAGGGTGAGAGTTTGGGGTGTGTGTGCAGGTACGAGATCTGGATCCGTGATCCTGTGGATCCTGTTGAGCTCAGGGTGGGAGTTTGGGGAGTGTGTGCAGGTACAGGAGATGGACCCGTGATCCTGGGGATCCTATTGAGCTCAGGGTGAGAGTTTGGGGTGTGTGTGCAGGTACGAGATCTGGATCCGTGATCCTGTGGATCCTGTTGAGCTCAGGGTGGGAGTTTGGGGTGTGTGTGCAGGTACAGGAGTTGGATCCATAATCCTATAGGTCTTTTATAACCACCTTTACTTAACTTGGAAAAGGAACATACAGTATTTGCATGTGTTTGAAAAATCACTGTTGACTCTGGCCCTCTTTGCTTTATTTTTTTATTTATCCTGTCAATTTTTTCTGATAAGGGGGAAAAAATCTTAGAAGATTTTGCTTTGAGCCCTGTACTTTTTAAAAATTTATTTAATGGTTTACACAAGGAATATCTGTTTAAGCAACGAATGAAAAATATAAGTTCCACAGCTCAATCTCAGAGAATGAAAGGGATTTTTGCCTTTTAGGGAAATTCCAGGAATAAAATACCTGAATATTCCTGCTATTTGTTATTTTCATATCACTAATTTTTTTTTTTTTTATTTTACCTAAGTAGTTTAATGTAAACAGACTCCTGATAATCTAAACATAATGCTGCTCCTTCTGAGTGAAGAGAGAGTATTTGCAATTACTGCAGAGTATTGGAAATTACTGTGGAGTATTGGAAATTACCATTTCCCGTATTAAGATGCTATTCCCAATACTAGGACATCATATACTAGTACAAATATAAATATGTAACTACCTAAACTATATATAACTACCTAATACTATATATAATATATAACATAATATATTAGTACTAATGTAAGTATAATACTAACTAATACTATATATAACTACCTAATACTATATATAATATATATAACATATTAGTACTAATGTAAGTATAATCTAATACTATATATAACTACCTAATACTATATATAATATATATCATAATATACTATAATACTAACTATACTATAATACTAACTAATACTATATATAATATATAACATAATACACTAGTGTTATCTATTATAACAATATTTGTATTTATACATAACAATCCTAGGATGGTAATAGTGAGTATAAAATTCTTCGGTGATGTCAGGAAGAACGTTCCCCTGGGCACACCCAGACCTGTGGTGCCTCTCTTGACCTGCACCGGTGGCTGAGGGCTGGGATCATTTCAGGCTGTTGGGAGGCAGGATCTGGAATTCTGAAGAGCTGGAATTGTTCTGTGTCCTGTTCAGAGGCATGATGGGCACAGGCTTGGCCATCCCCATGGAGCTGGGCTCATGGAATTGTTTGTCTCATGTGTTTTTAGCGTATTTTCTGCTCCTAAGCGGCTTCGTGCCAGAGGCGTGCAGCGAGCTGGGACGGTTCGGGACGCGCAGGGCCCGGCACACACTGTCCCTTTGTCCCCAGGGCCACGGCGTTGGCGTTCCCGTCCCGCTGCAGCGGTGGCGGTGCCACAATGTGTCACTTGTGTGCCGGCGGCGGGGCCGGGGGTGGCCCTGTGACTCAGTGTCACCCGCTGGGCCGGGCGTGTGCCTGTGCCACCCTGGGGTGCCCTGGCAGGGAGGGACAGAGCCTGGCTGCCACCCTGGGGTGCCCTGGCAGGGAGGGACAGACCCTGGGGTGCCCTGGCAGGGAGGGACCGAGGCCGGGTGCCATGGGGTGCTGCCTTTGGGGGTGGCAGTGCTGCTGGGCAGTGCCATGGCACAGGCTGGTCCCGGGCTGCCCAGCAGCAGGAGCCTAGCCCCTCTGGGGCCCCTTTCCCTGATGGAACGGAAGCAGGAAATGGGATTGGAGATGCTCTAGTCTCCCCCAGAGCCCCTGGAGGGCAGCAGGAGGTGTGCTGGTGTCCTTGGCCTGGCGTGTTGGCCGCTGTCCCCATGAACCCCCTCCCTGTGTCCCCATGAACCCGTGGCCCCATCTCGGTGTCCCCCTGGCCCCATCCCACTGCTCCCTCCCAGGCTCTGGCGTTGCTGCTGCCATGGAGAGATCCCCTTCACCGAGGGACTGCAGGATAGAAATCCCAAAGGTTAATCTATCCATTATTATAAATATTTATAAATGGGTTGGATAAATCATACTGTGTAATTATCTACCTAACTAGTCAAGCCATTAGGACATTAAATAGCACAAATCAGAACTCATTTGGTTCATCATGAGCCTGATATTGTTATGAAACAGCTGAGCAGTGCTGTGAACCTTTCAGGGCAGGGAACTTCAGCTGGGAGGGGTGCTGGGGCTGGAAAACCGGGAATCCACGGGGGTTTGGTTAAAAACCAATGGCCTGCAACAGGCACTGGAAGGTTTCATCAGCGTTGAGTCAACGTGAGCTGACCAACAAAACCGAAATGTGGTGCTGGAGCCTGTGCGCTCTCTGTTTGCAGCTTTCCATTTCTGCTGCTCTCACCAAGTGCTTCCAGCTCTGGCTGGTGCTGTGGGTGCTGTGGATGGATTGTGGGGAGGCAGCCCCTTGTTTTCAGGAGTATCCCAGCCAGGTGCACAGACCCTGGCCCGAAGGAGAGTTTCCCTGTGTGTTTTCCATGGAGTTAATTCCTGAACTCTGAATTCTCCAGCTGTTCCCTTGAACATGTGGGTAACACCCAGCTGCGTGCCTCGTGCTGCTCTGGGTGAGTTCTGGCCCGTAATTCTGGCAGTTCTGGCACTGTGAGGAGCCCTCTTTCCAACCCTAGCCAGCCTTCTTGTCCACCATCCTTGGGGGTCCCTTCCAGTCCAGGAAACTCTGATTTCCTCTGTCTTTTCCATTGCAGGGTGGGAGAGGAAAGGCTGGGATCTGGTGCCGTTTGTTGGGGCTGTGCGGCCAAAGGAGCTCCTGGGGCAGCTGCAAACTGAGCTGGCCTTGGGGTTTTACATTTCACACAGCCCCTGGTGACAAAAACAAATCAAACCCCACATCCCCAACCAAAACAGGAGGGTGACTGTGGGATTTGGAATTACCCAGAGCAGCACAGCTCAGGTCTCGTGGATAGCTAAGCTGGGGATGAGGTAGAAGTGGGATTGCTGGGGATGGGTCCATGGATGTGGCAGAGACAAACCTGTGACAGGAACGTGTGGGAATGGGGCTGGAGAGGATGAGCAGGACTCCTCAGTGGGAATCATGGAATTATCTTGTCTGCTAAAACAAAAACCTCTTCATGGCATTCTGCTCAGAGCTGATTTTTGTAAATGAACCAGTTTTGATTTTTGCAGAGCAAGCTGAGGCTTCTCTCACTCCAGGAGCCCCTGGATTTGGTGTGTCCCTGGCAGGACCTGTGCTGTTCCTGTGTGCTCTGCGCTCCTGGGGACTGTCCCCGTGCAGAGCAGGGCTCTGGGGTGTCCCTGGCACTGAGCCTGTGCCAGCCCTGGGGGTGTGACACAGCCAGCCTGGGTGGGGGGCTGATAAAATACTCTTTGAGCCAGGTGTTAGGAGCTCTCAGACAGTTTATCACTTGTGGGTTTTTTCCAGGAATTCCCAATGGCATAAAAATAAGTGGGATGGCATCAGAGGTTATGCTGGAAATAGACAAATAGAAAAAGGTTAGTTAATAATAAAAATAACAAACTATAGAGAAAAAGCCGTGCCAGAGGCAAGGAGATCCTTGTCTCTGCTAAACACCCCAAAAATGCCACCAGGTTCCCTTGTTCAATGCTTTTGTAGCAATTGCCCAGGTGGGACTTCTGGCTTTGGTCCAAGCAGACAGCCCCAGGTCTGAGGTGAAGCCCAGAAGGTTCTGTGAGGGGTTTTTGTATTATCATACATCCAAACTGGGAAAGAAAGTCCTGGCTTTTCACCTTTTAGGATGAGACAAAGAGAAACTCAAACCCTTTCTTAATTTGTCTGTCCTGTCATTGGGGGATGCACTGCAACAGGGGGCACAGCCAGCCCTGGGGGGGTGACACAGCGAGCCTGGCAGCTCTAGGGGGGTGGTGGCACAGCTCGCCCGGGGGTGACAGAGCTATCCTGCCAGCCCTGGGGGGGTGACACAGCCTGCCTGGGGGTGACACAGCCAGCCTGGCAGCCCTGGGGTGGTGGCACAGCTCTAGGGGGGTGGTGGCACAGCTGCCCGGGGGTGACACAGCCAGCCTGGCAGCCCTGGGGGGGTGGCACAGCTCTAGGGGGGTGGTGGCACAGCTCGCCCGGGGGGGACAGGCTGGTGCAGCCAGGCTCTGCCGCTGCAGCGTTTGCAGAGCTCCGTTCCCCGCGAGTGCCCTTTAAAGGCGAGGCTGGCGCAGTGCGGGGCCAGCGGCCGGGATTGGCGGTGCGGGCACCCGGCGCAGGAGCAGCCCGGGGGTACCGGCAGCTGACGCCCCGCAGGCGATGCAGCTCCGGCGCCGAGATCTGAGCCCGCGGCGCCGAGCTCGCCGGTGGGGCCGGCTCTGCCGCTCGCTGTGTACAAATTGGAGCGACGGCTCTGCTCTGACATTTAAATAACGGCGATGAAAAGTAGGCAGGAACTCCTCGGGAGTGTGTTCTTCTCCTGGTGGCTGCGCGCAGCTCCCACCGGCGCTGCCGGGGGTTTTGCAGATGTATCCGAGGAAGAAAAAAACCTTTTGCGTTGCATAACCAACCCGAATTTCTCAGGAGACCGGCGGCTCCTGGAGCAGTTGGTAGAAATTGCTGCGTTTCAGAAGTTATTTGTTTTACCTGCGCATCAAACTCCAACTTATATTTTTATTCCCCCCGGTATATTGCACATCCTGCTTCTGGGGGAAAAGCTGCTTCCACATTCCAGTTAAATTGTGTTTCACACTGTGCCCAAATACATTTAGTGAGATGAGATTCAAACAATTAAATATGTCTTCCGTGATTTTTCCCTCTGTTCGTCCAGTAGCCCAATAATTATCCCAACTGTTTTAATATGACTTGCACGGTGTTGTCAATTTATTTAGTTGGAATTAGTTTTCTATTTCTTCTTGTAAGTGTTGCCTGTTTACTTAACAATATTTGGCTTTGCCTAATGATATGTACAGAAGACAGGGCTAAGTGGAACATCAGCTGTTTACATCAGCTCCAACAATTAATGCATGTTAATTTTTAATTACAGTGATTGTACTGGAGGCAGAATGTATGTTTTCTCCCAGAACAGATGTAGCAGTCAGCTTTGCTGGGGACAGGCAGATCGATGGGGGCAGCTCCTGCTGGCTGGATGTGCTGGGGACACTGGGCACTGTCCCCAGAGCCACCGTGGGGACGCTGGGCAGGGAGGCTCAGGCTCACAGAATCCCAGATTTCTGAGGTGGACCCAGGTGATTTTACATCCCCAGCTGTTTTATTCTCTTGTGTCCGGTTGCTTTTGCCTCCAGCACGTTTGAAGTTCTCACCAGGCAAGTGCTTATAAAAAATAAACTTATCAGAATTAAAATTTTAAGTGGAAAGCTGGTGTGGTTCCAGGGTAGAGAAATAAGAAAATATTAAAACGTGCCTCCCCTAATTGGTGTTGAAGTTGTTTCCATCAGCACGGCAGAGCTGCCAGGCTGAACTTAATGCTGATCCTGTTGCACATCATCTTCACCCCCATGTGCCCTTGGGCTTCTGTAGGGGATCTCAGCAAGTATTAAAGAATTCGAAGGGTACAAATACCGCAGGTAACAGGCTATTTGTGTTTAAACCACAATATTCAGTGCAAAGCCGCCTCAGGAGCTGTGCAAATGAGTCGTGCTCCTCTCCCTGACACTGTGAGCAGGTTCATGGCTGTGAGGGGAAGCTGCTGCCTCTGGGTCTCTCACAGGCCTCACACAGCAGCAGGAACTGGAGAAAAGGGAAAATCCCCGGGACTGGCTCCGATGGCAGGGTCAGGGTGGGTGGATGGTGTGGAAAAGCTCTTCCCTGCGAGGGAGACGAGGCCTGGCGCAGGTTCTTCCCCCAGAGGAGCTGTGGGGAGCTGGGGTTTGTGCCCACGGACAGATGGAATAATCCAGGAGCCTGTGGGATCTCCTGGCTGCAGGACACAATTCCCTGGAGAAATCCCTCGTTCCTGGCAGTAAACTCTGGGAGAGCCTTGCTGCCTGTCCCAGCAGCGAGAGGTTAATGGGAACAACGTGCCTTGTTGTTCTCTCTGTTAGAGAAAGGACACGGGGAGTTTATTTCTTTATTTACCTGGACAATTTATTTATTTAGCAGCAGTGTTCGGTGCCTGTCAGTGCTCTGGGGTTCCTGGCTCACTCCCCTCTCCCCGTTTTCCCCTTTTCCCGGCTCTGGCAGGGCTCGGAGATGCTGCTGGGCTCACGGCTGGGAAGGAAAACGCTGAATTCCCCGAGCTGCTGAGCAGCATCGCTCTCGGGAGACAATTCCCTCCCTTCCCTCGCATCCCCGGCGTGCCTGGCAGAGGGCAGAGTGCTCCGGGCACTAATTGCACTAATTGCTGTCCCTGCCGCGCCATGGGGCGCTTTTCACGTCCTTCCCAAGGCGCGGCTCTCTGGAATTTTGGGATTCCCGTTCCCTCCGGTCGGGGGCAGAGGGAGAGGCGGCTCCTCTGCTGCAGAGCTGACCGAGGAACAGCCAGGAAAACAAATGGGAATATTCTCTAAATAGGGGTTTGAGGCCCGGGCTTTCTCAGACTGCAGCTCTTGGTGCCTCACTATCTCTTTTTCAGGACTCCCTGCTCCAGCTGCTCCATGCTGGGCTGGCTGTGGTGCCCCAGCCCCTTTTTGGGTGGGGGGCCCACCTCTCTTTGTGCAGGAAAATAGCTTTTAAAATAAAATCTTACATTTTAGGGGTTTTTATAACCCCTGAAATATCTGAGGGGTTTTATTACCCCAACTCCCCGTGCCTGCAGTTCCTTTATGTGGTGCAGAAGTTTCGTGCACAGCTGTGGTTTAATAGTTACTAAAAATAATTCTTTCCCAGATTTCATCTCAGCCTTTCCAAGCTTCACTTCCCCGGTGTTTCACCTGTTCCATCCTGCCCCAAAGAGCTGTGCAGGGCTGGTTCCCCCAGGGATTGTGGTGCTTCCCGAAAGGAGCTGGATTAGCAATTCCCCATTGCTGAGGGGTGGGCAGAGGGGCTCAGTGTTTGAAAATAACTCTTTACAAAACACAGCGGTGTCCCCTCCAGCCTGGGCAGAGGGCAGAGCCACCAGGGCTGGGTTTTGGTGGCCCTGCCAGGCCCCACATCCTCCACCATTCCCTTTTTCTCACCATTCCGTTTTTCCATTCCCTTTCTCAGTGTGAGGGATCCAGTTCCCCGTGTGTGGTGTTGAGATAACCCCCAAAGTGAAGGATTTGGAGCAGAATGGGGGCTCATTCCTGGTTCTCAGGGAAATCCTCCTCGGGGAGGATGCCCCACACCCCCCGTGCCCCAGGGTGGAGTGGCCACTTGGACTTTTGGAACCTTCTGGATTCCCCATCACAAGAGGAGCATTATTCATTGTGCTTTTGAATAAAACCCAGATCATGTGAACATTTACAGGAGAGATGATGCCTTTTTGCTCCTTATGGCAAAACATTGCTCTAAACTCATCTCTTTCTTTTTTTTTTCCTGTGGACTTCTTTCAAAGTTATCATTTCTGAGCACCTGCTTTCATTCTTGACTTATATGAGCTCCGGCACAGAGATGAGACTGGAATGATTAAAGTTTTCTCTCCAGCACAGGAGCAGTTTGCATGTCTGGGTATTTGGGCTTTTTAAATGGTTCTGGGAGAATGAGGGATGGACAAAATCACTTTGGGATGTTTTGGGGTTTTTTTAGCAAAGCAACAGTATCTGAAATTAGTGTCCTATAATCTATATTTCAGAAAGACAGCAAATATATTAGTCCAGGGGGAATGCATCATTTTAAATGAAAAATCGATAAATAACAGCATTTGGTGGGTTTTTAATGTTAAAATATGTTCCTTTTTAATTAGTCATTATATGTATTGATTGATGCTTACTGTACTTGTGATGCCTTTCCTTCAGGGCTTTGTGTATCTCATAGATTGGGAGATGTAAAAATACTTTAAATCAAAGCAGTAAAATAAGCGTAGTTAGAGGGAGAACACGGGGGTTTTTTCTTCATTTACATTCATTACATATTATGAGTTTAATTACCTCCCTCAAATAATCCCAGGCTGAGGGGATGATGCTGGAGAAGGCGTACTTCCATGATGATTTTATTGATTGTGACTGATGGATGGCATCAACATTTCATAGTGAAGAATCATGGTTTTGTTACATCAGGAAAATTAAATTGGGAGAGTTATTTTCTTTCCCAGTGATAGTGGCAGTTAGAATATTTCACCTGTAATGAGATGTGTGCGTTATGTGCCATAGTGAACCACTGCTGAGCCATTAAATATATGTAAATGAAGAGAAACACAAGAGAGCCTGGGCATAATAACGTGCAGAACAGAGAAATGGATCCTGGAAAGTGATTAATTTATTTGATGATGCCTCAAGTGAGGAATTTTAGGTCACAAATGAAGTGACAGAATGACAAATTACCATTTTAAAGAATTTACTGGGCATCATTACTGAACAATTGTCAGGTAGTTTATGGTGGCTGAGAAGATGGTATAAATATAGATCTTTTCCTTATCTGAGATGAATTATTAATCACCTTTTTAAAAATCTTTGTGAGTGATGGTTGGCTGTCTGATTGGAAATAATGTGTTCTACAATTTTAACTAAATTCTAATATGATGTGTAACAGGAATCTTTACAATTAAAGTCTCAGCGGAGAGTGGTAGGAGGTTTACAGTCAATTGCAGTTTTAATGTGATGAAAGAGGAGGAATTCTCCAGCATATTTCAATAGGTTTCCTTAGGTATATTATCCCTGCTGTGATGTTATTCAAATGTTTACAGTTTATTTTCCTTTGAAAAATGACATTCAGATACTCAAATTGTTTTCCTGGGTTTATTAGTTAATGAAAATGAAATTCTGGTAATTACTCCGTTTGTGCTGCCTGCCATGTTACCGGGGGCAGCGAGTGGCTTTGGCAGGCGGGCTGGGAGCGCGGCTCTGGCGTTTGGGGTGGTTCCTTCTGCCCCGTGAGTGCCGTGGTGTCCCCTTTTCCATGGGCGTTGTGTCCCTTTTCTGTGTCCCCTTTTCCATGAACGCCGTGTCCGTGTCCCTTTTCTGTGTCCCCTTTTCCATGGGTGCCGTGTCCGTGTCCCTTTTCTGTGTCCCCTTTTCCATGGGCGCCGTGTCCGTGGCAGTAAATAAATTCCATTTGTGCCATGGTGTCCCCATTTCCATGGGTGCTGTGTCCCTTTTCTGTNTCTGTTCCCCCTTTTCCATGGGTGCCGTGTCCCTTTTCTGTGTCCCCTTTTCCGTGAACACCGTGTCCCTTTTCTGTGTCCCCTTTTCCGTGAACACCGTGTCCTTTTTCTGTGTCCCCTTTTCCGTGAACACCGTGTCCGTGGCAGTAAATAAATTCCATCTGTGCCATGGTGTCCCTTTTTCCATGGGTGCCGTGTCCCTTTCTGTGTCCCCTTTTCTGTGGGCACTGTGTCCCTTTCCGTGTCCTCTTTTCCATGGGTGCCAGGTCCATGTCTGTGGCAGTAAATAAATTCTGTGGGCTCTGTGTCCATTTCCATGGGTACCATGTCCCCTTTGCTCCGTGTCCCCTTTGCTCCGTGTCCCCTTTGCCCCGTGTCCCCTTCCTGCGGTGGCTCCTGTGGGACCTGTGAGGGGCACCCAAAGTGCCCAGAAAAGGGGATTTACTCTCCATTTCTCAACAGAAATTTATTAATCTAACTGTTCCTCACACTGTTAAAATTCCATGTTTTTGTAACCACCCTTTGAATTCAAAAGTACTGAATGAATCACGATAAATACAACCGCACCATCATTAAGAATAAGATTATTTCCTTAAAAATAATTCAACACTTATTAAAACTTTAAAAATTAGTATTTCTTCCCAATGTTATTAGTTTGTTTACTGGCTGATTTGTAAAAATCCCCTGAGTCCCCGGGATGGCCCCATGCTCGTGGCTGTGTGGGGATCAGCTCTGTGGGCAGTGAGGGGTTTTGAACTCCTCTGTGAGCCTCTCCCGGGGATTGTTGTCACAAATTCCCCTCAGTTGTTATGCTGGGCTAGGAGAAGGTCTGTGGTGGATTCAGAACCCGGTGGAGATCAATAAAATCCAGAACTATCCCGGTCCACAAATGCTGAGCTCCTTCCTGAGGCTCCAACCCGACAAACTCCCAATCACACGTGCCATGGCAAATGTAATATTTAACAAAACCCCTCTCTGCCCTCTAATCCTGACTGGACACAGCCTTTGACAGGGAGGTAAAAATGAGGAAGTGTAGAAACACTTGCAGTGCAAACCAGGAGAGGATTCCAATTTCTGCTTTGCCACTGCAGAATGAGGAGAGGTTTCCCTCAAACTCAGAAAGGAACAAATTTGGAGCCCTCAAGTCAGGAGCAGCTTTTCCCAGGGTTTTTTCTCGTAGAAAAGCTGGCAGGCTGTGACTGGAGGAGGTTTATCCTGCTCCAGCAGAATTCCAGGAGCGCCTGGAGCTGCTGCAGAATTGTGGCTCCATTTCACTCTCCTCTTTTTGTCAGATGATCTGCTTTGTTTTTCCACAATTTCTTTTATTCCCCCAAATGTTCTGTAGCTGTGTTAGATTTCTGGTACATGACACTGTGTTAATTTGTGGGTTTTTTCTCTGTAGGGAAGCCTTGATGAGAAATTATTGCAATTTGTGAAAGCTTTATTTGTGCTGCTGATGACTCAAAAGTTAGAAATGCTGCTCTGCTGTGATTACTAGCCTTAAAAAAATGACACAAATGAAAGTGGGACTTTTTGATTCCAGCAGAAGGACTTTGTCTGAGGCAGAGAATGGAAGTATTTTTTATCATTAGTTTTCACTCATTTCAGAGGAGCTGGGCTTGTTAATAACTTTAAATGACACAATGAATCTGAAATATTAATCCACTTAGCGCTCTTTTAAGGACACGGATAAGCAAATGCCAGGCAAGGAGCCTTGGGAGTTTTGGGAAAAGAGGGAGTTAGAAATACAGAACTGGGGACAGAGGAAATAGACAAATACAGTGTATTTTCTTTACCTAAATACCCTGGGAAGTTCTGACCAAAAGGAATCCACGTGGTGCCTGCAGGAAATGCTCAGCTGGGAAGGGAAGGGGTTGGCTGGGATACAAAGATGACTCCAGAGCAGGATCCCCATCCCAGACCCCTGAATGGGGCATTTTGGGAAGGCCACAGAAAAGTAGAGACTGAGGGGGGAAAAGTGCTGGAAGTTTCTCTTTGCAGTTTACTTTTTTTTTTTTTTTTTTAAGGAGTCTCAAAATGAATCTGGGAAAAATTAGAAGGGGAATTTACATGGTATTTGAGGGATTTCCTTGGTTTTACAAATATTTTATCTTTTCTATTAAAAAAACCATTAGGAGGTGTGAGAGGAAGGAGAGAAAAGGTCAGGCTGTGCTCTCGTTTGCTCTGGTCTAAGTCCAGACCAACACCTTTAATATCCGCGGAGCCGCTCTGGATTTGCGGGAGTGGGGTCGGCCTGGGCTGGGCTGGGCTGATGTGCTGCAGCCTGAAAGCACAAAAGATGGGCGAACTTGGGTTTTCTGGAATGTGCTGGACAGCCTGGGGGAGGAGAGGCTGTGAAACACCTCAAGAAATTGGGAGTTTTGAAATGGAGAGAGGGTTAACAGCCAAGATTTCAGGTGGGGGGTGGCTGAGTCTGTGTGGAGTTGGATGGAGCCTGGAATAAACTTCATTTGGGGTGAACATGGGAATCATGGAAATGCAGGAGGGGCTGCTGTTCTGCAGCCTGGAAGCACAAAAGATGAGTGAACTCAGATTTTCTGGAGTATGTTGTACATCCTGGGCGAGGAGAGGCTGTGAAACACCTCAAAATTTGCAAGTTTTAAAGCAGAGAGAGAATAAATGTCCAAGATTTCAGGCGGGGTGTGGCTGAGTCTGTGGAGTTGGTGAGAGGTTTCTTGTTTGGCTTTTTTTTTGTTTGTTTTTGTTGGGTTTTGTAGTTTTGTTTTGTTTTTGTTTTCTTTTAATCTTTGTTTCTATTTAGCAATATCTGGTCCCAGGCACAGGAGCAGAAAGCCTGTGAGTGACCGTGTGTGGTCTTACACTTTAGAAGTATAAAATATTGGGTTTCTAAGCAGATTTTCCAAATGCAGTCAATGCAGTCGATTTTTATTTCTTTGCCAGATGTTCAGGGTTGTATGGGTGACACTGGTGACATTCCCAGCCCCCAGCAGCCTCTGCAGGGCTGAGGACGTCTCTGGATGGTTCTTGTTCTCCTTTCCTCCTTCTCCCGTTTCCTCCCCTCAGTCCCACATCCTTGGAACACTCATCTGTGATCTCCAACCAGTGAGGGTCCCTGGTGTTTTCAGTGGCACAAAGTGCCACCAATTCCACTGTGGTGCCTGGAAAGGCTGATCTGGAAACAGAGAGCAGGTGGAATAAAAGGATAAAAAGGGATTTATTGCAAGGATCCAGGCTGGGCAGTGCAGGAACCCCTTGGGGCTGCACCCAAGGCAAACCCACAAATGGGCACAAAATGGATCCCCAGTCATGAGGGGGAGGCCTCACACTTTGATATGGACATATTAGATACATAGAAATATAGAAATAATAAATATTGGACACCCACAAATGGGCACAAAATGGATCCTGGGCACCAGGCCTCACACTTTGATATGTTTGGGTCCATCAGCACATTGGAGTTCATTGTCCAATTCCAGCTCCAGCTGATGAAGCTCCATCCTCCTTGTTCCCTCTCTTCCTTCACTGCTGTTTCCACTCTTGGCCTCAAATTTGTCCCCAGGTGGAAAGGAATTGTTTTGTGTCCCTGCTCTGTGCAGAGAGCTTCCAACCCTGAATATGAACCCAGAACTGCACACTGAACCAGCACAGAATGTGAAAAATAGAAAAGTTACAACTCAAGGCATCATTTCCCCCTCTTCCCAGTATTTTACCACTTCAGGTTGTGATGGGAGCCTGAGGAGGAGCACAGCAGAAATCCAATCATGGCTTGGATGAGTTTTTTTGGCAATTCCAGGCTGGGCTGTGCTGGGAGGTCCCTTAACCCTCATCCAGTGCCACCCTGCCATGGCAGGGACACCTCCCACTGTTCCAGGCTGCCCCAAACCCTGTCCAGTGTGGCCTGGGGCTGTGCCAGGGCTGGAGCAGCCCCAGTTTCCGCGGGCAGGGCTGACTCTGAGCGCAGGTGTTGGCAGAGAGAGCGCTGCCTGTAACAGGGCACTTATGCAAATGACGGCCAAGAACATGACAATAAATAAAAGCAGTTATTTTTCCTTGTGCCCAGGCCATGCTGGGGAAAGGTGTGAGCCCAGAGCTCTGGAAATAGAATTTTCAAAGGTCAAAGATTGCTCACAGAATTCATAAATGCCCCTGCTTAACACAGCTGCCCAATTACTCCTTATGAGGAACTTACCAAACGCTTCTCGTCCTGGGTCAGATGGGTTGGTACCTATTATAGAAAAGCCTTTTCTCAGGTTTTCAGTTCACTCTCCTCAGGTTTCTGCCTTTGGGAGAGCAAGTTTTGAGATTATAAACACCTTTTGTTCTCAGGATGTGTTAAAAATGGTCCTGGTGGCCTGGGCAGCGCTGGGCTCGGACTCAGGGGTTTTAGGGGGATTTTGCAGCCCGAGTGATGCTGCGATTCCAAGCTGTACCTCCCTGGAAGCAGAAGCTTCCCCTGGCTCGAGGGCAGCTGAGCAGGTTTGTTGATACCAAGGCCCAGCGGTTCAGGAATTCCCTGCACATCCAACTCCCATTTTTGGAGGGGAATTGCTGGAGGTGAACCTTGCTCAAGGCTTGTGTGTCTCCTCCTGGTCACTGATATCAGCGGTGTGGGCTCCACAAGGAATTCCTCGTTTTCGTGGCTGAGAAGGAGTAATTTGACCACAAGTTTCTTTTCTTTTTGCATCATATTGCTGGAGGAGCAAGGCCAGCTTTTCTGAGCTCACCCTCAGAGCATGAGCCACAGCACCTGGGCGAGGGGGAGCCTTGGAACACATCTGGAGAGGAGGTGGTGGGAAAGGAGGAAGTGCAAGAAGCAGTGACAGAGTTCTATTTATTGATTTTTTTTATTTATTTTTTTTTAATTTTTGTTCTTTTTACGCATATGGGTTAAAACACGAGCGGCTGTAAAACACGAGCAGCTGAAGGCAGGTTTGAATGCCAGTGCTCAGGGCTGTGGGGATCATCCTGAGGGCTGGACCTCGAGCCCCTGGGGAAGGCAAAGCTGCTCCAGAGCATCAGGAGTGTTCTGAGTGTTTGTGGGGAGGAGGGAGGGAGGCAGCTCCAGGTACAGGTGGCTGTGATCACGGCAATCCCTTGAAAATCGCCCATTAGTTCTGTCTAATAGGCTTATTCTGAGAATAATGGCTCTGCATATCTTTGGAAGATTCACTCCAAAGTCTCAGCATTTTCCGTGTCTTGCCTGGAGAAAAATCGCTGCGCTTGAAAATCAGGAATTGTCAGTGAGCGTTGTCAAAACAACTTTATTTTATCAAGTCAAGATAATGTTGAGAGAAGTCTATACCCACTTTAATTGCTTTGACATTCAATTAGCAAGACATTCTACTCCTCTCCGATAGAGTGAGCTTCTGTGTGGCTCACAGGAAAACCCGGCTGGAAAAGCACCAGGAGATGTCGTGGGGGCCCAGCTCCTGCTCAAGGGCTGGACATGCCCCACTCCCCACTCCCAGAAATTCCCAAGAAACTTAATCCAGTGCTTAACTCTCCCATGTTGGTTTTAATTTTTTTTTATCCCCTCTGCATCTCCCTCCTGACAATTTAAATCCATTTTTCCCCCCCAAATCCACCATAAACGTAAAAAACTGATTTTCCTTCCGTCTTTGCTACAGCTGTCGCCACACTTGAAAATTGTTATCATGTCCTCCCCTAAGTGCTCTTTTTTTAGGATAAACAACCCCAATTCTTTTAATCTCCGCTCAGATGTCAGGTTTTGCAGGGCTCTGATTAATTCCACGGCGTTGCTTGAGGTGCATTATGCCGGGTGAATAATGGCCCTTGTCCCCCAGGATAGGTCATTTATACCCGGGGCCGGATATTTATTCATTTAATCACTGCCCGGCGTGGCCGTTGACGCAGCGGCTGAGCTCAGCCCAGGCCACGAGGAGCCTCGAGAAATGGGGAGAATTAAACCTGATCAATATGTTTGGAGGGAGCTGTTGCACGCAGAGACAGTGTGGCCTCGGTGTTGTCCAGTGAGTGACCCAAGGAGTGGCCAAATCCTGAACCCAGGGAGGGAATGGACGAGCTGGACTTTTGGTGTTTAGGCTTCCCAAACTTGGCCTGCAGGGAGCTCCGCTCACCCTGGGAAACCTGGAAGGATTTTAAAGTTATATCTAAATAAACATCTTTATGTCAGCATTGCTGATGCCTGGGAAGGCTGAGCTGGGAACAGAGAGCAGGCAGAATAAAAGGATAAAAAGGGATTTATTGCAAGGATCCAGGCTGGGCAGGGCAGGAACCCCTTGGGGCTGCACCCAAGACAAACCCACAAATGGGCCCAAAATGGATCCCCAGTCATGAGGGGGAGGCCTCACACTTTGATAGGTTTGGGTCCATCAGCACATTGGAGTTCATTGTCCAATTCCAGCTCCAGCTGATGAAGCTCCATCCTCCTTGTTCCCTCTCTGCCTTCACTGCTGTTTCCACTCTTGGCCTCAAATTTGTCCCCAGCTGGAAAGGAATTGTTTTGTGTCCCTGCTCTGTGCAGAGAGCTTCCAACCCTGAATATGAACCCAGAACTGCACACTGAACCAGCACAGAATGTGAAAATAGAAAAGCTCAAACTGAAGTCAGCATTGTGGTAAATGCTGGGGGAGAAAGAGCCTGTGTGCTTTGCAGATGCCCAGGAACTCTTGAAATTTGCCGTAATTAATGCAAATGTCACAGACCCCTCCAGTACCTGCCCTTCCTCTCTTATCCTTTGCTCTGTCTGTAGGGCTGGGAGCTGAAGGCCACCAAGTTGCAAATATTGCAGATTTTGCACCTCCAAAGCCCTGTGATAATAAATGCAGAGCGTGGTGCAGCTCCTGCCCTGCTCTCTGTGCCCACAGGCCTTGCTTGTGCTTGCTCTGCCATGCTGGAAGCAGCTCCAGCGCTCTTGGATTGCACTTTTCCCTCTCTCTCAAAGAGAAAAAGAGGATAACTGCATTTTCTTGCTGTGACATCTCAGAGATGGACTCACCCAATTTAAAATATTTGAGCTTTCCAACAGGAAGTGGGGCAGAGTAGGAGAGGGAGGGTTGTATGCATTTTCTGCACTCTGTTCTTTGGATACCCTTAAATGCTGTTCTGACAAAAGCTGAATTCTAGGAATTTCATTTTAAGTTAAATTTAAATTTCAGCTTTAGTTTTAAGAGACTTAATGATTTTCTTGGATTCATTAGAAACTTGATGTTAAAAAAAGCTACCACAGTTATCCCAAGGAGCAGTCAGTGGGTGAATGTTATTGTTGTGGTTTTTTGGGGTTTTTCCCCAAATCAGTGAAAACCTCAGAGAAGTGAGACAGAGTAGAAATAAAAACGGAATGCTTGGGTGTGATTTCTCTGTTTCTTGGAACTGAAATATTTGCCGGAACTGAAGTAAACTACTTGAGTACATGTATTTATTTTTTTTAGCTGTTACATAACTTACTTTGGAACTTTTCTCCCTCCCTGCACGTGCCAGGGTTGTTTGTCGGGTGGGATCATGGAATGGTTTGGGATGGACGGGACCTTAAAGCCTTGAAAACCTGAACTGCCTGCATTGTGCAAGAAGCAGGAGAGAAACGAGTTGAAATGCCAGACTTGATGAAAATAAAGAGCAAAGCTCTTTCTGGAAAACAATATTTTCTGCTCTAGCTCTGCATGCGTTAAATGTTTGGTATTTTGAGCGGGAGCAGCTGAATTTGCAAGTGGCTGTTGAGGCCTGTACGTCTAAAGCGTTTGTCTGTCTCCAAAACAACCCCCGGACAGGGCTGGGCTGAGGCAGCGCGAGGAGAGATCCTCAAATCCCAGAGTCTCTCCTTTTAACCCATAAATATTTACACTCCACTTCTCTCGCAACATCTGTTCCGACGAGTAGCCCTGGAACCGTGCATGCGACACTGGCGGGGAAACTGATAAAGAGTAATAATTAATGGGAGATGTGCAAGAAATTAACTGGCTCATTTGCATGTTCAGGCTGTGCCGTTTCAGAGCGTGCTGGAGCGGGGCTCTGGGTTTTGGGGCCTCTACGTGATCCCACAGAGCTCCTCCCAGCACGTCCCACAGCGTGGGGCACTTCCAGGCATTTCCCAGGGTGCAAACCTGACATCTTGGAAAGCCATTTGGTGACAGAGTTGTGCTTTTTTTTTTTTTTCCTCCTTTGGAATGTGTAAAGTGATGGGATTTCTGGGATGTGAATGAAGTTGTGTTGAGGGAAGATCTGCGGGGCCGGGTGCTGCTGCAGTGAGGGAGAGGCTGCACTGAAATGTCCCTGTCCAGTGAATCCCAAATGGAAAGGCCACATCACAGCCCAGTTACTCTGGCCCTCAGGTGATCCAAACTCACAGTTGATTTTACAGTACCTTTTATTTGAGATTATTTTAATTTATGTGCACTCTTAGACTATTGGGACACTCTGGGCACTTCCCTTTAGGGCCCAGCGTGAGGGGCAGCAGAAAGAGGGAGGCGTGTGGAGAAACCCAGGTGGCCTCAGGGGCCTCATCTCATTGTCCCCAAGGCTCCAGTGCCCTCGGAAGTGACTGTCACCCTGTGCTGGCACTGCTGGGGCACCTCCAGGGCTGGGGACAGCTCTGGGNATTCCTGAGGGAGCTGGGAAGGGAATGGAGAATTCCTGAGGGAGCTGGGAAGGGAATGGAGAATTCCTGAGGGAGCTGGGAAGGGAATGGAGAATTCCTGAGGGAGCTGGGAAGGGAATGGAGAATTCCTGAGGGAGCTGGGAAGGGAATGGAGAATTCCTGAGGGAGCTGGGAAGGGAATGGAGAATTCCTGAGGGAGCTGGGAAGGGAATGGAGAATTCCTGAGGGAGCTGGGAAGGGAATGGAGAATTCCTGAGGGAGCTGGGAAGGGAATGGAGAATTCCTGAGGGAGCTGGGAAGGGAATGGAGAATTCCTGAGGGAGCTGGGAAGGGGCTCAGGCTGGAGAAAAGGAGGATCCCGAGGGAAGAAATGCTGAAGTGCTTGATGCTCAGCATGCTCCTCTTGTCTTCTCCACAACCCACATTTCTGTCTGACTGGTGCTCTGGGCAGCAGATTTCCCAGCTGCAGCTGTGTGCGGTGTTCTCCAGGTAAAGGTACCTCTGGGCTGGAAGAGGCACTTCCAGGCTTTATCCTATTTATTTTTAATATTTCCCGTCGTGGCTCAGCTTTGCAGTAGTTTTAATGATAAATGGTGGCCACTGTAAACAGAAGAGCTCCAATCATGGTCTCGCTGCACGTGTCTCTCATGGCTGTGCTGCCACAATAATGAGGGATGGGAGATAATGACTTAAGGAAAAAGCTCTGGATTAAGTGGGACAGTAAATTAGGCATTTATCTCTCTCCATTGGAAGCCTGTTTCCAGTTCCCTTTGAGGTCTCAGCTGAGCTCTATTTAAAAGTAAACCACGTCGTATTTCACCAAGCCAGCCCACTCCATAGAAATCAGCATATAAGCACTCACATTAAATTACCATATTACCCAGGAGGTCCTGGTTTTCAGGAAGGTCAGAGTTGAGGTGTATTAGCAAGAAAAAATAAGGTTATACCATTCCATCATTTCACTGTGCATCCAGAGGATGGAAAATTCCCACTTTCTGTGGCTCTGGTTAGTTTTTTCCCTCCT
This sequence comes from Bombycilla garrulus, assembly GCA_013400315.1. NCBI lineage: Eukaryota > Metazoa > Chordata > Aves > Passeriformes > Bombycillidae > Bombycilla > Bombycilla garrulus. Next base: position 760,618 of record VXBU01002230.1, read on the forward strand.
GTATGTTTTAAATTTGAGTGATTTTTGGGCCACGGGAACAGTGGGGTGTACAGGAACCTCCCAGCTGCAGTTCCCCTCAGGGGAAAGGGTTGGCCTGGTCTGAATTCACTGAGGTGCCCCTGGCTCTGCGTTCCCTCAGCATTTACTGGGAAACTCGGTCCAGGAGGATTATTAGGGCTGCAAAGTCACGGGAGCCTGGCTTTGTTTGGTTTGGGAGCGGCTTAGAGGGGGATTGGGGATTGCAGGACAGAGGAAAGATGTTCCCCGCTGGAGCAAATCCATCCTGGACAAACAGGGAGGGTCCCAAACCACACAGGGACAGGGATGGGTTTGTTACCCACCATTCTGCTGGGCTGGACTAAACTGAGGCGACGTTTCTGGGGTTTCAGTCCATTTTCCAGGGTCCATTTTCTGATTTCAGACTCATTTGGGGGTTGCACCAGGTGATCTCCAGAGGTCCCTTCCAGCCTGAACTGTTCTGGGAATCTCTGCAGGGATTTGGGGGGAAGGAGGAAGGAGCTGGCTCCTTTGGGTGTGAATCCCTGAGGGGATGCTCTGCCCATCTCTGTTCTGTGGGATTTCTGTGCGTTCTCCTGCTCGGTGCTCGTGGATCTGCAGAAGGATGGCACATTTGTCAGCGGTGATCAAGGATTTATCTTTTATGTGCAGTCAGAAGTTTAAGACATACCAAAGGATGTCTTATGATGAGGATTTCTTGGATTTTCCTCCTCTGACCATCCTAATTCCCAGTTTGAAGGGATCTCAGGGAATGGTTCTTCTTCCCAGGCCTCCCTCTGCCAGCTCAGCCCTCCGGCCTTGCTTTCAATAACAGCCGAATATTGGCGAGCTCGTTCCCAGAAGTTTGTGCTGGAAGTTGATCTCCCAGTTAGTTCCTCCACAGGTCAGAACACCATTAATAAATTGCATTAAGCGTTGAGGCAAAGGTTGGAGAAGGCAGAATCCCAATCAGTATTTTACTTGGCTACAATATTCAATTAAAATATGTAAAAATATATATTTCTGCATAGATATTTTCTCTCCGTGATGTTTTCTCTAACAAATTTTCTCTGGCTTGCAAAAAGTCATGCAGAAACATATTCTCAACATTACAGAACCCACAGCTGAACCCAAGCAGGGTCAGAGGGGCCAAATTTTGAGGTGTCAGCACCATGGAAGTTGATAATCAGGAACAGGAGGCTGACACCATGAAAATATCAATGATTCTAATTGCTGCCAATTCAAGTCCTGACCTTCATTTCTAACAAACTTTGCAGATTAATTCAGACCCGAGGTGTTCATACAGAGTGATCTGAGCTGGTTTATAACTTGCAATTTCTCGAGTCTGGGATGATGAAACTTGAACGAATGAAAAACTTGTGCTGAGCAGCTCCTGGTGCTGCAGCCGCAGCTGGAGCTGCCCAGGGAGGTGCCTCGGCTTCCCCACGCTGCTGTGGGGATCCCAGCCCAGAACCCGGCATCCCTGAGGCTGGAAAAGCTCTCTGAGGCCAAATCCCCTGTGCCTGGTCCCACCCAGAGCCCTGAGTGCCACCTCCCGGAATTGCTGGGACACCTCCAGGGATGGGCACTGCAAACCTCCCTGGGCAGCTCCAATCCCTGAGCTCCCTTTCCATGGGGAAATTCCTGCTGCTGCCACCCTGAGCTCCCCTGGCCCAGCCTGAGGTGCTGTGTGGCAGCTGGGCTGGGTTTCCAGAGCGCAGCCCTGTGAATTCCAGCGGGATCCGGGCTGTGTCGTTCTCTCTCCTCCAGATCACTCCTCTTCCTCTCGGCAGTTCCCGCAATCCCAAGGCCGGAGCTGCCCGTGTGCCCTGGCACTCCTGAGCTGCCTCTTTGGCAAGATTTACACCCCTAACCTTTCTGCTGGCACCTGGGACTGAGCTCTGCTGCTCGAGAGAGGTGATTAAAGCCACCGAGCCCGCTCCGCTTCCTCTCTGAGCGGGGCGAGCAGCGGCTGCGCCGGAGCCGGGCCTCGGCTCCCTGCTCAGCTCAGCAGATTTTTTAATGTCAACAATTAAGAATTGCCATTAAAGAGTATCACAATCAAAGAGTATCTGCAATCCAGGCCGAGTTAATGAGGTACACGAAAGCCTCCGCTGCGTTCCCCTGCTCCTGGAGATGCTTTTCCCCTCCCTGGGCCCACCTGTAAGCAGTGCTGCTCTTTTTAATGGCTTTGAACGGAATTATTCAGCTTTCACCCCAGAGCTGAGGAGCAGGCAGAGGCAGCGTGCTGGCAGTGAGGGGTGGGTCCTGGATCTGGGGCACAGCACCCCAAACCTGCTGCTGTGGTGTCACCTGAGGGCCTCCCTGGCACTTCTCTGCCAAAGAGACCTCCAGCTACCAGAAAATGCAAGTCAGAGGTTCGAGGTAAAACGTTCAGTGCGATGGTTTCACTGATTCACACAGAGCCAGGGTCTGGCCTCCCTGCTCTCCCCAGATTCTGCAGATTGGGATCTCTGTGTTCTCATCCCCAGGACTGACTGTGTGGCACTTCTGCCTTAGGTGACGCTTCAGTAACTCAGGTGTAAAGCTGAATTCCTAGTTTTGTTTAAGAAAATACCAAAGGAAACTCTAGAGGTTTTTTATTTTTCCACTGCGTGTGATATTCCAGCAGCTCTGCTCGGTGCTGCTGACAAGCAGGACTCAGATCCCTCTCCTTCTGGGAGGTTCTAAAGCAACAGTTTCTACCTTAAAATAGTTTTGTTTCCAGTCAAACTGTGTCAGAAAAAAATAAAAACCAACCCACGAAAACCCAAACAACACCACGAAGCCCTGGCTGCTTCGCCTGCGGGGTGTGAACTGCATTTCCAAACACATTTGAAGCCATTTGCTTTTTAAATTGCTGCTGCACATTTTGCCACCCTCCCTGATGAGTGCAGAGCAGAGTTTTCCCTGTCCCCTGCGTTTGTGCTTTTCTCAGGTGTTTATCCTGGCACTGAGTGTCACTCTGGGGAGTAAATGAGCTCTGGCAGGGAGATTTTGTTCTCAGAGAAACTTTGTTCGGTGGGTTTGGGGGCAGCTTTGTGGTTTGTGCTGTTCCTGAGGAGGAGCGGAGTTTGTGGGGAGAGCCAGGGGAAGGTGGGCTCAGACCTGGGCTCAGACCTGGGCTCATCTTGGGCATCTTCCCTCCAAGGCACTGCAAACCTGGGCACTTTGAATCCCTGAGCTCCCTTTCCATGGGGAAATTCCTGCTGGAAATTCCCTGAGCTCCCCTGGCCCAGCCTGAGGCCGTTCCCTGTGCTCCTGTCCCTGTTCCCTGGGATAAAATCCCAAATCCCCCCGGCTGTGCCCTCCTGGCAGGGAATTCCAGAGAGGGAAAAGATCCCTCGGGATCCTCCTTTTCTGCAGCCTGAGCCCCTTCCCAGCTCCCTCAGGAATTCTCCATTCCCTTCCCAGCTCCCTCAGGAATTCTCCATTCCCTTCCCAGCTCCCTCAGGAATTCTCCAGCCTCTTCCCAGCTCTGTTCCCATCCCTGGCCACGCTCCAGCCCCTCAGGTCTCTCTTATCGTGAGGGGAAAATTAAAAAATAAGAGAAAATGACCCAACCCCCGGCTCCAACCTCACAAAGTTCCATGGAACAGCCTGGCTGGGGCATGAAAACCTCCATGAAGCAGCACTGGCATTTGAGTAACCCTAACCAAATCTGCATTTGGATAACTGTAACCAAACATTTGGATTTGAAGTAGTGACCAGAGTGTGTGAATGCACGTCTTGCTTTCCTGGCATCCCTGAACTCAATGAAATGGGACTGATAATTTTTTTATTTTTTTTTTGTTGTTGTTGTTGTTTTTTTAAGTGAACCGCAGTCCATGAGGGAATTTGGACTCAGAGTGGTGGGAGATGATTGCAGTTTCATCCCAAAGCTGGCAGACTGCAATGCTTTGTTGAACGATAGGAAATACTTATTTTATTATCAAAGAATTTTGCAAGAGGGGAAAAATTTTTTTTGAATTGTCTTTCAGCCTTAAAAATTGTGGTTTGTTTAATGTGTGGGCAAAGGGAACACGTAGCCAGGCTGGGGTGGGTTTTTTATTATTTTTTATTATTATTATTTTTTACTCTCCAGAAAGTGCTGGCAGCTGGATTGCTCTGATCAATAAAATTATAGCGCAGGAGCGAGTCACAGTTTGTCTGCAGGTTGCAGTGCAGCTGGAGGGAGGTAATCAATAACTTTGTTTATAATGACATCTAGCTGGCAGCGTGGGGCTGCTGCCGAGCAGCCTGGCCGGGAGGAGGATTCTGAGATCCCCCTGTGGGGCTGGCAGGGCTCTGCCCCAGAAACAGCCGGGCAGGGAGGGGTTTCCTGGGAAAGAAGGGCTTCAGTTTGTGATTTTCTGACACTTCTGAGGAGTTGCAGCCCGTCCTGCACCTCCCCTGCCTGGCAGCACCAGCCTGGGAAGGTACCGTGTTTTATTTTGTGCTCTGGCCTGGTTTTGTCACAATGCTGAGAGGTGTGCACGCTCCTGGGTCTGCTCTGCTCTGCTCGGCCGTTCCTAGGGAGCAGACTGAAATCCCCATCCCTGCTCGGGCTGGAAATCGTGAGGGTGCTGGACAGACATTGCTGGAGTGTTCTGTGCAGAAAGCAGTGCTGTGATGAGGCTCTTTAAAATTAATTCTGCTTTGAACTACTGGAGATCTCGTGGAAACTTCTAAATAATGCGATAACCCCAAAGCCTGTGTGGTTTTTACTGACAGGGCGGTACAAACCCCCAGCCAAAGGCACGGTGTGCTGCGGGCTGGGGGCGAGCTGGTCCCTGAGTGTTCTGTGGAGGGCTCAGCCCAGTGCTGGGCGAGGAGGAGGGTGAGGAGGAAGAGGAGGGTGAGGAGCAGGATGATGAGAAGGAAGACAAGGAGGATGGTGAGGATGGGGATGATGACAGTGAGGATGATGAGGGTGATGATGAGGCCCAGGTTCTGTACCTGGCCTTGGCCATGGCAGTGCCAGGGCAGGGTGGCACGGTGGCCAGGCTGTCCCGGTGGCTGGGCTGTCCCTGTGCCAGGGCAGGGTGGCACGGTGGCAGGACCAGGTGGCACAGTGGCCAGGCTGTTCCAGTGGCACAGTGGCATAGCCAGGCTGTCCCCATGCCAGGGCAGGGCTGTCCCAGTGGCCAGGCTGTCCCATGGCACTGTGGCATGGCTGGGCTGTCCCAGTGTCCTGGTGGCCAGGCTGTCCCATGGCACTGTGGCACAGCCCAGCCCAGCCCAGCTCCGCCCAGCTCGGCCCATCCCAGCCCATCCCTTCCATCCCAGCCCGGCTCGGCCCGGCTCGGGCAGCCCCGGCGGGCCCGGGCAGCGGAGCGGGCTGTGACAAGAGATCAATCGCGTCCTCCCGGGCGGGAGCCGCGGCCGCGCTGTCAGAGCGATGTGTGCCGTAATTGGATCAGGGATGCGGGAGCCATCCCGGCCTCCCGTCAGCGCTGTCACAGCTGTCAGATGTCATCGCTCCGTACAGCTGTCACCGCGGGAGGGCCGCGGCTCCTTCTCCCCGCTAACCCGATGCAAATGTCCACTTAGCGGATGAATATTGAAGATATTAGACACTTCTCTATGCCTTTATGCAAAATAAAGATCTGTGTCATCTGCGAATTTCATGGAAATAAGTTGCAATTTATTCACTGTGAGAAAAGTGAAGTGAAGCCTGTAAAAATGAGAAATTATTTGGTTCAGGCTATTAAAAAAAAAAAGGAATATTTTCCAGAATAAACAAAATATGCAGATTTTCTTCTGAAGAGTAAAAACTACCAGCTAAATATATATTTTATGAGAATAGCAGCTTTATCTTAGAATATTTTCCCGTGCGTATAAAAATTTATCATTTCTAGATATCCTTACTGTGAGAGAGTGATTGGAGTAAACTTTGATTTCCCGGCGGGGGGGCGGGGAGGCGGGATCGCTATTACAAATTACTGAGAGATATATTCTTAATATTTGTTTTCCGATGGCTCGGTGCCGAGCGAGGCTCGCTGATCGGCAGCGCGGGGCGGCGGGGATTGAA
>VXBU01002230.1:767224-789904 GCA_013400315.1 Bombycilla garrulus
TAATAATAATAATAATAATAATAATAATAATAATAATAATAATAATAATAATAATAATAATAATATCGGTGTCAAGTGGAGGCAGTAGATGTGGTGGTCCAGCAGGGCAAGAGCAGACTCTGAGGGGAACTTGGAGAAGGTGGCCTGAATATTAATTCAAAATGCAAAACTGCCATTGGTTTCAGCAGCAGCAGGATCAGGAATTATGTGTTTCCTGACTTGTGCTGTCTGGGAAGTTCAGAACTGAGCGGGCCGTGCTCAGTTTTGGTTTTTCTGGTGGAACGCTGCTGGAGCCCGAGGGACAATCCGGGCTCTGGGGAGGCAGGAGGCCGGGCACAAGGGCCCTGCCCCGGGTTTGTGCCTGCAGCTCTTTCTGGAGCGTGGCTGGCTTGGGCTTGGTGGCCTCAAAGGTCTTTTGCAGCCGCAGAGACTCTTTGATTCCGCGATCTCCATCTCCACGTGCACCTCTGCGCTCAGCCCTGCTGACAAAGGAAGTGCTTTCCTTTCCCCCCTTTCCTTTTAGACGTGGTTTATGGCTAATTACATCAGAGATCCCAAACAATCCTTCTTACATTTGCATTAATAAGGTGTCTCACGTGATGCCTGCTGAAGGAGGAGTATACATCAAAGGTAGATTAAAGGTTGGTTAGGCATCAAACTATGTTCTATATGTAAATTTATAGCCGTGATGTGCTGTGCAAAGATAGCTCCCCCTCTATTCCTGTGCTCCTAAATAAAATTAAAAATTCACAACTCTGGTTTATGGGATTTTAAATGAATTTGATCTCTCTTTTGGGCAGGGCAAATAAGTGTTTTGTGATGTATTATTTTACAAAAAAAAAAAAAAAAAAAAAAGGACCTCATTTTTGCTCTTTNCGACCATCGTTCTGGCTCATTTAATTTTGCAAGTGAATGATCTAAGATTAACTACAGACTAGTCAGTGCAGTTTAAAAGCTGAAAGCAATTTTCAGCCATAGATGGTAATGCCACATTTAGTCCACAACCGAATGACTCTAAATGACTGAGCTGCAAGGTCTTTGTATATGACCACAGGGCCTGATAAAGCCATAGGAACACAGTAAAAGCACAAAAATAGTTCCAATTTATTTGGTGCCATCACCTTAATGAGATTAATACAGACGTGTTCATGTGCCTAATTGGTGATTTTGTTTTAACTGGTAATGAAGGATTAAATCTTCAGGCAACAGGCTCCTCACAGGAAAGGGGATTGGAGAGAAAAGTTTTTAATTACAGGAGGCAGCTAGTGAAATACACCACTGCAAAGTTAATAACGCATCTTTAATAAAAATATAGACGTAATATATAATATATGTGTGTTTGTTGTGCCTGCCAGCTCCCTCCTGCCGGAGCGAGTGCAGGGAGTGTTTGTTTTTTGGGAGAGAGGAAGGGAGGGATGGTGCTGAGAGGAGGGAGGTGTTGGATCCTCGGGTGCGGAGAAGGGAGAGGCTGAGTGAACATCTCACTTCCCACGCCCAGGAAAACCCAAAACCCACCGGGACCATGGGCTGAAAATGTTCCCCAGCCCTGCTGCATCCCCTGGAGCTGGAGCAGGGTTTGGGGAATGTCCTGGAACTGGAGCAGGGTTTGGGGAATGTCCCCAGCCCTGGAACTGGAACTGGAGCAGGGTTTGGGGAATGCCCTGGAACTGGAGCAGGGTTTGGGGAATGTCCCTAGCTCAGGAACCAGAGCAGGGTTTGGGGAATGTCCCCAGCCCTGGAACTCAAACAGGGTTTGGGGAATGCCCTGGAACTCGAGCAGGGTTTGGGGAATGCCCCAGCTCCCGGGCAGCCCCACAGGGGGAAGTTCAGCCGGGACTCTGCCCTGCCGGGGCCAGTTGTGAGCAGGGAAATGTTAACACCATTAACCCGCTGCCAAAACACAAACACCCTGCCTGACTCATTAAAATCTAATTACGAGGGGGCAGCTGAGCCTGGGCTCACTTTGACTCAGAGGAATCTTGCAGAAGACACCAGGGCAGAAACCCAGTCCCGGCCCAGTGCGGGCCTGGCACATTCCTGCCAGGGAATGATCCTGTCTGTCTCCTGAAATGGCTCTTGGGGTCATTTGAGTAAATTTAGGGGGTTTGGGGTTTTTATTGGATTTTTCCCTTTCTTAACCGTCACATGTGGATGTAGAGCATGGACCTTATGGCACTCTTGAGTTGAACTTTTGATAGAGATGATGGCAAGGTCTTCAACACCTTTGGTTCAAGATACCCTTGCATTTTTTAATTGTTTATTACTTTAAATTGCATGTGAACAGGGTGGATTTTATCAAGCAAATGTCTTTTTTTTTTTTTAATGAAAGAAAAGTAGCTTCTGAATTTCCCTTGGCAAAAGAGCAGCTCTGTCACCGCGTTTTATCACCACTCCCCTGTTATTTGTAAAACCAAGATCCTCTCAATTTTCTTCTGCTTTCCATGATTTTATTTTGCCACTGAGGGGAAAAAAAAACCAAAAAAACAAAAAAACCCAAATCAAACCCTGAAACAAAAAAATAGAGAAAGGCAAAAAAATAGAGAAAATATGAACCATCAGAGCATCCTAGAGCGAGCCAAAGTCGTGCTGGTCCCATCCTTCAGCCTGGGATGATATATTGGGAAGCGCTTTGAGAGGGCTCTGGGAAGCTGCAGGATTCTCCCTTCCCGCCGGACGGAGACAGGAATATATTTTACATCCGCTGTCAGGTTGAACTTTAAGCCATCTCGCCCGGTTTCAGTGCAATTTCAGCGCCCGGCCCAAATGGCAGCACGCTCCGCTCGGTTCCGGCTGCCTGGAGCCGCGGCGGCTCCGGCCCCGCGCCGTCCCCGCGGCGTGTCAAGCCATTACAGCGGGGCCCGCGGTGTCACCCTGGGCTCAATGGTTCGCCAGCTGAAGGATATGGTTAACAAATGTAAGCCCAAACTTCAGAGGAGCTGCTTTTCTGTGCTAAGTGATCTGTATTCCCTGTGAATTTACTTTCCCCTAACCCCGTGAAATTAACAGTACTTTCTGACATTCGACCCCCTGACCTCCCATATAATAAGAATTTAAAAAGCACCATGCATGAGTGTGTCCGTGTAATGCAAAACTGGGAAAAATGACCATGTCACCGTTTTATTATACAAAACCTTCTCCATCTCCATTGCATGCTTCATATGTGAGTGCTCGGTTCGGAGTTATTATAAAGAAAACACAGTTTTAGCCGTAATAACTCACCGCTCCTGACTTTTATAGACAATAAATTGTAGCAAACACACATTGCTGCGGCGGGGCCCCGCACTCCATTAATGCAGATATTTACTGGGATAAGTGTTAAAAATAGGCTGGGGGGAGAGGCCGGAGCAGCGGCGGCTCTGGGGGGCCGAGTGCCGGGGGTGCGGCTGCGTGCACAATGTGTAGGTCTCGAGGTTTAAGAGGCAGAAGCAGAAAAGTGTTATGTGGAAATGATTTTGCAGTTATCAGGCTCAGGGGATGACAGCCTACAAGAGTAAGAACAAGGTGCTGTGTGGCTTTTTCTTCACTGTGAAGTAAAGATTGGCAGCTGGAAGTAAGGCTTACAGGCAGACCTGCACACAGGACCTCTTCACCCAGGACTCATAATCACTACTCAAAGGAAAACGCATTTACCAGTAAAAGGCGGCTGTAGCCATCAGAAGTGTGCTTAAAACACCACTTAAATATCACTTTATACGCTATTACTTGCAAACTGTGGCTTGGTATTAAATTATACTTGCATAGGCTTTTGCTTAGGTGCTGATAATGCTTTTGAGGTTGCATTGGTGAAGAAGAATTTAGGCTGCTTTACAAGAGACGTGACTGGAATATCCCCCGGTGCTGACAGTGACAGGGTGAAAAATTGCAGAACTGTACTTTCTTTCCCCATATAGATTGTAATTTTAATTGTCATTGTGGCCCTTCTGTTTTAATTATGGGACTTCTTTGATATATACCAGGACATCGTATTGAATGAAAATATGGTGCTATAATAGTCTCTTTATAATTAATGACCACATGTAGATCTTGGTGCATAAAAGGAAAGGAATAAATGAACAATTTATTTAACTAGGTTTTGGATTTCTTTCTGTCTTCCAGTGAATATAAAATGATCCTGGGGCTTCTGAGGCTGTTTGATGTAAGAACTGCACTGAATAGCTAATAAAATTACATTGGTGTAGATTACTAAACATATTAGGTGGTTTTATTTAAAAATGTTCCCATTACGGACGGTAAATTTCCCCTATTTACCGCGTTAGCCTCCCCGGGCTCCCGATTCCGAAACAAACGAGCGTTTTCTTTCGTTTATTTGCGAAAGCCCTCAAAAAAATTAATGCAGCTCTGGCTGGCGGGGGCAGCAGGGTAGCAGGTGAGCTCTGACGTGGGCTGCAGGTACCAGGCAATTTGTGCGTCCTCCGCAGGCTGCAAGGGCCCTTCCTCCCCCCAGCTCCTGCCTTCGGAGCAGGATGGATTCCCATCCCATTAATTTCTGCCTCACTAACTCGTCCCGCGCGTCCGGGCTTACGCAAGGGCTGGACGTAGGAAAACAATAAAAATAGAACCGAGTGGTTATTTTAGTGGTTTTGTTTGGTTTTTTTTTAATTTCTGTGATGCGGGGAGGAGAAGCGAGGCGGCCTTCGCGGGGGTGCCGCGCGTGGCTCCATCCCGCCGTCCATCCATCCATCCATCCATCCATCCATCCATCCCCGCCGAGCGCGGGCCTCTCTGCCACGCAGACGTGTTTGTCCAGCGTCTGTCAGCGCGAGAGTAGAAAATATCCCCTGACAAGCTTCTGCTAATTTTATTGCGGCGCGGCGCAGCGTGCACGCAGCCGGGGCGGGCGGCGGGGTTCAATCGCCGAGCAGCGGCGAGCGCGATCGGCAGAGACAGCCGCTACCCCGGGGTCAGCCGCGACCACGCCGCTTCCATGTGATGTCTACTTGGGGTGATGGTGTGTAAATAAACGTGGGGAATTGCAAATCTTGTCATGGCCACGCAGAGCAGCTCAAGCATTTAAAGATGGTTGCCCGCAAACCTGACTGGGAGGTGGTTGCTCTGTGTGGTGGCTGAGGAAAAAACTCCCCTCTGTGCCCGAGTCTTCTCCTGGCTGACATCTCGGGGAGCACTGACCCAGCACGGCATCGCTGAAGGGATTAATCACCAAATTGTTTCTCATTTTAGCGGAAAGTAAAGAAGCTGAGCGCGCTCCAATATTGGTCTTTTAAAGCCGGGCTCTGCCGGCGCCCGGCTTTGTATTTATGTTATCTGACTTGATTTATTTGTTTTTTAAAATGAGGTGAGGAATCTTAATGTCCTACTGTTTAATGAATTTGGGCGCATTAAAGTTCCATGAGGTCTTTTCGTTATTATGAACTTTGCTAATGTTAGAAAATAAAATATTATAGAATTCACATTTTCTGCTCATGAAGCTAATTTTATTTAAATACTTCTTACAGTGGTCATTAAAACACACTTAGGTTTTGCTGCCTTCGACCAGTCAGATGTATTTTTTGCCGGTTTTACATTTACACATATCTGTTTTTCTGTTACTTTTCCCACATGACAATTACCTTTCATTACAAATTTATAAAATCATTTACATTTGAGCAGTTTAAATGTTTCTGCTGACATTTTGTAACTATTACCCTCTCCTAGAATGGCATATGTTCAGGCAGTTAATAAAAAATTAAATGGAATAGCACTAGACAAGGTGAAGCTTTGTATCAGAGTGTTCTGCACATTTCTGGAAATACCATCTTTGTGTTGCAAACTGTGAAGTGAGGTTAGGGCTGTGCCAATATGTGTATTTGTCAGAACTGTCACAGAGTCCATGAACCAGCCAATCACTCCGCTCTTAATTAGACAGTTACACCGGGCTTTTTAGAAAGCATCCTCATGTAAAATGGTGTCTGAGCTTCCAGAGAGGCGCGGGGAGCACCGGGGGCACGGAGCAGCAGCATCACAACACCTCCTCCCCGGGCGAGGCAGGGTTTGCAGCTGCTGGCTCCTGGTCGAGGGATGGAGAGCGCGGGTTGCAGGAATCCTCCCGGATTTTCAGCAGGGAACGTCGTCTGGGGCTCCTCCAGGCAGGAGCGTGTGGGGGATCCAGGTGTGGGGCTCTGCGCAGCACAGATGAATTTGAGAGGCCACTTAGGAGGAATAAAATCAGAGGAAGGGGTGCCTGGGCTTGCCTGGGGTCTGCTGGGCAGCGTGGGTCGCTGGGGAGCTTCTCTGTGCCACACTGGGGCTCTCGGGAGCCTCTCCTCACAAACCTGACCTGCCTTCGCAAAGACACCTGCAGAAAATCCCACCACATGCAGAATCTGTGGCCAGGCTTAGAGTGAAGAGAGCAAAAAATCGGGGTGAGAATAATCCTGCGTGCCTGCTGTGTTTCAGTTTCCTTTTCAGCTCTGGATCAAAAGGCATGTGGGATTTTTATTTTTTTTTTTTTTAAACAAACCCCAAAATTGCAGTTCTCCATTTCTGACCGAATGTGCAGTTTACAGCTATATCATAATCCTGTGTTTAAACATGAAGTTCACAAAGATCCTTTTTAAAAACACACGTAGATTTGCACTGCTAGGAGGCAGGGTTTGCCTAATAAGAGCGGAGTGGCCAGGAGGGATTATTAGTGTTTGCCACGAAATTCACCTTGGGACACGGCTGGGATAAATTCCTCGGCTCCTTATTTAAGCAAAGCAGGGCGATATTGAACTCAGACTACCGGAGAAATTCCATTTCCTCTCTGTCTGTGCCCACACTGCTTTGTTTCCCAGCACGAGCGCTTTGGTGATGTAGGAAATATTCCTGAAAATCCCGATTCCCCCTCTGCCCAGGGCAGGATATTCGCTGTGGGGCAGCTTGGAACGAGCTACTGATGGCCATCAAAACCCGGAGAGCCGAGCAGAAACCAGGAGTTCTTTGTGGGGTCCCCGGAGTGCAGCCCAGGGTGGGGGGTTCAGCTCCAGCTCTGCCAGCAGAGGCGTCGAGGGCTGGGCCAAACTTTGAGGAGCAGGATGAGGAAACGGTTTGGGGTGACTGGCACGGCTCATCCCGGTGTAAATCGTTATTCCGAAGGCGTCTCCAAGAAGTTTTAACAGTCATAGCAGATTAACCTTGCCTGGGCATTGGGAGGCGAGTCAGCTGATGAATTTACATGCAGCCGGATGAAAATGCTATTTGGAGAGAGATTGAGAGTTTATTTGATTAAATCCCTTTCTCCAATACCTTGACCTCTTTCTTGTGAAATAATCAGAACTGTTTAGCAAGAATATTCTGGCATTAATAATGAATTGCTTTGGAGCAGGTTTTTCCTGCTCTGGACCCAACCCATCAGCGCCCGTGCTTTTGGGGGGACGCGGGGATGCCGCCGCGCGGAAAGGGCTGAAGAAACACATTTTAATTTTTCTTCTGGAATTTACAGTCGGACGGACAATTTACAAGCCAATGTATTATTTAGGAAGTGCATTCTCCTGGCACATCCACCAGCAACTCTTGTTCTTCGTGCCTCGCGGATGGAAATGAGGAGGGAAAGCTCTGCCTGTCGGGTGGGTCGCGGGGTCACCGGCACGAAGGGCGGCTGGATCCAGGGGAGGGGACGCTGAGAGGGGATCTCATCAACCCGCACAAATAACTCCCAGGGCTGGCACAGGATGGAGCCAGAGCCCTTCCAGTGGTGCCCGCTGACAGGGCAGGGAGTGAGGCAATAACACCCAGGAAGTTCTGCCCCGCTGAGGGTGGCAGAGCCCTGGCTGCCCGGGGTGGCCATGGAGCCTCCGTCTCTGGGGACATCCCAGACCCTCCTGGATGTGTTTCTGTGCCACCTGCTCTGCGTGACCCTGCCTTGAGGGGCCTGGACTGGGTGATGCAGAGGCTCCTTGCAGCCCTAACGATTCCAGGGTTGCGTGGCTGGTTACGGAGGGTGTGGAGACTCATTTTATTGTTTTTAACTCTTGTGTCACCTCCACGTCCCCCCTTGGTCCTGCGGTGGCAGTGTGCTGTGAGCCCAAACCTCCCTCTGTGGGAGCAGTGTGGGGACACAACCAGCACTGGGTGATTTATTTTGGAAAACATTTTGGGGTCTGGAGCCACATCAGTGACTTTACAGCATTCCTTGACTTCCAGGCAAGGAGACCAAGGGAGCTCTTACCTGAGCAGGTGTGTGTGGAGCTGCTTGGGGTGCCCCAGTGTGGGTGCCAGAGCTCCCTGAGACACCTCCTGGCACCGGCACCGCCACACAGTGACGGGATCTTGGCTCCCGACTAAATGTAGCTTCGTTATAATTTGTTTCTTAATAACCCACACTTCGCCGTAATGTGCAAAATGCTCGTCTCCAGAACAGCCCCATGCCAAAGCTGTACAGTAGCTCATTTGCATTGAGCAATTATATTATATTACAATATATTAAGCTGCAGAAAGCCTAATCTAACATGATAATTTCAAATCATAATTTACAGTGCTTTACACGGAGCATACAAGGCAGGTTACAATAACACGCTGCCGTTCCACAGCAGCCAGGGAAATTATTTACTCATCTATTATTTCATTTTCCAAAATGTTCTGGGTGCATTTAATGTATTTATTTATTTATTTATTTATTATTTCAGTCCTATTTACCGAATTTTACACTGGACAAATAATAATTTTTGCTTACTTATTTCAGTACTGTTTACTGAAATTTGGTGACCGGCGTTTATCCCTAATAAGGATTTGGGTGGAATATTTAAATTAAACGGGGAGTGGTTTCTGGAAAGGGAATGCTGTTCCAGCAAGTGTTTATCCAGGTATTCTTTGAGGCTAAAAACAAAAGGAACAGAGGAGGGCCCCGTGTTTTAAGGACTTTATCCAGGTTGTGACACAGCATTTGATGAATCATTTAATATGCAGCTCGTGACGCAGAGTGTCAACAGCTGGCTCCTGTTGCAGCCTTTGTTTGGAGCTGGCTCCCAGATAAACTTCAGGGAGCAGCAGCCTGGAGCTCCCAGTGCTCCCAGTCACTCCAGCATGGAGAATAAGCTTTGTCAAATCTCCGCTCTTTCAACCTAGCATGAAGAATCCAGAATCAAAGGGAATACGGGCTCCTTAGCTGCTGCTTTAGCAGTGAATGGTTTAATTCTGGTGAAATTTATTCCTCCGGGTAGCAATCCCTGATCTGAGTGGGTGTTAAATGCTGGGACTGAGCTTGCAGGAGAGGGGAGCAAGGGGTGTGTTTGGACACTGCTCCAGGGATGCCCAGGGTGGGATTTTTGGGGTGGCTGTGCAGGACCAGGAGCTGGATCCGTGATCCCTTCCAGCTCAGGATATTCCCAGATTCTGTGGTATTATAAAGACCAGAAGGAAAACCTTTTTACCTTCAATAACATAAAACTGTGTGAAGCTCCTTGTTGCTCTCATCCCTCCCTCCCCACTCAGAATCATGGAGTGGTGCTCTCATTCCCCACCCCCCGGTTTGCAGTCCCTGCAAATCAGTGTTTGGGTGTCGATGTGTCCCATCCATGTCTCAGGGACAGAGGAAATGCCTGAAAATAAGAAAACTTTAAGTTTGGTGTTGTTTGGTGTTTCAGTTTTTAGTTTAAAAGCACACTGGTTACAGCAAAGGTTTGCACTGGAACGGGATCCCCCTCTCTGGAGGGGATTTTCTCTGGGAATTAGCCCCTGTTGGGAAATTTAGGAAAAGGGAGAGCCTCAGTTTCGGATGACAGGCCTGGTTTTTAGAAGGAGTGGATCTGTCCTCTGGAGTTCCTGGCCTCGAGGCAGGGCCTGCACCGGTGGGCGATGCCTGGGCCTTTGTGCTGCTCTCATAAACAAAACCCCTTTGCACATTTGAATTAAACTGTTCTGGATCGCTCTGCACAGGGAGATCAGTGCTCCAGCCCCCACGCTGGCGTGCTTCCCTCCTTGGGAATATTAGCGATGGCACTGTGCAGTTGCAAGGGTTGTTATCGGTTCCTGTGGTAACTGTGGAATTCCCAAAACAAGAAGTTCCCCTGATACTGTGGGGTGCAAAGGCTGCGGGGTTTATTTGGAGCATTTTATTTGGCATGAGTGTGTCCATAATCATGGGGTCACTCTGGAAGTTTGGGTGACTGGGAGAGCTCGCTGCTCTTCCTGCTGAATCGGGTGCGTGCTGTCTTTCGCAGAGCTGGATTCTGGAGGAGGGTAAATACAGATCAAATCTCGATATAAAAAATCACCATCTCACCACAAGGCTTTCCAAACTCCCGTCCACTTCCAGTCTCTAGCTGTGCAGTCAGACCATTAATCACCACTGGTCTTTTCTGCAGCCCCTCTCTCTGACCTGGCTGTCCCTGGACACCCTGGCCCTTCTCCCTTCCAAGGTGCCTGTGATGGGCAGCGTGAGAGGAGGTCCAGCACTGGATCAGAGCTGGGCTTGATGAACTTTAATGATTCTGCAATTGCTCTCTCCTCATCAGCCTCAGATCTTCACTGATGTGTGTACAGCCTCTTCAGAACCTTTGAGTTTTCTCCCTTTTCTTTCAAACATGACTTTTTTTCTCAGCTTTCCTCCCCAGACTTTTCTCTCCCACCTTTCCTTTCCCACACAACAGGTTGGTTGTGCCTTGCTTTTCTTTACCCAAATTTTGCTCTGCTGTGTCATCACGTGGAGCTCTTGGCCTTTGCCATGGCCTGAGCTCGTCCTCTGAGCATCCTGCAAAGCTTCATTCCCATCCCTGCGATCTCCCAGAGCTCGCCTCTCAATTCCAAGGGCTGAAACGGGGACAAAGCCTCCGACTTCGCTGGATCCTAAGCCAGTCTCTTAGCACCTGGCAGGAAGAAACGCGGCGCAGTTTTTCCACCTCGCGCTTCCAAGGCTCATCTTGCACTGAATCCCAATTGCAATCTGCAGCTCGCTCCGCGCTCGGAGCGCAGGCAGCAAACAACAGCATCTCCATGGAAAGCCTCTGCTCCTGGCGTGCCGGGGGTGTCACTCTGAGCAGGGAGGGGTGCAAATTGTCCCCTGGATTTAGACACTTAAAGGTTTACAACTGCGGGTTGTAAACCAAGCCCACCGTTAAACCGCATCTCCTACACGGGTTCTGTGGAAGAACAAACAGTAGTTAGAGAAATAAATGTGTGAGAAAGGAATAAACCCTGGAATGAGATGCACAGCTAATGAGCTGCATTTACCTCCCAGGACCAGTGGAAGCACAGAGCAAAGTCAAGGCAAATACTCCGTCCTGCCCATGACTTCTTTTGTGATACAGTTCACACATGAGGCCAGGGGATGGAAAGGTGAGTTATGGCTAAAAATAATGAAAATTTATCCTTGCCTCCAAAAATGTTCCAATTCCCACTGCTTTTCCAGGGCTTTTAGAGCATTGTTCCCTGAAACGGAAAGTGTCTCTTTTCCTGATCCTGGTCCCTGCAGCTGGGTCTGTAGGCTCCCCCAGACTCCAGCAGGTTGAATTCCAGCCATAGCAAAGGCCCGGGTGAAAAGTCCTTGAACTTTCTATTCATTGTCTGTCGTCGTCTTTATTAGGTTTAAATTGATTGACTCTGCAATGCCATTACAAGTGGAATATTTCCCAAGTTATTTAGCTGGGCTCTATTTTTCCTGAGGACTCGTGATATATTGGATCCTGACAGAGCTCCTGTTAGATCAGGGCTTCTCGGGACTGAGAGATTTTGGGTCCTGGCTGCAAAGTTCTCCCCGGAAACACCTTTGGGTTTGGGAACCTGTTCCACGTGAGCCCTTAGGACACGTGAAAAGTCGGTGGAACAAAGGAGTGACACATTCTCTCGAGCACAATCGAGGCCGGAAAATACCTCCGAGATAATTATCAGGGTAATTTTCAGATTGTTAGAGAGACAATGCGAGCGCATCCCTGCAGCCAGCCTGGAAATGCCATTGCACAAATGAAGACCTCGGAATACTTTTGTTTGCTCTCGGGGCTCAGACAGCCCCACTTCGGAAATCACCGCCGGCTGTGGGTTGGAATTCCATAAACGACAAGGAGACGTTGTCCCCTTTGTGTCCCGCAGGCACAGGGGGCTGCTGGCACCCCAGGCAGGGCTGCGGGCTGAACCAAATTCAACATCCAGGAGTTTTAAATGTCCTGGGCTGTCCCTTTGCCTTCGTGCCTCATTTCCTACCTGCGCTTCCTCCCACCTGGGCACTGATAGCCCTGAAACAGGTTCTTTCAATCAGAAGTGATTCAAAGGCATTTCTTCTGTGTTTTAAAGCGAGGGGAGGGGTTCAGTTGCTCTCCGCGCTCTCAGATCTCCCGACTCTCAGCACCCTCGCAGGCTCGGTGCTGTTGGCAGGGAGAGCCCGGCAGGTTCCTGGCTCAGGTGGGGACAGGAGGTGGGGACAGGAGGTGCCGGGTGCCTCGCTGCGGGCACACGCATCGCTCAAGTCTTGGGGAACTCGAATGCTGCTATTTCAACCCAGAGATGAAAGGAAGAAAAGGTCGCTCTTTTTTCTCACGCAGATTTTCCTGCATTTCCACGGGTTGGAGTGTGAGTCCCTGGGATGTAAATATTCCTCTCTTGGCTCCCGGGCAAAGCTGACGTGGGGATCATTGAGGGTCTCCTGGCATTTGTGTCTGGGCTGGGGGCACACGTGGGTGGGTGATTCCATCAGGAGCCATCCTGGGGTTGTGCCAGGGGCTTCCTGGCAGCGCCCAGGGCCCCATCCCTGCCAGCACCGGGATCTGCCCGACAGCAAAGAGCACCACAGGGGATTCAACCCAAACTGTGTGCTCACTCCAACAGGATGGTGAACGTGTGGTTCACAATGCTCTCCCTGTCCAAAGGTATCGATGATTTAGAGAGACAGGAACGCTGATTCGGGATCAGAATTTAATTTTACTGAGGTTTCCAAAATGCTTATATACTTTTCCGTAGGGTTAGTAATCTCTTGTTACAATCATTGTGTTAAACATTACAAAAAGACAAACTCATGCATTTTGCAAAGATCTCTTGCTCGCACAGGGTGATTCAATCTCCTTCTTCCTGCCGCCTGAGTCTTAATCCACTCAGATTGTAATCTTTCAGATTTCTGTTTGCACCTGCCAAGGCATCCTGCTAATCACACTGGCTGTGCTAATCAAATCGGTAGTGCTCTCTGTCCTTGCACACAGAGGGACTGTGGGCTCCCTGGAAGTGTCCCAGGCCGGGCTTGGAGTACCGTGGGACGGTGGAAGCTGTTCCTGCCCGTGGCAGGGCGTGGACCGGGATGAGCTTTAGGGTCCTTCCCACACAACCCCTTCCGAATTCCGGGGGACAAGGATCCCCTGTGGAAAAGGGAAAAGGCCGCGGTGCTGAGGAAATGCCGCCAGCAGCCGGCTGAGGAGCGGAGTCAGCTCCCGCTCTCGCATCAGCCCATCTTATCAGCAGGGTGGGTGAGATGATGCCGATAGTCTCGAGTTCCGAGCGTCGCCAACACCTCTCGCGTTCGGAGGCGGGAGGGCCCACGAGGCAAGGCGAGATATGTACATATATCTGTGTGCAGAGGAGCTCTTACCCTTTATTATGCAGGTATTTTCGGGAGCCTGAAATGCCACCTTTGGAACGGAAGATTCCGATCGCGCCAGGAAGGGAAGGGGGAGAAGCCGGGAGGCCCCCGCTCCCCCAGCTCGCTTCAAAGAGCACGCTGGAGGTAAATTAATTGCCACGACGCTGCTGAGATGAGATCTCAGCCTGGCTGAGGGTGCACTGTGGGATTGAGAGGATCCAGGAAGGATTTTTCCCCATGGGAAGAGCGTGGGTGCGCAGGTGCCATCCCTCCCTCGTGGCCCCGGCAGCTCGGGGTTAATCGCACCCCAATTCAGAGTCCCAAAGTGCCTCTGAGCCCTTGGCCCTGCTCAGGGCTCTCACACTTCACTCCTTGGGATAAATTAGAACTGGTTTGAGTCGGGTTTAAGCAGTGATTGAGCCTGGTCTGGGCATGGAATGGCTGGGAGCACCTGGCAAAGCCGCGCCGAGGGGAAGCACTCCGGAGTTAACAGCCTTTCACCACAGCCTTAAATTGAGATGTTTTTACCCTCTGTTTTCTTTCCCATAAATTATTTTATTCTTCCCTCATAGTTCCCCCATCCCCGCAGCGATCAGCCCTGATATATGAGAGGGATTTTCACTTGAAGGACTGTGCATCTTTAAAATGTCTTCCCTTTATTCTTCCTAGTTCTTACACATGTAATTTCCCCTTTAATTTGACATCATTTAACGGCACATTACACGTCAATGATGTGATCTGTGAATATTTACAATGTTCGTGTCATTTTTATTTTCTAATCCAATTTAAGTAGCTCTGCTTTTTATGACATCATGAATTCTTCAGTCTTTTTAGTCTTTTTGGAACTAATTATTCCATTAGTTCCTTTGAACCGGCTCTGTGTTGTCAGTCATTTCCTCCCCGTTTGATCCTCAGACCTTTGCTGCCCTCCTTTGCATGTGCAGCCGGAGCTGGAGGAGGCTGTGCCCGGTGCTGGGAGCTCTGCCTGCGCCTCCTCACCCGCCCCTGGCGCGGCTTTGCCACTCCAGATCATCCTGCAGAAAGTCCTTGGAATACATCACCCGGCCAAGAAACCTCCCCTGAGCCGTCCTGCTGTCCTCACAGGGAATGTGCTGCTGTGCCCCGGTGTCTGGGCCGTTCAGGGCTCCCTTCCCAGTGATGCTGGTCCTTCTCCCTGGAGCAGGAGTCTGGCAGGGAGGGCACCAGCAGGCCCAGAGGATCCCGCTCGAGGCCACGTAGTCCACCCCATGTTGTGACTCACGGTTTAGGGGGATTTTTTATGCTTAGGGGAATTTGTTTTATGTTTAGGGGGATATCTGGCCTTGCTGGATCGACAGGAGATGGGCTCAGCTCGTTGAGCAGCCAGGCTCCCCACAGGCTTTCCCAGCCTGCCCGCTCCCATGCCAAGGAGGCCGGAATGTGGGACAGGCACAGATCCCAGCCCGGCTCTCCCGGCTCCCTTGTTTACCGGCAGTGTTAAACATTCCCTCTGTCATGCTAAAGAGCTCTGTTGTCTGTTGCTGCCCTCTGTAGTGATAGAGTAGAGACCACACGGTTCTCGTGTGCGGCAGTAATTCTGTTTATTGGCAATTGTGAGCGCACCACGGAGATCAGCGCGCCCGCAAACCCGGGGCTGTCCCTGCTTTCCCTTCTCTTGCTTCCTTTCCTTTAGGATTACCTGATCTTCCCGAAATCATCAGATCGACGGGTCTTCATGGACTCTTTATTTTTATTTCTTCCCAACTAATGTTTAGAATGTTTCAGGATAAGCGTTTGTAGCTGACCTGCTCAGAGCACAGCACCTTAAAAGCCGTAAAAACTCAGAGCTTTTTCCCCAGACAGGAGAGATGCTGTTCCTCTGGATTCCACAGCACAGCTGTTCCTCTGAAAGGGTAAATTGACAGAAAATCCCAAGCGTTGGGATTGTCTCCTTTCCTTGAAACTTTAGATAAAGCAACTTTTTTCTTTTTTCTTTTTTTTTTTTTTTTAATACAGCCAGTAGTAAAATGCAGATTACTCAGGGAATAAAAAGCCAATATTGGCCTGTGTCTGTTGTCTGGCCTCTTCCATTGTTATGCAGATTTCTCCTCAGTGTTTCATGGCAATGAGTGCGGTATAAACTGTGATTGCTGAGCAAATAATGCTAGAAAATAATGCTGGAATTACCCTGCCTCCCCGTGTTGATGTATTTAATTTTATTTTCCTCTTGGTATAAAAATTCAAGTAATGACCCTTTAAATACTGAAGACTTTATAAAACTTTAAGTAAAATTAGACTGTGCTGTGGACAGTAACCCAGGTGCTTTAGGTGGTGGAGCTGAACTCCCTCACACTGGTGTTTTGGCGAGGGCTTCTCTTCGTGGTGATTGTGGGCCTCGTTTTCATCCTGATATAATGAAAAGTAATTAATTTGCAAAAGGCCTTCTCTAAAACTGGCTCTGGCCATCATCCAGGCCACACAGTATGTGGAACATGAGGGAATGGTCCAGTCTGGAGTGTGGGATGGGATATTTGGGGTGCAGGTGCTTCCTTTGGGGTGGTGTTCGGTGAAATGGGGAATTTCCACCTGGAGACCAGCAGGACTGCACTGCTCCAAGGGGTTCTTGTTAGAGAGGAGAGATTTCCATGGGATTTGGGGGAGGAATTCTTCCCTGGGAGGGTGGGGAGGGGCTGGGATGGAATTCCCAGAGAAGCTGTGGTTGTTCCTGGATCCTCGGAATGTCCTAGGCCGGGTTGGAAGGGCTCAGAGCAGCCTGGGACAGCGGGAGGTGTCCCTGCCATGGCAGGGGTGGCACTGGGTGGGATTGAAGGTCCCTCCCAACCCAGATCATTCTGGGGTGTGACGATTCCTGCCCTGCTCCTGTTCCTGTCCATGTGGGGCCCTTTTCCCTGTGTTTTGTGACTTGTGTCACCTGAGGCAGGTGGGGACACTTGTGCCGCTTCCATGGCTGTGCTGAGCCCCTGCAGGGCTGTCATTAATTTATTCATTAGACTAAAACAGTGTCATCATGAATATTTTGTTTGGGTTTTTTCCCTACAAAGTAAACTTTGAATTATTCCAATTCTGCTGGAATCCACTCACCCATCCGTCCATCCACCCCTGTTCATCCATCCTTCCAGGGATCCAGGGACAGCCACAGCTTCTCTGGGAATTCTATTCCAAGGCCTCCCCACCCTTCCAGGAAGGATTTATCCCCAATTTCTACTCTAAACCTACATTCAGTTAAATCCATTTGTGTTCCCAAGAGTTAACAATTAAGCAGGATACCGATATTTTACTAAAATACAGCAAGATATTAAAAAAGAAAATCATTTGGACAATGATCCTCAATCTTTAAACATTATTTTAAAGAGATCAAAAAAAAAAGCATTGACAGGTGTGTGAAAGCTAATGATAATTTGAGAATAAATAACACCCTGCAATAAAAACCCCAGAAAACAATAATTCCAGAGAAATAACTTTCCATATGAAGTAAGTAAAGGAAATAAAGGCAGGAATTGTGGTTATAGCACGGCAAGGCGTTAAATTTATATGCTAATAATTACATATTTGTTGGAAAGGATAGTGGAGTCTGATCACGTAGGGGCAGGAGCAGGAAGATGCATTGTGGAAGGATTTCCTTTAATCCTGCCTGCCCAGCCTGCGTGGATGTGTGTGGTTTCTGTCCTGGAAGGATCTCCAGGGAAGGAGGGATGCCCCCCACCAGGCAGAGCAGCTCCTCTCCCTTTCAGGAGGCGCCTTTTGAAATATTCCCTGCGCTCAGAAGTTTAAAAGAGAGCCACCAGGTCCTTGTGAATTTGTTAATAAACGTGGAGAGCACTGTGGATGTTTTATTTCTCCACCAAACTGCAGCAGGAGGAGGGAAACCAAACCTCCCCAACAAACTGGAATTTTTTGTAGCTGAGTTACAAAGTCCAAATCTTTATTGGTGACTTTGCAAGAATAATCTTGTGTGTTATTTCTTCATGTGCAAATGAGGAAAACCCACACGTGCCTGTCCTGAAGTGAGAATCTTTAGTTTGTGAAAAGGATCTTTAGTTTGCCATGACAATCTGAGGTTTGTGACCAGGATCTGTGATTTGTGACGAGGATTTTTAGTTTATGATGAGGATCTTTGCTTTGTGATGACAATCTGGAGTTTGTGACCAGGATTTTACTTTGTGACAAAGATTTTTAGTTTGTGACGAGGATCTGGAGTTTGTGATGAGGAACTGTAGTTTGTGAGCAGGATTTTATTTTGTGATGAGGATTTTTAGTTTGTGATCACTTGGGAGCACTGGAGTGGAACTGGAGTGGAACTCTACCCGTGCTGTGGCTGCTCTGCTGCTGCTCAGCACAGCTTAAGTGTGACAAGAAATGACTGCAACAATCATGTGGAAAAAAAGTCAGTTTTGTGTAATGAACCCAGCTCTGGTTCGTGCCCATCTCTGTGATGGCCAGAACTGCTTCTCTCGGTAACATTGCAGGTGTTTTCACTGGGGGTTATTTCCAAAAGAGGATCAAAGCAGCTCGGTGGTCCCCCATGTTTCCAGTGGGACAAGGAGAGCTGTCAAAAGTTGGTTTGGAATACTCAAAGGGAATTTGAAAGTCAGGAAGTTTTTCCATTAATTTTCTGTGCTATTTTGATGGAAACAGGATACCAGGAGTTCCTGAGACCCAAGTGACTCCCAGTAAATTCGGGGACAGGTTGTGCACACACCGTCACAGCTGCAGAGATGCACCCAGAGCCCTCAGGGACCCCAATTCTTCCATCCCAAACAGGGTACAGATCATTCCTGCTGTTGCCAGCCCAACCCTCAGCACGGGCTGTGATGTGTTTGTGTCACCTGAGTATCCATCACCTTCCCCTGGAACTGCATTGCAGCTTTTCCTTGGCACGCCCCTACCCGTGCCCAGATTTTGCTGTTCATTGGGAAATCAGGATTTCCCTGGGGTGATGTTTGTTACCCAGGGAGCTGTGGGGGTGAAGCATCCCTTGGTGCCCTGGCAGGGTCCTGGCTGGCTTTGGGACGTGGGGTGGGACACTCAGGGGCCGTCCAGGTGCCATAGCAGGGATAGGAACAGGGACACTTGAATTCCTTGTGATGATGCTTCAAGTTTGAGCTTTTCTGTTTTTCACACTCTGTGCTGGTTCAGTGTGCAGTTCTGGGTTCATATTCAGGGTTGGAAGCTCTCTGCACAGAGCAGGGACACAAAACAATTCCTTTCCAGCTTGGGACAAATTTGAGGCCAAGAGTGGAAACAGCAGTGAAGGCAGAGAGGGAACAAGGAGGATGGAGCTTCATCAGCTGGAGCTGGAATTGGACAATGAACTCCAATGTGCTGATGGACCCAAACCTATCAAAGTGTGAGGCCTGGTGCCCAGGATCCATTTTGTGCCATTTGTGGGTGTACAATATTTATTATTTCTATATTTCTATGTATCTAATATGTCCATATCAAAGTGTGAGGCCTGGTGCCCGGGATCCATTTTGTGCCCATTTGTGGGTGTACAATATTTATTATTTCTATATTTCTATGTATCTAATATGTCCATATCAAAGTGTGAGGCCTCCCCCTCATGACTGGGGATCCATTTTGTGCCCATTTGTGGGTTTGCCTTGGGTGCAGCCCCAAGGGGTTCCTGCACTGCCCAGCCTGGATCCTTCCAATAAATCCCTTTTTACCCTTTTATTCCACCTGCTCTCTGTTCCCAGCTCAGCCTTCCCAGTGCAGGGAGGATTTATCCCTGCCCTCCCTGGTGAGAGCAGAGTGAGCTCAGGGTGAGGACAGTCAGGGCAGTGCCCAGGACACCTCGGTGTGCTTTTCCCGGGCTGGAAATGCAGCACACGGAGAATTCCCGGCGCTGCCGGCTGCTCCTGGGCTAATTGAGTGTACCTGTGGCACGGGGCTGTGTCTAATCAGGCGCTGCGGAGGTGGGCAGTGTCAAGTGCCATTCATGTGCTCGGCGCACGCAGGAGGAGGGGGAGCCGGCAGACAAAGATTTATAACCGTGTTGACCACTGAAGTACCTGGTTAACAACTTAATTATCTGAGTTCAGCTATCAGTCAGCAACAAACCCGGACAATTTAGACATACTTTGTAATTTGCTATAAAAATGGCATAATGATAAGGACGGTGTTGCTCGAATTAGAATCTGCATTAAGTGTGTTTAATTTAATTTTTCTAATTATATTTCTAATAGCTTAAATATGTGCACTGATAAAATGGTTAGCCACCTGCATTTAAATGCCACCTGATGCGTTTATTTTGGAACAGTAGCAGATTGATATAATTTGAGCACGAGCTCCTCTGAAAATTCCTTTATTAATGGGTGTTAAATTATTCTTTGTGCTGCACGTGAAGTTCTGGAGCTGCCACCGGGGTAGGAAATGCCTGAAACCTGCAAATATTTGTTGTATTTTCTGAGCTGGGGATAGGGAAGAGTCTGATTAATTAAAAATTAAAATTTGTGGTGGTGTTCCACAGTTCTTCTGGGCTAATTAAGCCTTTTTTCTTTTTTTTTTTGTATCAGGTGGGTTAATTTTTTTGCATGGAGTGTGTGGATTGAGGTTATTCCCATATAATTCCATGTTAATCATCTCTATATTATATCAATTTACCAAATTAATTAATGACCACTAATCTGGCTAATTCTGTGTTGCAGGTTCCGTGTGAGCTGCTTGTTTGCAAATGTTGGATGTTTCCTAAATAATTCCTCTTTTGAGCTGAAACTGGACCTTTTTCCCTAAATCTCCATGTAAGATCGAGGCAAGTATTAAAAACTTGGTTAGAGAAAAACAACAACAAAAATAATCTTCCTCCTTTCCTGGCAGTAAATTAAAATTGAGTTTTAAGACAACTCGTGTGCAGCTAATGCTGAGCTGATGTCTCCAGGCCAATTCAAATGTATAATAAATTACAATAAAAGTATCATTTAGAAAACACTACTTAAAAAAACCAAATAACTAGAAGAGCTTCACTCCCTGAATTGCACGTGGCAGATATTATTCACAGGGCTAGGGTAGGAACAGAGATCCATAAAATCAATGTTTATTAATTGTTTATTTGCACTCAGAGCTCTGTTTGTTTCCTGGGCTTTCCCAGCTGCGCTGTGAGAGGAGCGGGAGTGGAGCAGGAGCCTCTCTGCTGGGACAGACTCACTACGGAACCGGGGAGCAGAGGATTCCGTCTGGAATTGTAATTCCCCGCGTGGAGTGAGGCCAGATGAAAACCTGCTTTTAACAAGCACCGTAAAGGGCAGAGGGAAATGAAGGTGAGAGTGTCCAGCAGCCCCCACACAGCTGGGCTGGGCTCTGCTGCTGTGCCCGTGAAAACTGGGCACTGGGAACCCGGCAGTGAGGGATATCAGCTGGGGACNATGGTGACATGGGGGTGGCACCGATGGGGACAGGCAGGGGGGACACGCTGTCACCTCAAGGGACGCCGAGTGCCCTCTGTGCCCACGGGGTCTGGATGGGGACACTGGGAGGGTGACCCTGGGCCACGTCCTGGGACAGGGATGGGTACAGGGATGGGGACAGGGATGGGGATGGGAATGGAGCAGTGCTGGGGATGGAGCAGGGATGGGAATGGAGCAGGGATGAGGACAGGGATGGGAATGGAGCAGTGCTGGGGATGCTCCTGGAGGTGCTGCAGGGCTGCTCCCCATGTCCCCGGCCTTTCCTTACATCTGAATTTTGTTTTGCCACTTTCCCCAAAGAACTTCTCCCTCTGCCTTGGCCTCGGGGACAATTCCCCTGTGTCCTGTGTCCCCCTGGCTGATCTGGGATCCTCCTGCTCCTCTGGCTCTGCCCACATTCCCCATTCCCTTGTCCCCTTTACTGGGTGAGTTTCAAAACCATCACCCCCAAACCAACTGATTTAGATCCGGGGGCTGGTGCTGAAAAAACCCAAAGTGTGCAAATCCCACATGAAACACCTGAACCACGAGGAGCTCTCCCTTCCCAAAACCCCCTGCTGGAGCCCCTGGGAGTCCGTGGGATTCCTGTTATTGACGGGGCTGAGTTTGGATCAGCCAGTGCCACACGTGCACAGCCCCTGGCACGTGGGCGATTTCCATTTCAGGGCCCTTGCTCTCCCGTGGATTCCTGTAACATTTACCTAGAGAGGAGGGATATTTCCAGTGTCTCGCACCAGAGGTGTGTTCCTATTTCAATATTTATATTCTGGGGATGGGTACAGGCAGTAGCAGTACAGGATGTTGAGGGGTGGACCCTGATCTCTGCTCTGAGCCCACACTTCCACCTGAAGCTCCCTGTCCTGTCACTGCCAGCTGATGGGCTCTGGTCTGGCAGACAGGGTTGATGCACAAGAAGAAAACCTTCAGGTGTTTTTTGGTAAATTGTGCAGAAGTGAACGAGCCCGCACAGAAAAGCAGAAGGTTTTGTGGGTGTGAATGTGCAGCTGTAAATGCACTGCAGATTGACCGAGGCTGGGGTGGAGCAGCTGCTTCTCACGCTGAGGGTTTTGCCTCCAGCCCTGCTGCTGGTTGGTGATGTCTCTGCTCTTTTGGTAGTTCCAGGCTTTGTTGGACTTTATTTTAGGATGTTTGTGTGGATGTAATATGGCCAACAACAACTGTCCTGAGCCCTTCCTACAGGGAGATTTTGAGCCATGCCCAAAACCACAGGTTTCATCTCTTGGTGCTGTTAGCAGGGGTTACAAGGGTTAATATCGAACAATCCAGCTCAGTATCAGGAGGGAGCTGTGCTGTGGCACAGGCTGCACTTCCCCA
Organism: Bombycilla garrulus; assembly: GCA_013400315.1. NCBI lineage: Eukaryota > Metazoa > Chordata > Aves > Passeriformes > Bombycillidae > Bombycilla > Bombycilla garrulus. The sequence goes on from VXBU01002230.1 coordinate 789,437, forward strand.
TGCACCGGGGACCCCTGAGGAGCCGCTCCTGCTCCTCTGCCGAGCCCTGGATGCACCTCTGGGGTGACCCTGTCCCTCTGAGGCACCTCTGGGGTGACCCTGTCCCTGGGAAGCACCTCTGGGGTGATCCTGCCCCTGGGAGGCACCTCTGGGTGCAGTGTCCAGCTCTGGCTCCTCAGCACAGCAGGGACAGGAGCTCCTGGAGCTGAGCAAGGGCTGGAGCAGCTCCGTGTTTAGGAAAGGCTGAGGGAGCTGGGGCTGCTCAGCCTGGAGGGGAGCCGCAGCTGAGAGGGGTCCTGAGCCCTGGGTGTGCCTGGGTGTCTTTGTCTGTCCCAGTGTGTCCCCATGTGTCCCTGTCCATCCCTGTGTGTCCCTGTCCATCCCAGTGTGTCTCAATGTGTCCCTGTCCATCCCTGTGTGTCCCTGTCCACCCCTGTCTATCCCAGTGTGTCTCTGTCCATCCCTGTG
>VXBU01002231.1:0-34736 GCA_013400315.1 Bombycilla garrulus
CTTTAGGAACAAGCAAAGCCACATGACGGTGATGGCATTTTCAGTGCCAGCCACGCACGCCAAGGATAGAGGCTGAGTACAGGGAAATTCTGCCTCAACGGAAAACCATATCTACTAGATCAGAAATCCTGACAATTATCATGTTTTCACAGATTTATAATGAGCACAAGACCTGAAAGCAGGCCCTAATTTCAGGTTTGTGGTTAAGCAAACTTCCAAACTATTCATATGCAAATCAGGCATTTTTGAAAACCCCATAATTTAAATACTGGGAGATTTCTTTCTGCTTTGTTCATTATAAATGTTCCACATTCAGCCTTGCATTTTGTTTCAGGGCTTTCTCTCTGGACTGTCTGACTTTTCAAATAGAGACTCTGCTCATAACATCTCAGAAGTTCACTTGGATTCGGATCAAAATGACAAAAAATTTAGGAAGTCTGAAAGGGAATAGAAACTCTCAAAAAAAAAAAAATAGCCTGTTTGCAGCAGCATTAAAAATGGAATTCCTTGGCCTGTGCTGGGGTTGTTTGGATATGTCACAGGCTGTTACATCAGTCATGTTCTGTTATGTTAATACGTTGAGATGAATCACAGCAAGGCCGCAGCAGCCAAGAAATGTCAAACACCAGCACCTTGACACAAAGTGAGAACCAGCCCTTGTGTGTGCTCAGGCCTTTGATTCACCAGGAAATATTCCACAAAAACACACACAGCCCAAGCTCCATGCACTTACTGGAAAGAGAAAATGAAATCTCTTTTCCCATCAGATGGGCTTTGCTTTAATTAACAGAACCCTACAAGTCGAAATACCATAAGGCTTCATCTTCTCAAATCATCACCTCCCCATTTTAAATACAGGTATATTTATTCACCCTCTTGTCATGAAAAAGCAGGAGACCAAAGTCTGTAAGAAGGAATGATGGAAAGTCACTGAGAAAACACAAGCATGTCTTGTTTCTGGGATGTGACACAGAGGTTGGTACCTCCAACTAGATAACAAACTAAAAATTCTCAGCGTGGAATTCTGCTTTTTCTGATGAATTATCAACAACTGATAAACCAGAGAAGGAATTATCTGGAGTGACAACTCATATATAAGTAGAAATGTACCTGTGATTTTAATACCATGTCAAGTCACCGATGGAACTTTGATCTATTTAGAACTACAGGTTAAAAAAGCCCCACAAACAAGAGGCTTGTGAATAAATTCAGTGATTACTGTTGTCTTTCAGTACCTAGAAACCCTGCTGGACATGATGGTTCCTGGTATTACAACAAACCTCTGTGCTGCACTGACACCACTTCTAAGTTAAATAACATCTGACACAAAGTCTCTTTTGGATCAGTTTTTCAGATGATTTACATCTGTGGTCAAACCATCTCTTCATTTTCCCTATTAGAGGATTAATACATTGATCTGTATTTTTCCTGGTTTGTTTTTTTTTTTCTGGTAGCCCTGCAGCTCAGTTTCTCTCTACCCAATTTAAACATGCAGCCATGTAAATGTGATTTTGCAGCATATCTTCCAGGGAACAGACCAGCGAGGGGTCCATGGAAAAAACGGTGCAATAGCAACTTCATGCACGCCTTAAATTATTCCACTGCAAGTGTTAACCTCCCACTGCATTTACATTTGGAAAGCTGGTCCTGCTGAACTCACTCCAAGCATTATACAGGCTCAGAGGGCTGGATTTAATAAAAACAACTTGGTCAGAGCAGCTTAAATTTATACAAGTACAAAGGGAAGTCATTAGAGATGCAGTTCACATAAAAGCCACGCACTTATGCATTTCAATTCTGCCCCTTTTTCTACTTTAGCAGAAGTACATGAGAAGAAGAAAAAAAAAGGAGATCAAAAGCTATGGAAGTTTTGCAAGAAGCCGAGTTAGTTCATAAGACCATGTAACAAAGTAATGTTATTTTCTAAGTCAATGTGGCCTTAAGTGCCTTAAATACGCCTCGAGCTTGCTGGAGGCAAACAACTCCTGCAGACCATCCTGCTTCTTGTCTACTTTTTGTTCATTCATTAGGAAAAGTTTTCTGTCTCATGTCTTACCTACCTCAGTCTTCGTCCTGCACTGAGAGCACTTCAGTTACTTTGAGAGCACCTCTGCCAAAAGTGCTCTGCCTCAGCCTCTGCCCTCGCCTGGATGAGGACACGAGCTGCCACAAACACCTGGACATGCACCTTCCCCACTCAGAAACGGGGTTTGTCTCATCTTTCCCCAAAAACACTCTTGTTGTGGTATCATTTGCCTGTAGGTTTGCTGTGCTTAACAGGATTACAAGCTGTCACTAAATTCATGTGCTGTTCGTAAATCTAGCTGAGTTCTTTGGACAGCTGTTCATCTGGGCGTAAACACATTAATTCTAATAGCCACATTAGTTCTACAAGTTTGTTTGGTTGTGATTTTTTAGCTTTCCCTCAGAATAATTACTTCTGACACTCTCCCATCAAATAACTTTTTGTTGTTGAGAGTTTTCCTACTTCTGTTTATTTTAAGCCAAACCACTACCACTTTTTTTTCATAGCAGATGCTGTAACACGATGGACAGGCTGTCATAAACAGATGGACTTGCTCTAAATCCAACCTCCAAAAAGAATCCCATCAAGGATGAAGAGCTGCTCTCCCGGGAGAAGCAGTCAATACTCAGCACACCTTCCCAGTGTTTACTCAGCAGATCTCCTGGACAAATTCTAAGCAAGAAACTGTGGATGTGCCAGTAAGAACAGGAAACAGAGGCAGTATTTTACCCCAAACACAGCCACCAGCTCATCTTCATGCACAAGCTGTCCCTGCTGTGGGTACTGATGTGGTGACAGACACAGCACGGAGCCAGAGGCAGGATAACAGGGAAGGAGGGAGCAGGTGAGGATTTGGATCACGAGCCAGAGAATGGCTCAGTAAAGAATCATGGAGACAGAGAAACTCGACTCTGTCTCTGTACCTATAAATCCAAGGCCAGCAAGACGTGGTAATCTATATTCTGTGCACACAAGGCTTCCTTTGTGCTGAGGGAAATGGGGCAGATTTCAATTCTATTGACTCACCAGCATTTGAGAGAGCTTCTGAAGCAGTTTCCTTCCCTCTCTTCCTGAGGGCTGCTGCGTTTCATGGCTCACCAGACCAAGAATGACTACCTGGTATCATCCCTGGCAGACAGCACAGCTAACTACTGACCACAGCAGAGCTAAACAAGCTCCTTGTTCTGTCTGAAAAGTCACTAATATTGGATTCCTTGAGATTCCAGCAACTTGACTGTAAAGCATCCACGAGTTTCTTCCTTTCTCTGGATTTATGTGTGTTCCTCATATCTCTGAATCTGATGTACTTTAACAGAAGCATCTGAAATAAATTGCTGGGTACTTAAGTGTGGTTAAGTTCTCTGTGATTATTTATTCCCTTCTATAAAATATACTATAAGTACATAAAGTAGAAAAAATGTCATTATTAACTAAATTCAGATATGTGATCATCAACCTGCCTCTGGATGTCACTGTTCTGTGAGAGCCGAAAACATTTAAGGGAAGAAAAAGGTGAAAAAAACCCAAAAAGACTGAAAAAAGCCCATGGATTTTCTACAGATTTAAGATGTAGAACATTCTAAACTCTTAGATTAAAATGTGTTTGTTACATTCTTCCTTTTAGCTCCGCTTCCAGAAAGGTTCTGTTGAGAGGGTGGATATCTGAAAAGAGCTCTGTAAATTGCCTGCATAAAGCCAAGCAAACAGCTGCACTGTAAAAACATTCCTCAGGAATTTCACAGACATTATCTGAAAGAGATGGCACAGAAAAGAGCAAGTGGATTTCCCATTATTCCAATGCATTTACTGTGTTCTGATGGACTGCTGTGATAAGGAAAGGAGGCACAAATCAATTTGGATTTTACATTCCATTTAATTGCATATACATTGGAGTGTGTTGGGGCTTTGTGTGCAATCTGTGAGCTGTCATCAGCACAATAAAGCTGCTTGTATCACTTGCACCACCACAACCAATTTTATACATCCTTGCATTTGGGAATCAGAAGAGAATTCCTGGTCAAAGATTGCTTGAATCAAGATCCACTAAAGCCTTTTCTCCTAATCTGCCAGAATGAAATGGCTTTAAGCAGGCAGCATTTTCCCCACATAACTCCTCTCGTTAGTGCAGAGATGAAGTAAATACACCGCATCAGAGCAGAATAAATTTTACAGTACCCCAGGCTTGCCTGCCACTCTGGTTATGCTTTGTTTTACTCTCCAGGAAGCAAAGCAATGCAGAATCTCCCGTGTTTGCAGGGAGGGATCTGGCAGCCATCTGCACAGCTCCAGAGCACGGTGTGACTCATCCAGGAGAGATCCATAATTCAGGAGCTGTTCCAGGCCCGTTCCATTCTCTGGGGTAAGAGGTGAGAGGCAGTGTCAGCACCAGGGGCTGCTCAGTGGCTGAGCCCTGTGCAAAGGGATATTTCAGCAGGGATGTGGGTCCCAGCAGCGCCAGGGCACTGCAGTCCCGCAGGGCTCGGCTCCAGGGGGTGTCAGGTTGTTTAAAGAACTGTCATCGCTGCTGGAAGCTGTTCCTACAGCACTCCTTGCCATCCCTGTGTTTGAGGTGTAAGTGTCCTGGGAGTTCGTGGGTGTTTTATGGTGTTTGTGGACTCAAGATTCATCGCTAACGCTGCAGATCCCTAAAATTTCAAACAAAATTGCAGAGGAAAGCAGTGAAAAGAATTGTGCTGTCTGTTCCTAGACACACTTTTAGGCATCTCAACAGGATAAAATGCAGAGAGGAGTGACTGTGTTCCAAAAATGTGAGTTATTCATCCATGGGAAATGATGCAGCGAGTTCAAAAGGAGGGAAATCTGGAAAGCCTCCACTTGGGACATGAGAGAGGCAGGGACAGGGAATATTGTCACTGAGAAAACTGCTGGAGCTTCCAGGGGCAGCTTCAGCCTTTAGCTACCCACCCAGACTCGCAGGACTGCAGCAGAGGTGAGGCAGCTGTGATTACTGTGCTGTTGTCAGCCCCGAGTCTCATAATTCCTATTTTAAACCCACATTTCATGTTCCAACTACCGAGAACATAATTTTCTAACTCTCATCAGCTCACAAATCTTCCACAGCAGAAGAACCTTCCCTTAAATCCCACCATGGCAGTACTCTAAACTATCCCTGGGTGACTGATTTTGTCAAGTCTAATCATCTTGGATAAGACAGCTGAGATTTCAATTTGCTCAGGCGTGAGCTCTCACCACTCCAGAACTCTATTTATAAGGGCATTGTGTTGACTGCAAAGGCTTGGTGATTAAATCACCTTTTTCAAGACAATTTCCAGCTTTGCCAGGGAGACTCCCTAATCACTGACCCGTGTAATTACTTCTCCATGTAGATTGAATTTGAGAACTGTTCATTAATGCTCCAAACATACGGATATCAGTGTTTAAATACTCACAATCATAAATATTGCCAGGAGCAAAATTTCCCAGTAGGTTTTGGTTGGATATAGTGGCCCAAAAGAGCCACAAATACAAAGACATTATAAGTTAGAAGAACATTGTAAATCAGGAGAAATTAGTGGGACTTTTAAGGTTTGATTTCTATTGGGGACTTAGAGGTGATGACAAATGAGTGACACCCAAACGTGTGCTCTGATCAGAGAAACGCTGGCTGTTCTTGCTTCAGCATTTTCCAAGGAAATGAAATTTTTGTAACTTATAGAATGCAGAATACTAAAAATTATTCTGGGACAAAAAGATACAGACATAAGAACATCAATGACAAAAAATCTAAAGCCTCCAAGGCTTTCTTTTTTTTTCTTTCCTCCTTGGACAGATAATTTCAATTTCAACTCCCTTTGCTGAGCCCTGGAGACAGAATGGTCAATGTGAGAGGCCAAAGTGACAGGCCACAGCACTCTGCCTTTCATTTTAGGTCACTGCTTTTGAAAAACCAAACACATTCTTTTGTCGATAGGAAATAACAAAAATGGTAAAAGCTTTATGAGAAATGTGTCTCTTTTACATATTTTTTTCCTAATTTAGAATCTCAGTAAAAGAAAGAGCAACTACACAAAACAACTGTAAACTTCTCAGCACTGCTAAAACACTTGATGATTACATTTTTCCATTTTTATCACCCAAATAACTCATTCACCCCTGGGGCCGGTATTCATTTTTATCTGTACCTAAACAAGATTTTAATTTGAGAAATAAAAGCCTCTACCTTGGACTGCTCACGCTGTGCAAGATTATCAACAGCTAATCATTTATTTTTTTTAATGCAATGGGGACCTCACCCCACCTATTCCTCAACGCTCAGCCTGAGACCATTTGCACGTTTGGTGCGGTCTCCAGATTAAATGATGGGACTTCCAGCACTCCAAACGTTCTAATATTCCTCAGCTCACAGGAAATGAAACCAAGCACATTCCCAGGGGATAAAACCACGTTAACTCTGGTCACAAAAACAGAGCAGAAAGGCGTGTGTAGCCAAGCTGATGAACTGCACCTTCAGGTTCTCCACTCAAGCTCAGGGATATCATCAGGACCTGCTAAAAACACCCCAAACCACCTGCCTGACACCGGCTGAAGCTCCAGAAGCTTCAGCAGAACCATTATTTAAGCTTATTGGCTTGGTCTTCCAGCTTTTATGTGTACAAAGTAATAATACAATGCCATCAAGTGCACTCCTAATATGCCTTGCAATTATGGTACCAAGCACTAATTACGCTGTTATTGCTCATTTTTATGATGAGAATTTCACTTTTTTTTTTTTCCTTCTTAGTTCATGGGAATAGCAAACCTCACAGAAAACCATGGTTATAAATTTTAATTGCTGAGCCTTAATCACAAAAAATAGTGAGAGAGGGAATTAGTCAAATACAGAAGAGCAGAAAAAAATTACTTCTATCCATGCAGTTTGCCATAATGACATCTGGGACTGTCAAGACTGGCAGTTGAGACTCTACAGGATGAAACTTTGAAAAATATGTACATTCTTTAACTTGAGCTAAGCTTAACAAATTTTCTGTGCTTTCAGTTCTCAATGCTGAAGTCTTGGCAAAAGCCTGTAAGAGAATAATACTCCCGCCTTAACCAGGTTAAATTCTTAATGGTGAAAGTTCTCACTCCATTAAATTAATGGGTAATGTAAAGAATCAGAATCAGTCTCACAACGAATCAGTCCCAACTATCAAACATGGGCTTTACCGGACAATATTGACTTAAAGTTGACATTCAAAATGGGATGTAACTGAGTTATTTTGGTATTCCTAAAAGAAAGCATATTCATACAAGAAATTGTTCCATTTGCCATACTTCTAATTCATTTGATAACACTTTCAAAAAACATGAATATTTTTTCTATTTTTTAATTTACTGAGCTGCTTTCTGTGAACACCAAAACCTGAATTTAATTGTATTTACAGAAATGGGGGTCTGCTCTCATTATTTCTGGGGAACATGTCACTTCATCCTTTCTCTTTGTTATATTCTGGACTACACCAAAATTCATTTTAGAACCATGCACAGTATTAAGCAATATTTTTAAACCCTAACATTAACAAGAGCACCCTAATTTCATTTTTTCACGTCTTCTAAAAATGCCAGACAAATTTTGCTTCAAAGTGCAATTCCTGCAAATTTTCAATTTGCTTTTCTCACAAGGATGTTTTTTAGGAGCAATCTCCTCGATACGGTTGAGAATTTCCTGTTTCCAAGGAATTCTTTAATCTGGAGCAGATTGAAAACTTCAGGAGGAAAAAAATCCAACAGCAACAAAAATCCAACAACAACAAAAAACAACGAAGGAACCCCACGGTAAAGCTAAGGAGGAACCAGCAAAACAGAGCCCAAAAGGAATCAAGTCAAGCATTTCAGAGATTACTGGAGTTCCTGTGAGAGAGAAGTTCTGCAGATGTTTGCACTGCAGGCAGTGCAGATGTTTCAGATGGATTTAGATGCATTTTCTGCTCTTTCCAGAGCAGCAATCCAGCAATTCCCCTTTTCCAGGAGCGCTGCTGCATGGGTAGAGCTCCCATCTCAGGACCAACATCACTGTCTGCCCTCCCTGAGCTTTCCTTCCCCCTCCCCTCTCCTTCCATCCCCTCAGAGCTCCCAACCATCCCTGACTCATCCAACCTCCTGCCGAGCCTCATAAGTCTCCCTAGAAGCAAACTGCTTCTCCTTAGTGCTCATCCAACCTCTATTGCAACAACCGGGTGGTTTTTGGTTTTGGGTTTTTTTTTTTTTCCTTTTCTTCAATGGCTTGAATTTGGAGACACAGAAAGCCTTGCTATGGTAGCAGACTTTATTTCCCTAAAACATTTTATAGCTGAGGTGTGATTAACAGCTGGAACGGTTCTACATAAAACTGCTAAAAATTTGCAAACTAATATTAGCACTGCAACCACAATATTCAGGGCAAAAATGCTTTAAGGAATTATTTTAGTTAATTGCCTCACAAAATGTCTTGGGTTTTTTGGGTTTTTTTAAAGCTTCTTACACTGTAAAAGAAAAATAAAAATACTTATGCATCTAAATGTTTCTCACTATTAAAATCATAAAGAGGTGTGTTGGTTTTATTAGTAGAATCACAAAATGGGTTGGAAATTGATCCCATTCCACCCCTGCCATGGCAGGGACACCTCCCACTGTCCCAGCTGCTCCCAGCCCCGTCCAGCCTGGCCTTGGGCACTGCCAGGGATCCAGGGGCAGCCACAGCTGCTAACCCCAAAACCAAAAACAAGCAAACCACCAGGCTCAGGATATTCTACTCCAAGATTAGAAAATATGATATTTTCATTAAATTGATTTTTATTACCTTACAGCACATAAATAAAAGGGATATTTACTACATTGTTTTCCTGTCAAACACTCTACTCACAAAAAACAAATACAAGAAGGACAACCTGGGAGCTCAGGGATGAGACAATAGCACTTGCTGGTGAAGCCTGAGCTGCAAATCTTAATCTGGGCTGCTGCTGTGTAGAGTTCCTCCTGTGTATCTGGAATTCTTCACTCTTCCCTACTGTATTTTCTATACATGTATTCACTGCAACTACTGAAGTCACTGAGGCTGAAGCCTTGTGTCCCTTGCAGACACTGCAATCTATTATATACCATCTTTTGTAATGCTTAAAGTTTACTCATGAGACAAACTCGAGATGTGAGCTGGTACACCACCCTGAAATGAAATCTATTTTCAGCTGCTCATATGAGGGATGAATTGAAATCCAGATGTACTAAAGTGCAGCTGAAGTTTGCTAGCCAAAATGATCAAAGATTTCTTTTTGTTCATTCCTAGAGAACTTCCCTAATATTTCTAACCCAGTTCAGCGTTATTTCTTTTCTGCCTTTAGCCCATAAGAATTCTGTATAATAATAAAAATTACTTTATTAAGCTGGAGTAAGATCTGCTTCAAGCTTTTATTTAACCTTGTGCATTTCTTCTGCTTCTTCATTGCACAAATTTAAGAGTAAGCCAAAAGCTTACTTTCAGAGTTGTTAGTCCCATAATTCTACATCACAGCATGACAGAAATCACACAAAGATCAGAAGAAAACCTCAAAAGAACTGATCTGAAGGAACAGAGGTTCCCAACCCGGCAGTGTTTTACCTTACAAGACAGGACATTAATAACATGTCACAGGTGAGGTGGAGAACTCAGGTTGGAGCGTTAATAACTTCATTTCCACACCAGACTGGGCAACCTCAGCCACCTTCAGCTGGGCTGGTGCAGCCAGGAGAGGGCAAGGGTTTTAGTTTTACAAACGAAACACTGCAAACACTGCTCTGTCCTCCTCTGCATGGGAAATCACAGCTGAAAGGCTGAAGGAATCCTTATGGATAACAGGATATTGTTTTATCATGTATTTCCCCTTCTCCTGTCTCTCACAGCCAACACAGTTTCTAATTAAGGCCTTTACATCTCAAGATACATTTCCTTGAACTACAAGTTATTAGAATAATGCAATTTGCCCCGTTCTTCATCTTTCAAGGGATCCAGAGAAGGTCTGGAACCCTTTTTGAATGTCATGGTTGTAAAACAGGCCACAAAGGGACACTTTCTACACACGCAGAAACTGATTCCACCACATGTGAGGGTGTGACACCTTTCTTCTAACTGAGAGGGACAAGACTTTGAGAACCGGGTTTAGTTTTATCACTGTTGTACAGAATATAAATGAGATATTCTGTATATTCCTACATAGAATGCCAACTCTCCTCAGGGGCCGCTCCTGAGCCTGTGGGGAAAGGCAACCACACCCCTCAGATCCTGTCTAAGCTCTGCCAAAAACCATCATCTCGAACCTCCTCTGGCTGTGCTGCAGCCCTCCCCTCTGGAAAGTAACTAATTCACTGCATAAATGCCAAATATTACCAAATCACTACATCAAAATCTCAAAATCAAATAAAACTCATCTCATGGCTGACTTGTGTATTGCTGCTTTTAGCCTGATAATTAAAACCTGCAGGGTCATAATGGGAAATATTCCATCTCCCTTCTCTGCAGACAACACGGAGTTTTAGCTTCTACTAATTTCCAGATATTTATACTGCATTAAAAAAACAAACAAGCAAAAACCCCAAAACCAAAAACAAGCAAACCAAGCAAAAATCCCCATGCAATAAGTGCCTGGGCTTCAACAGACCACAGTCACGTTTCAAACTCTATGAATCTCAGCACAGTTTCTACCTACTTTAATTCAAAATTATTTCATGGGGTCAGTGGAATTCCAGTCATTTACATTAGGTATAAAATGCTGGGGCACAAAACTGTGGAAGAGCTGTAAAGACCTTCAGGCTAGGAGCTGGACTTGGACGATCCTTGTGGGTTCCTTCCAGCTCAGGATATTCTAAATAAGACACAGCAAGCCAAACACGTTGCACAGCCTCACTGCACTTTGACAGGAGTTGAAATTCAGTTATTTTACCATTCTTACCTTTTACTGTAGTAAAATAATGTGACGGATCACGTTAGAAATTGTTGGACTAAGAAAATCTAAATTGGAATAATGCCTTTCCATCACCTTTATTCTAACGAGGTGCAGGGAGGATCAGCACAACGTGGAATGCTGGATATAAAAAGTGGGGCATGTGTAAAACAGCTCCTCCATCAAAATAAGCAAGTGCTGTTGTTCTGCTGAACAACTCCAGCAGTCATGGTGGCTTTTCCTGTTATCTGATGCCATAGCAACAATAATCCATTTTAAAACTCGTAGTAAGGTAATATATTATCATGACAGCTGCGTTAGACTGCCTCTCCTTTGCTCTTGACTTTACACAACAATGTTAAGATGTTTTTTAACCAAGTTTTCAAGTTGAAAATAACATGGTGTCAAAATATTTTCTCTGAACCAATCAGCTCCATTGAAAAACATCACTGAGCTTTGTATTTCCATGACAACTCATCTCAAATGTTACAAAGCTGCACCAAATTTTCTTACAAAGAAGGGTTCTTGCAAGAAAAATTGATTCATGTAACCTACTATACCTTAAAAACTTACACATGTTTTGTATCCTCATGACAAAAGTGTATTGGTAATGTTTAGGATTTCCAGATTTACATTTCTGGCAGGAACTTTTCATAAATGGCAGGGACAACTTCTCTGTTTTAATAAAATTTAAATTCATCTATGAATTGTTGATTACAAAGTAGATGCAAAAAAATTACCAACACAAGAATGTGAAAATTGAGAAATTATTTCCACCAAACAGAGCAGGGGCAATTTTGGTGTGAACTGACAGCTGTTAAAATGGAAAAAAAAGAAAAAGAAAAACTTGTATAGTTTCCCTGTATTTTTTCCTGGGGAACCACCATCACCAGCTAAAAATCTCAAAATCTTTGCTTCTTCTAAAGATAGCTCATCTTGTGATCCCAGTGATTTGTGTTTAAGGAAAATAATCCCTTTAATTTACTGGCTGAGGTGTCTTATCAAACACAATCTGCTGTGGGATTAACAATTTATTATCAAACCTAAAATCACCCAGATTGGTGACACAGTGTGATTAGTGTGACACAGAGTGGAATAAACACCACAAATTATTATAAACCTCCAAGTAAATTTCATTTGTAGTGGATTTTCAGATAATCAATTACAATTTACAATCCTTTTACAATGGATTACTGTGTACTTTAAGGAGTTTTTTTATTAATGGTTGGATAGGGGGAAAAGGATTGTATTTCCAGAACTATTTCACCCACCCTGTTACTGCAAATTTATAAAGCACGGAGTAAAATGATAATGACAATGCTTAAATGAGGTATCCTTTGACAATTAACTCAAACTTCTGATAGAGCAGTCCGACCCTTTTCAAGTAACTCTGCTATCTGCATGGTCAGGAAAAGGAATCAGAAAAGCCTGTACAGAATGAAGTGCAAAGTCAAGGATTTAGAATAATGATGAACTTTTAAATAGTTACAGCATATTCTTCTAACTCACCTTTTCAGGGATGTGACTTTCTTTTGATTAAAAAAAAAAAAAAAGAATTGTGATGGCACTGACAAATGGGTTCAAAGTTGGACACTATCTCAGTTTTAATTGGTTGACATAACCCAAGGTGGTACTTTCTTTCAATGTGGAGATCAAATCAAAAATAGATGTCAAAGATTTGCTACATATTTGATTTTTTATTAATAGACTCTATTATATCTGTCATTTTTGTGACCTCCACTACAAACATTAAAGAGGAGTATTTTCCATTACTAAAATAGAATGAGAAAACCCTGAATTTGTGAGCTTTATCCAGAGGTTCATTTCATGAGTGGTATTGCTTTGAGTACAGTGATCAATCTTTCAGAGAGTGCCTCTAGAAAGTGATGGTTGCATTTCACTCTGGCTAGGGAGGAAACTCTGGGCAAGACTGCTGAAAACCCTGCTAACGATCCCAAATGATTTCTGTGTAAATCATTAAACGAAGAGAGATTCCCCAAACCCTCACATTTTCAAGTGATTTGTCTGCCCGGTTGACAAGCTCCAATGAAAGACAATTCTGTGGCACAGAACACGGTTCCACAGAGCCCGCTGTGATCAATCTAAATAAAGTATGAAATGTAAAATGCTTCTCCGCATTGATTTCACTACACCTGGCAATAATCAGCCCAGCCTCCTTGATTGACTCTTAAAATCACAGCCCCCATTTTTCAGAGTGACACTTCCACACCATCACACGAGTTCTGGCACAAAGCACTTCTATTAAGCAGCTTTCAGACAGTGAAGTTAAACCCTCATAAAAAATGACCAGATAAGACATATTCAGGTTCTGTCTGAGTGATGGAAAACAGCAACTCCCACAGAGAATGAGGAGTTCTGAGGAAATGGCATTGTTTTCTAAGGAGAAAAGGAAGAATGTGCGCTTGTACCTTGGCTTGACATTGACTTGACTGCTGAACTGGCCTCTCTGACAGACGAGCACCAGGTACTTGCTCTTGGCAAAACTCTTCTAAGATTGTTAAGAAACGGTATTAATTTCCTCTGATTTGAGACTTGTGGCCCACAAACAGTTCATTATCTAACAAGTAATTACACCAAAGCAGGGAGTTAGCTCGCAATAACCAGATGTGCTCCACAGATGGAAGAAACGGGTAAAAGAAACTCCAGCTCACTTCTTCACACAGCAGCAGCATCCCAGAACAGTGAAATTCCGTACTCCCAAAGCTCAAGGAATTGCAGTGGCAGCAGTGGGAGAGTTTTGCCATTTTCCTGACTCACCTAAGCCCAGTGAGCATGGCTTTTCATTGCTGAGATGCAAAAGCAGCCACGTCCACTCCTGCACACAAGAAATCAGCCAAGAATCAACAGCAACCTGTCGGGAGGATTTCCTGTTCACTGCCATAGTATGACACAGTTTCCATTATGGGGTTTGAAAGGATAGCCAATAGCTTAAAAATTATTTCAAGAAATCACAATACCTTGGGATTAAAAAAAAAAAAAAAAATTTATAAACAAACAAAACACAAAAAGCTTTTAATTCCAAAAGTCTATCATAAATTAAAAAAAAAAACAAAAACAAAATTAATTTTCTGATATCTTCTAACCTCTGAGATTCTTTTGGGTTTTTTTTTTTTTTTTTTTGAGAATTAAGCTGAAGTTTTCCCAACACGATTCAATCCTTTAATTCCTTTTACCAGGTTAATGATTTCAACAACAAAAATGTCATCCTCCTAAACCTCCTGTGGCAACGTGGCACCTACTCCCTGCCCGTGCTGCCAAGAACAAATGTGTTGTTGGGTTTATTAATGTTACCTGAAGCAATCTGTTGGCCTCACTGCCTCCAGCAGGTGGGCATGCCAAATCAACAAAAGTAACAATTATTTTAATGTATTCTCTTGTTTGAATCTCCATTTCAGTAGCTGCCTCCCCTCAAAATCTAATAGAATAATTTAACTCCCTTACCAGCTGAATATTATAAAAACAAACAAAATTAATTAAAAGAAGGCAAATTCCTACAGTTCTTTCTCAAACTTTTAAGCAAGATACAGAAGAAGACAACAAACTTTATTATGGCTCTTTTATAAGCAGGTTATTAAACTGCTCCATTCCTCAAATGATTTAGCCCCATCTGCACCCTTGCCAAGGCACTAAGACAAATTGAACAGAGAGGTGCACATTTTCTAGGAGACACTTTAATACACTCTCATGTTTGCTCTACATAAGACTTTTACCACATTCTCATAATTACTCTTTGGGAGAGAGCAGGAGCAGAAGGAAGGACTGAGCTTTGGGTTTTGTTTGGTTTCTTTCCCTCCACAAACAGCACTGCAAACTTTTTTCACCAGTTTGGCCAGACAGTCTGCTCTCTACCCACCACTATCTAGGATCACGTTTCTAAATGTCATAATTAATTGCCAGATTTACAACCACACACACAAAATACAGAGCCAGATGCCCTCTTAAAAACTGTATCCAGGGTTGCATTGGCTGCTGCTGCTGTCCAGGCTTTTGCAAAGAGCTCGGAAGGAACACCCACCCCAGAGCCTGTCCAGGGCCATCGCCCCAGAGCTGCCTCTGAAAGTTCTGGAGCACAGATGGAATTCTGCAGAGACATGGAAGCACACATGGAATAAGCTGAAATGAGCTTAATGCAGAAACAAATGTTTGGCTGTGCAAGATAATGACTGTGTAGCTTTTTGTGCAAATTAAGCACTTCTCAGGGTTGATTAGGGCTGCATTTGTGGAGAATTCATAAAGACATTCATGAATAAAAATCGCTTGCTGGACTTTGGTCTAGGCTAATCACTGTCTCTCTGGAGAAAACAGCAGAGGCAGGAAAACTTCTGCAGTATCGTATGTTAAGCATCTTCAACATTTTAAACTCAAAATATTCTTAATCCCATGTGCAGAATCATGCTAAAGGCAAGCTTTTTCTGCCTTTCTCAGGCCTTCAAATACGTTCAAGCAATTGAGAGAAAACAGCTTCAATTAGAACAATTTTTACAGGTCAGTTATACATCTCTGAAACCAGGAGTTTATAATCACCACACCGACACAACTGTGACACAGCCCCACAAAGATAAATCAGTCCTGTAAGTTACATTCTATAAATCAGAAATTTGGAATGTAGATCTCGACATTTATTCATAAACCAGCAAAGCTGACCAAGGGTAGGAACAATATTTTGGCATTCAATCACTTTTGGCAAAGATAATCCCATGTTAATTTAAGAGTTTTTAAGGTTATATTTTGGGTTTTTTTCCTGTGAGCCCCCCAAGCCAGAGGGGCTGGTGGTTGTGCAGACCCAAATCCCAGGGGCCTCCCTGGAGTAGGAGAGAGCTCCGCCTGCCCAGGGGAGAGGAGTGAAGATGGTTCTGTTACTGACAATGGTGCCACAGGTCAGATCCAGAATAAACACCTGAAAACTTGGTTAAAACCCCAGCTTCCTGCACATTCTGCTCTACTCCAAAATCCAGGGCTCTGCTGAGCAGACAGGTATGGGATACACAGGCATGTAATGGGAAAAAAACCAAGGAGGCTGAAAGACAGAAGATTTCTGTTTCTAGGTTTGTCTCACTTGTTACCACCCAGCCTAGTGTAACCTCATCTCTTCATTAAAAACTACAGTTTTGAAGTACATGTCAAAAGTTCCGGTTGAAAATGAAGGAAATTGAATGAATGCAAGAAGAATTCTGGTTTATTTTCTGGTTTTCCTGTGTAAATTTGTCAATGGCTTTCTCTAAACAAACAAATGGAAAAAAAACATCCCTGAGAAATTGAATTTCTCTTTCCTAGCACAGTGAGAATGGCACTTTCTAGATAACACTCCTCCCTAGTACTCACGTTTAAGTGCTGTGTGTTTCTGAGTGAAAGCTGTTTATCTCCTCAGAGCAATCAGTAAACAAAAACATGCACATGTTCATTTAGAACATTTTAATAACGTTCTGTGTTTACTGAACTCAGAAAGGGTCATCCGGGTTCAAGCTTAACTTCTCTTCCCTCTAGCCTTGAAAAATGAGGGAAAAGCTGTTTGTTTTCTCTTACTAAATGATCAAGAAATTATTACTGAAAAATACCTCTCAGCCTCAATAAATAGGAAATGCAGAATGAAGTAAGGTTCTTTCCTCTGCGGAATTCTTTATTGCCTCTGATGCAGACCAGGGCGATCACAGAGTGGGGCTGGCTGTGCTCTCCTTCCTAAACCTCACTTCCAGCTGCAGTTTCTGTGGATGTGAAATTGAGACTTCTCCTGAGGAAATATGTCACTTCCAAAAGACCCGATGCCACTGGAGGAAATGATGCAGCAGAAGAAATATCTTCTACTTTTAACACCGCTGTTCCTCCAGTGTGAAGGGAGGGCGCGCAGGGGCTGGGGGGATAAAGGAACAAAGCCACAAACACAGCTCATCTTCTCTCCATCTACTGCAACTCTGCTGCTGTGCTGGCACAAGAGAGTGATGGCATTAAAAACTCCCCTCCAGCCATCCCAGGAACTCTGTGCCCGCGGGGTGGGACAACAGCAATGACAAAATGTTTGTCCTTGAAGCGCACGCTCACACCTGCCTCTCCCAGGGCACCGCAGAGGGAGCTCAATGAGCTAATAAAGGGCAGGGGGGATCTGTGGGGACATTAATCTTAATAACTCGGGCTTGTACAGCTTTCCAGAGCTGGGCAGGGCTGAGAGATTCCTTCTGCTCCAACACCTTCCTCAGAGGCCTCTGTACAAGCTCAGTATCGGCCATAATATCTCGGAATTTATCAGAAATGAGGAATTTGGACAGAGAGTTGCAGCTCCCTGCCCCAAAGCACTGTAGGTTCATGCTCTGCAAGCAGGAGAAAATTATCTCTGTAGAATCATGGATTACAAATTACAGGACTGATTTAACCAGAAAATTAATGCACAAAATAGATAAAGATAAGTTAAGTAGAATATCATGTAGAGTCCTTGTGTAATTACAAGTTTGGATAGCAAGAACTGATATGAAGTCCCTAAGTATTTTCATATTGGATTTCTCAGTAGTGAGCTAACTTAGAAGGTTAAAAAATCAAAAGTCCTTTTGTTTATTTTTTTTCCTACTAATATTCAGAAATGTGAATGAGATTCTAGCATTTGGGATGTGTTTGTAAGAACACTTACACAATGTGAATTATGTTTGAGCCTACCCTCACTGAAAAAAGTCATAAATGGAAATGCTCATCATGATTTACTGAAGTACTAAAGTTTGCCATCCCAATAATCAACTTCAATCACAAAGTTTGTGATCTAACAGGTTTCCTATTCATTATAAAGATATTTTTTGTTTTTTTTACTTTGCTGGAACGTCTTCCAGGTGCACACTACTGTGTGGAGATGAGGAGATGTGGAAAAGAAGCAAGCCCTGTAGCCAACAAAATCTTAATAAGTCAGGTTAATACAAAATGTTATGGTAAGTTATGTTGATGTCTTTATAGCACCTAAAGTCATTTTGAAATGTTATTAAAATCTCTGCCCAAAAATACGCTTTCAAGACTCACACAGTCTGACAAACAGCAAAAAAGTATTGCTGAGAATAACCTTTAATTCCACAGGGAACTTCAAACTGTGCAAAAGAAACCAAGTCTTCAATAGTTATTTGTTAATAATTATGCACAGACTTGTGAGGGATTTTAATGGCACGATTTGATGTAAACTATTTCTGCCACATTATTTGGTATTTCCAAATAATTTATCCAGGATTCTTGGCCAGTCTCTTATAATTGAAAAGATTATAAAACTTTCTCTGAAGTACAACTGGAAACTGTTAAATGTAGTTGTGAACAGGGCAGATATTTCCTTCCCAAGCTCATTTCTCTAACAAAGATGGGATTGCTCCAGTGTGTGGTACCTTTTGTACTCCAGAGGGGATTTTTTCAACTCAGCATCAAAGTGAACCAAATTCCCCATGTGTGTGAAGGGCAGAGTAAGAGGATAAAAAAATGTAAACACTCTGTCATCAAGGCGTTAACTTTACTTGAACTCACTTTTTTTTTTGTTAATTTTTGCCAAGTTATTCCTCCAGTGGATTAAAGAAATTAAACACAATTTATGGAGGGAAGAAAAACAAAGCATAGAGCAACTAGAGTTTTCTGGAAATCAGATATTCACTTTTCCCCCTCATCCCTCTACGGCTTTGCCGTGCAGGATCCATAAGGCTCTTGAAATATAATCCACATAAACAGATAAGAAGTGGTGAGCTCCATTCTGAAAGTTCAATACTAAATTATAAATAAAACTCTGAGGCAGATGCAACTCATCCTCTCTGAATGTAAAGTGGGATAGATAAACATTGGTAAATGTTATGTATTTCAAAACACACAAAGTTTAATCAAATTAAAGCTCTGTTTCACATTCTTTGGCTTTTAGTTCAAGGAACTGTTCCTATTCTAACTAGCTGTATATTTATTTTAATATACAACACTGCAAAATATCATCTTACTTCTGTTATTTGCCTGAAGGAAATTCATTTCAAATATGAAACTTTTACACAATATTTACTGTTCAAGTATTGCAGCTTTTATTAAATGGGGCCAGACAGGATGCCAAGGGATTTAAAGAGAGAATTAATAACAACCATTGCTAATTTAGGTTTATGCACTACTTTATTGCAAAAGCAAGAATGAGGATAGGAAACCAAGGATAATCCAATTGATACTAAACATTTTGAACCTATTAACTGCATTTGAACAAAACATTTTTTAAAAGGCTACATAGCTAAAATAAGAGACATAATCCATCAGAGATAGCATAGAAAATTAATCTTATCCTTTTTAATTTGTGTAAATTGGCAATAACAGTGCACGGATCCACCTTCCTCAGCTTCCCATGATCACAAATGAAAGGACAGCTGTAATTCACAGAAGCTCAAAGCCCAGATTTCAATTAACAGATCTCCCAAAAGTAAGAACACTGAAACAAAAGCAGGGCCATGGGATAATTCAGGCTGAGAGGGACCTGAGGAAATCATTCAGTCCACCCTCGTGCTCAGAGCAGAGCCGTGCTCAGATCCAGCTCTGAGCTTTAGCCAGTCCTGGTCTGAAGCCTCCAAAAAGGAGATGGCACAGCCTGTCCTGGTAACTGCTCCTCTTTCCTTAAATCCAGAGATAGCAGGACTGAGATACGGAAACTCAGAATTTCTGAAATTCTAAATTTCTGAGATAAGATACAATTCATTTGTACGATTAGGGTAAGAAACCAGTTTGGTTTCATTTCCTCTGTTATTACAAACCTCTGCACAGGAAAGGTGAAGAGAAACACTAAGCTATTGGAAATCCATATCATTCAGGTCTTTCTTTCTCAGCAGACAGGGTGGATGTACTCTTTATAATTCAGCATGTACATTCTGACTTCAATACAAACTCTATTGATTTCATACAATGACCATTTTGACTTAGTCCTGTGGGATTGTCTGTAATATTCATCAATGTAGTGTCTGACTGCTTTACAAATAATTAGTTAATTCACCTTCAGGTCCCTCCTCAGAATTACCTACAATACCATCCTCAAATATCTCACACAAAACTCCTTAAAAGGGGTGATTCCTAACTCACTGTGGAAGCTAAGAAGAATAATTAAGGAGAATAATTGGAATTTTACCCCTTTTATTCTGTACAAGGCTTTTCTTGTGATGCAAACACAATTAAATTCCTTCAAGAACTTAAACCCAACCCTCTACAGCAGAGCCACTGCCATCAAAAGTCTCGAGTGTGAATTCTTAAAGATGGAAAACTATCCCAGAGAGTTTCAGGGAATCTTCACAGCAAATGCAGCTACAGCTCTTTTAAAGCAGCACATATGCACTGCTTAATTAATATTAGTACTAATTGTGCATCTGTTCTCTGCTATTTATAATAGCAGATATATAGCATAACATAATGCAAAACTGCACAAAAGAAATGTGAATACCCTTGCATTAAATAATGTAATAATTCCTGTCATCACAAGCCTATACAGGGTTGAAGAGAGCCCTGAGATAACTTTGGGTTAAAATTCTTTATGGAAAAGATAAATCTTATGTATTGAAACCCAGAACAGTGAGTTTCATGAGAGAGCTGTATAAAACTAACCACAATAAATGACAATCAACTATATTAATTTTTAGTGGTTCAGAAAACCACTAGCTGGAATTATGTTTGAAGCATTAATAAAGGCATAAAAGGCACCCCAAGCTAAGACACCTACCTTAGAAACTTTAGTTTCTGCTCTGAGCTTATTTTGCCAGTTTGTAAAAGTACAACCTGCCATAGTCTTGCCACTCAATCTGTAAGTTAATGTCTCCAATCTGTAAAATCTTAATTCTTGCACTGGTTCAAAGAATCTGTTTTTATTTTGTGAAAGGCAGGTTGTTCCCATCTTGTATAGAATACCCTGTCCTTCCCTTTGATATTTAAAATACTTTGAAAAATCTCAAGCTCTCCAGTGAAAATTGGTGGATATCCAGTCAAAAGAACAACTTCACAGCTTTTTGAAATTTGAGTTGTCACTGTTCCTCAAAGCTTCTCCAAATCCTTTGGTGCTCACTGTGGTTTCTGTCGCTGCTCTCCCTGACCTGTTCCACAGACCCACAGCACAAACACGTTATTTTTACAACTCCATTCTCTCACCATTTACAGGGCCCCACTGGCTTTTCTGCCACAGCAATAAATACAAACTTATCTTCACTACAAGTCTTTCAGAACAGGAATAATTCTCTAACAGTAAGAAGCCCACTAAAATGGGTAATATTGAGGAGGATAAAATTATCCTCACCTTGCTGCTCCATGGAGAGGCCAAGTTGCAGCAGAAATATCACTTTTTACACAGAGGGATCACTGACCTTTCAAAGATCTGCACATTTCTCTCATTTTTCCTTACTCTTGATTAAATGGCAGGAAGGCAATTTAATAAGAATAAAAAAAAAAGTCATATTAATGCATGAAAGCACATAAAAATAAAAATGTAGTGAAAGTATGCAATCCCCTGCTAACATGCAGGGAGAAAAGCCAGATCCAAACCAAAGAAATAAATACCCAGCACCAAACAGACCAGATTCTACCCAGCAACTGACAGTTCCAAACACTGCAGAAAATTTAAAAGGTAAAATTATAAAAAGTTAGGCAACACTGTGATCACCATCACAGGGACTGCAGGGCTCTTTTTTGTAGAGATATTTTGTCATCTCAGACCAAGAATTTTCCCATGTGTAGATTTAGTTCTCCATGCTAAGAAATGCCACAGATATTCCCCTAATCAAAGATGCCATCACTGAAATGACCAACAGAAATTAAAACTTTTTTCTCCCCTTGTTCTCATTCCACAGCCTCACTTTGGGTTCATTTTTTTATGATAAGACTGCAAACAATTCAGTTAAAACTGATCAATTCTTCCAGCATCCATCCCAAAGTGTCTGCTTCTGGTTTCTCAAGAAGAAATTCCCAACTTCAGGCTGATCAGCCATTGTCCATTAAAAATATAATTTTGTTAGTTTTCTTCCAAGTTTCAGGGACAAATTTTAAGTAAAACTGAGAACACAAATGAAGACATTCAGTGAAGACTGGTAGCTTTTTTCCTTAAAAACTTTCTATAAATAACCTGCGTCAGTTTTGACCATATCAGCACTAATGATCACATAAGAAAATTGTATTTCTATGAAAATACAAAATATAAGTCCTTTGCTTTTCCTGATTAAAATGTTTCAGGCAGCAGTCTTTACAAGCATAAAGTTCCTTTGATGATCTTCTAGTCTGCCACCACATACTGCTGGCAAGTTATAATGGAGGGGATCATATACTAATTTGAGACATTTCCAGCTCAGATCATGAATCAAAGCGCTGGCACTCTATAATGAGAGATCGATAGTGTTTTTGTACAAAGACCCTATAGAATTCTATAAATAATGAGTGTTTAGTGGGATGTGCAGGCAGCAGAGAACAAATTACATTTTCTCCAGAGGGGTCCTTAAAACCACACCTCAAATGTGATAAATGTAGTGCGATGGAAAAGACTACAAATGTTAAAACGCTGTGCAGCATAATGTGCTCAGAAATTAGAACCCAGTGCATTTACTTTCTTCTGTTTAATGGTTAAGCAATCATTTCATCAAGACCTTTTCTCTTGTTACAGCAGCAGTGGGTCACAGCCAGCGTTTCTCGAGGTTTTACAGATGGCAGCAAAACAAAATAATGTCTTTAGTCCCAAAGGATCAGGATATTTAACATACTCGCAAGTTTGTTGTAATGCACCGCACGTGAAACACGTAAATATCTGCAGCAACTCGTTACACCTTACTCCAGAGGAATGAGGTAATGCTCTCAGCTAAGGCACCATCTGGGAGTCCCAGAAATAGCTTTAATTACTGAGCTGGACTTCCTGCTCTTGGCAGGAGGGCGGGCACAGCACGGGATCGGGGCCAGCTGGAGCTGCACCTCCAGTGCCAGGGACAGAGCTCGGGCCCCTCCAGTGCCAGGGACAGAGCACGGGCACCTCCAACACCAGGGCCAGAGCACGGGCACCTCCAGCGCCAGGGACAGAGCACGGACAGCTCCAACACCAGGGACAGAGCACAGACACCTCCAACACCGGGGACAGAGCCTGGGCACCACCAGTGCCAGGGACAGAGCACGGACAGCTCCAGTGCCAGGGACAGAGCGTGGGCACCTCCAACACCAGGAACAGAGCACGGGCACCTCCAGTGCCAGGGACAGAGCACGGACAGCTCCAACACCAGGGACAGAGCCCAGACACCTCCAACACTGGGGACAGAGCTCGGGCACCTCCAGCGCCAGGGATAGATCCCGGACATCCTCCTGGTTTCTAATCCATGGTCTTCTGCCTCCCCTTTCTGCAGCTAGGAGCTTTTTGGTGTGACCATACAGAAACTGCAAAATCTCATCCTCCCTTCTCCGTTATAGACTTCACCTCCCTTTTCTTCAACAAAACAACCGAGCCTTGACCTTGCTCTGGTTCCTCTTCCCCCCTCTAACTGATACAGTATTACAGCAAAGCAGAAGGAGACAGAAAGAACAGAACTCAGAAGAATTAGGGACAGAAGTAATAACTCAATTACTTCTTCACAGAGACAAACTTCAAAGCAGAAGTTACTCGTTAATCTTGAAATGATCCCTTAAATCATGAACATGATGAAAAGCCTGAGAGAACACCCAGGTATGACCCAGAACTAGAAAACAAAGTCTAAGCCTCCAACCTGGGAAGCAATTCCTGATTTAAGGAATTTTTCTTTAGTGTTTCCCATATGGACATCCCGACATCCCAGTAAAAATCACTCATATCTCTTAAATCTTGATCCCGAAAACTTACATATTCAAGCAGGGAAGGAACGTGTGGAAAATAAAAAAGCTTTTCTACTATTTCAACATTTGACTCAAAATCTGTCAGTTTTAGGTCTACGAATTTCCTCTCACTCTAGGGATGGAAGTGTCTGTTAGAAGGGACAGGGCAGGTTCTGCCTGAGATCTCTGTTTGCTGCTTTCCTGTGTGTTCTGACTCCATGTGCCTCTGGCCCTTGTGCAGGAGGAGTGCTGCCCCTCATTAATCAGTGCTGTTAGCTGTGCACTAATTACCCCAGATCACCTCCAGGACAATCTTTACGAGCTCACATTTTCCAACGGCATTTGGAAAGAACCTGATGTTCTCCTGGAGCACAATTTTATCAGAGAGAGCTTCAGTGGGTTCTGTGAGACCTGCAGGCTCACTGGAGCTCCTTTGCAGAGGAGTGCTGTCAGTCCAGGCTGCAGGGCCTCACAATTTTAAATACTCAAGGAGGTTCAGAGGAAATAATGGATGCCTTTCTATGCCACCACAAATCAAGGCAAATAATGAATAAAAATAATGTTCTGCTTCACAGAGTGTGTTCCTTATACTCTTCTAATCAGATGCAACTCAGAAAAATATGAATGCAAAGACCAACTCTATGTCTAATGCCTCCAGAAGATTTAAGTGGGGAAAAGAACAGTGGTAACCAATAAACAAGATTTACCTGCTTGCTGTTTGGCAATGTTATTTAATGCACATCTGTGTTTAGAAGCAGGGAGGAACACGACATCCTTTCCTGGCTCTCTCAAGGTCACTGGAGCCATTCTGCTCAGGCAGGAGTGGCCCAAAGTCACAAAGTTGGCTTTAAGTTATTGCAAAGCATCAATGCTAATTCATCTAAACGAACACCTATTCATGTTGATTTATTTCTGGAAGGGACTTAGTCAACTTGGAGGCTACAGTAAGCCAATAAATTTTATCAGCAGTTATAATCTCTTGGCATGGACTGAAAAGCAAAGATGAAGTGACACAACAGAGTCAGTAATGTGAGGGTGTAACAGATCTGCCCATCCCTGCCTGCCTGGGATAAAGAGACACATGCTCAGTTTGGCAGTCATGAATTTTGGTATCTTTACTTTGCTGGGCAGAGGAACTCATGGGACCTTCTACTCTCCTTATATTTCTGAAAGCACAGCAAGCCAGATGCAAAATTCAAGCAGTTAATGAATTTTAAAACCAACTAATTTAGAGTCAGTGGTTTGTATCTATAGCTCTCTATGTGTATTTGCACAGGAAGGCAGAAATGTGTGTAAGCACATAAACTTAGCAATGAAAATATTGAAATTAATAGTTTTAGTTTGTTCTTATCGAGTCCCAAGCTTTGCTTTTTTTCTTATAGAATAAATTAAATTTTACACAATTAAAAAAAAAAACCAAAACATTTACTTGGGGGTTTCTGTCCACAAGCTGGCAAATGCAACTTTTTTATTTCTTCTTTTTTACTTTGCTTTAACAACTGGTGTTTGTCAGTCCCAGGACTTCCACTCTGGGGACAAAAATCTCCTGTGAGTGCCCATGAGCTGAACACTCAGGTGACTTATCAAAGTATTTTGCTCATCCTCAGCAAAACAGAAATCCCATTTGTTTAGTGGGAAAGGAGTAGTAGAGGCCATAAGAAAGCAGTAGGGGAGTGTATTTATTAATGCTGCTATTACTAAAACAGTACTCAGAAGAATTTGGGGAATTTTTTTCATTATATCCTGAATAATTTAGTTTAGAACATGCTCACAGGCACACTTGCACAGAAAAAAATACCCTTACATATTTTTTAACAGTAGCAACATTAACTTAATAAAACACAGGACATTCTTATCATTGTTGTTACATGGATTTTGATACTTAGTATTTATTTTATCATTCTGGAGAGCCTGCAGGACAGAACAACACAGGAAAGGGCAGAACGGAAATTAAGCACTAATGCTGATGGGCAATAAAATTCTATGTGGGGGACTAAAACTCCATTATTCCACAGAGCAGAAATGTTGTTTAACTTAAGAAATAACAACAGCCCTTGCATAACTCACCTCTTCAATATATTTCAGGTTTGAAAGGCCTTCACATTCCATCCTCACTATAAGGGCCAGATCCTTTCATAGCTTAGAGCACTTCACATCTAAAAATCACTTTAATCACTTTTTAATCATTTTGTACTACTGAGCACCCTTGTATTTCAAACCAACAGCAACCAAATTAAGAAACAGAAAAGAAAAAAAACATATTGAAAAACACATTACTGAGATTGCTAACTCACTGGATCTGTTCCAAGTTACTAAGGCTGAGAAAGTCACTTTGCAAATAAATGAAGGTTTACAAATTTTTGTAAAGATCGGAAGCTGTTGTACTCCGCACACAACTCTGAAATTGCACCTCCACTCACCCCAGAGATATTTTATCAATTAAAGATATGAGAAAAAGTCATAAAGACATTTTAGTATGTGGAAGGAATAGATGTACAACATGAATGTGGCATGCAGAAGAGTTAATATACAATAACTTATTTTTAGACATTAAAAAATTATCTGCTTGGAGCAGGTAACTAACCCAGTAATTATACATACATATTTATGTTGGACATTTAGCTTTCAAGTTAATTAACCAGCAAAATATTAACCTGGGGTGTCAGCAGGAAATATATATTAAAAAAAATCTTGATGTGTTAGAAACACAAAGCAGAGCAGTCAGCTTCAAGGCTCAGATCAATTTAATTTTTTAATCACTGTCTCACATTCATTCTATTATTCATACTCCTAATGCAGTCATCCCAAGATGCACCTGGGACTGCTGGATGCTGAGGTGTTGGTGAGTTAGCTTTGGGAGAGGTGGGATGGATCTGCTTAGGAAGGTTTGTGGTGAACAAATCCCTGAGCAGTTTGTCTGCTCTGCTGGGACGTGCAGAGCTCTCTGTGCCCTCCCTGCTCGGGTTTAGCCAGGTACACATCACAATCCAGGAAACTCCTTCAGCACTGGAGCTGTTCTGAACACACCCAACTTCACTGAGCACCATCTCCAAAGCTGCTGAAATTCAAAGTGTTCATCTGTCTTTGAATCAGTTCCTGCAGCCCATGAACACCCATTTTTGTCCATCTCTGTCTCTCACAGTAACACAGTCCCTCCACCCCTCTCAATCCAGGTCACTGTGGACAATTCCCTTCCTCCTATTTGCTGGATACAGCACAAATCAGATAAATTCTACATCTCTACTCTGTGCATTTGCTCCAGTTCCGTTTTTTCCTGTCTGTGTTTGGGGAAAGCCAGCTAAAACATGTCTGACAGCTCCCTCATTTTCCAAATGCATGAGGGCTTGAAAACCAGGACATCAGGTGTGTCAATGAAGTAGAACCACAGGTTGATTAGACCTTCAGCCCAAACCAAGCTGCTAAAAGTGACATTTCCTTTGAGTCCTGAAATTCTCATGCAATTTATCTGTGCAGCAATCACCACCTCCTCTCCTCTTTCCCCTCTTATATTCGGAATTCTTCAAATCATATAGACTGCATTTTGGATTCTCAAAAAAAGAGTTTTACAGAACTCGTGCCAAGGAAGGACTGGATGCTGAGAAGGGGCTTTCCCACAGTTTATCAAGAATAGATTTTGATGCAGATCATGATTATGTTCTTTTCCTTATTTTCCACAAGAGTGGGAGATAAAGACTTGTACTTTGTACAAGCACTCGCCCCCTCAACCACTAAAAAAATAGTTTAAGTTTCTGTAAGATCCTTTTCTGCATTTTTTTCTCTAAACTGGAACTTCCGAAGAAAAAACTATGATATGCTTATGATTTAAACAGAATACTTTTCATATAGATTATAAATAAAGGCCTGAAAATTGTCTGATTTGCTCAGTTCAGCACATGGAGATGCAGCTAAAATGTGAATTAGGAATTTGAAGATTCTAATCTTCTTACAAATTTTTTTGATCTCCCAAAGGGGACGCAAATAAAAGCTTGGAGCAATTTAAAAATTAAGAGAGATAAATGTAGTTAATGAAGTCTGGGAAAAAATTATTTTAATTACCACATTTTATGTTTTGTCATTCATTAATCATGTCAACTTAACGAACCAAATTACTTTTTTATTGGATATTAAAATACTTTTTTGTGCTTATACAGGTCCATTGCAGGTGATGATTTGGTTTCAAAGAATCTAGCAAACAGCCTCTAAGACACAGACCAGCAATGATGTGAAGAGCTTCAGTATTTCACCTTCAAAAAGCAATGAGGACTCATCTTTCGCTGGAACTGACTGCTGCTCAGGTTCTTGCAGAGTATGCTGCCCAAGTTTTAAACCTTTGATCTGTAAGCGGCTGAGGTACTGCCATTATGAAACAGAAGTCACTGCAATTTCAGAAGATTTTGGCATCAAGCCCTGCTCAGTCCCTTTTACCCTTTCAAAGCCTCCATGGACACACGGATACCTGTGCCTTGTGTGGAACCAGCCCCGCAAATCCTGCTCGGGGGGAGGGAGAACCAGGAATAAGAGCTGAGGGGAATTCTCACTGGTAGATTATCCAGAGGAAAATGAGGGCCAGAACCTGAACTGCTGGCGCAGGGTGGGGAACCCAGCGGCCCCTGCCCTGTCCCCACCCCTCTCCAAACCAGAGACTGAAACGCAAAATCACGGCCAGAGGTTACTCAGCGAGAATTTATCCTCCCAAGCCCTGTCACACCTGCCACTGGGAACACAGAAACTTAAAACTTCATCTTGCTACAGATTCTGTATTGAAACAGCACTGACAGGTCCAGGTCGTGCACCCTCCTTCCACTGGTTCTGGGTCTGTTTGGGTTTTTTAAGGGAAGGCATTACACTGCAATTTTAGGTGACAATTTTATAATCCTGAAATGCACATTAAAGGAAAAGTGTCCCTGTGTTTATCACAGGTGTTTAAGGGGTGGTCACCATGCCAAGGACAGTTCAAGGGACACAAGCCGTGCTTGTCCCACCTGCTCAATTCCGAGCACTTTTTCTGTTATTCTCTGGGTTCTTTTTGTTCCATCCAAGCAAACCTCTCCAAGAATCGAGGGGCTGAATCATTCCCTAAACAACCAAATCTGACACAGAGCAAATTCTTCTGCCCATATAACAGTGGATGGCCATAGGTTACGCTGAGGTGAAGGCTCAATATTCCATTATAATAAAATAATGCCAGTGCTTAGTGTGGCCTTTCATCTCAGGGAATTTCAGAAACAATTATTAATCTTCATACTTTGCTATGAACCTGCTTGGACTAAGTGAATAAATTCAGTATTTCTTTCTTTTTGAATTTCAATGTCTTAGAATTGACTTCAAAATGGTATTATAGTCTGGTGGAGAAGCAGAGACTGTAAACTAATAATGGGTGTTATTTTTACATATATTTTGAGTCTTGCAGGTTTTAAGGCAACACTATTGGAAGGCCAGAGAAACCCTAAGTTATAAACACTGTCCTGTGTCATTTTTACCTGTCACATAATTTTTGATATTAAATACAGAATTATAAAAAAAGCTAGGTATGAAAATACCGGCATGGAAAATAGCTTAGTAACCCAATAAAGAAGGGAAATAAAAATCTTGCAAAACCAAATTCTTATTGGCGGCTTTAAAAAGGTATAGAAATTATTTTTTAATTATTTATTATTTTGTTATTCAAGAACTAGAAGATAGGTAGGAATAATAAAAGGCAACTGCTGTTTGTATGAGATTTCAAAGATAATTCTACATTTTGGGAATAAAGGACTGAATTTTCTCTAAATGATAGAACAAGCAACAGTAGTTTAATTTGCCTGAAACAGACAGACACACAAACCCCAAGCATTATATTTCAAAGAATTTTAATTAAATCCATATAACAAAAAAGAAATGTTTCACATCTTAATTGAAAAATCACCAGCTGGAGAATGGAGCCAGTGAAACCGTCTGGTAAGCCCTGAGATATAATTGAAAAAAAGAATAGATGAGAATATTTCAAATGGTCTCACTAGTCAGCAACCACTGTAAATACTGCGATTCAAATAACGACATTTGAGTGATTAAGGGAACTAATTCCTATTCTATTGCTGTTTTGCTTTGAGAGTGATATCTCACCCTTGAGAGCCCCTGAGGGAACACAGAAGTGCCTCACTCCCTGCAGGAGCCACCAGGCTCAGTGTTGGCACGAGCCCTTCGCCCAGCAGAGCAGGGCAGCAGCCCACACTGCCCGTGGGATGAGCAGGCATTGACCAAGCTCCTGCAGCTTTGATCTGCACCAGGAACCCTCCACACCGACCATCCTTCTACAGCCTTTATCTGCACCAGGAACCCTCCACACTGACCATCCTCCTGCAGCCTTTACCTGCACCAGGAACCCTCCACACTGATCATCCTCCTGCAGCCTTTATCTGCACCAGGAACCCTCCACACTGATCACCCCCCTGCAGCTTTGATCTGCACCAGGACCCCTCCACACTGATCATCCTCCTGCAGCCTTTACCTGCACCAGGAACCCTCCACACTGACCATCCTCCTGCAGCCTTTATCCGAACCAAGAGCCCTCCACACTGACCATCCTCCTGCAGCTTTGATCTGCACCAGGAACCCTCCACACCGACCATCCTTCTACAGCCTTTATCTGCACCAGGAACCCTCCACACTGACCATCCAGCTTGTATCTTCAACACAGAACCCTCCACACTGATCATCCTCCTGCAGCTTTGATCTGCACCAGGAACCCTCCACACTGACCATCCTCCTGCAGCCTTTACCTGCACCAGGAACCCTCCACACTGACCATCCTCCTGCAGCCTTTATCTGCACCAAGAACCCTCCACATTGACCATCCTCCTGCAGCCTTTACCTGCACCAGGAACCCTCCACACTGACCATCCTCCTGCAGCCTTGATCTGCACCAGGAACCCTCCACACTGATCATCCTCCTGCAGCTTTATCTGCACCAGGAACCCTCCACACTGACCATCCAGCTTGTATCTTCAACACAGAACCCTCCACACTGATCATCCTCCTGCAGCTTTATCTGCCCCACAGAATCCTCCACTTCCCTCCCAAGGCTCCTGGGAACAGCGTATGGAGAAGCAGGGCAAAGGCTGGTGTTGGTGCAGTTCCACCCAGCAACTGCTGCAGGAGCAGGGCAGGGCTGAACTCCAGGGGGAAATGGAGTGGGTGAAGTTTAAGATTCTGACATGGGAAATGTGCCAAGGCCAGATGGAAATTTCAGCTGTCACAATCAGAGGTCATCCCGACCTTCCCGGCACAAGGTGGTGTGAAAATCCTGGCTACTATTTGTACAAGTTTATCATGCCTATCCTTTTTAATTGGGAACTAAAATAATTTTATTTTATATTACTTGCTTGTTATTCATTGTCTTGTCTTTGTTTAGTTCTACTTTTAATTAAAGAAGTCCAGCAGAGATGCCCCCAAGGTAATGTTGGTAATCTAGGCTTAAATTTCTAAGGAATTGCTTAAGAGAAGCTTGGATAAATCTTAAGGAATCTTTGATAAGGCTTTGTTCTTTAAAATTATTTTAAGACAACATTTTCAGAAAGGCCAATTCTTGCTGAACGGAGGAATGGTTTGTGGACAAGACTTTTCTAGTGGAGTTTTAATGGAATTGCTCATAAAATATTTTTCAATGGAACCATTTAACCAGCTGAAACTATAAACAACTCAGATAATATCATATATGCTTAATGTTGACAATGTTGCCCACCAGAGAAACAAACAGAAATGCCTTTTATATAACTAAATGTGATAAGGTGGATTATAACCTTCCTTTTTTTTTTTTTGTACCTTTCAAATTCTTTGAGTGCTGCTGAAGATATATGTGAGAATAAAGTTTTAAACAGTACAGATGTAGTGTAGTATGTGAATTAATAGATCTAAAGAGCAGCAAAGAAATGTGACCAAAAACATCAGAAGAAATTTCTTCTACTAGGAATAACTAAGTAAAAGCTGAACCTGATTTAGATCTCCTGAACAGATTAAATATACAACTGAAGGACATCTAAATCCTAAGGTCTATACCCAGCTATGCATGAAACTATAAAATCATTCCTGGGTTATTGGATCATTCCTAGATTTGAGGGATTTCTCCATAACTTTATTTTCTTCCTTCCACCTCATGGGTTCCACTGCCCAGAACGCCTCGACTGCAGCGCAGCAGTCGTGAGGAGCCGCCGGACACCAGAGCTTGGAGTGACACCAGTTTAACAACCCAGCCACAGAAAATCTGCACGAGACTGAAACCCCAGACCCAGACTAAGAACCTGACGTTGGTTTATTTCATTTTTCTTGCCAAGGGGAGGTTTTTGGAGGGCTCTGCTTTGCAAGGAAAGCCCCGATGTTTTCTACAGGGGTGAGCACTGACCTGGCCCACCTTGGAGCCACGTTCCTTAGAGGAGGAACTTCCCAAAAGGCCTTCCAAAAACCAAAAGGCTGTCATGGCAATGATGCAGATGTGGGAAGAGGGATCCCTGCATGGAAATGAACTGGAAAAAGCAGGAAACTGAGCCTGGGAGCTTTCAGAATGAAGAGAGAACACACAGAGCTGGTGGGAGCTGGGCTGGGCCCTGTAAATCTTTTGCAGGCTGGAGGAGGTGGGCAGGACTGGCTGTTCTCTCCCTCTAGTACAGAACTGAGAAGGCTTCAGAAGGTGGCAGCACCTGCTTGGATCCAAAAAATAATTAAAATAAAAGAAGGGGGGAAAGGGGAGCTTATTCACACAAGACCTCTGGTACTTCTGTGCTGAAGGATGCTGGAGATGCTGCAGTTCCACACATGCTCGAAAGCCAAGCTTTGCTTTACGTGAAGTAATTAAATACAGAAATTAATTGAATCCAAAGCTGGTGAGGTGCAATCAGCTGTAAGATGGTTGCTCTCAGGTGGGTCTCTCATGTGCTTGCCCTATATCCCCTCTTCCCTAGAATTTTTGTCTCTTTCAGTGACAGGATACTGAGCTAAATGTGACATTCCTGTCCTTTTAATCTGATTTCAAATATTTTTGTACAAATTGCTCCTCTACCTTGAGTAGGATTTTTTGTTACTTCATTTTTAGCACATAAAATGTGTAATTATACTCCATCTACAGGGGGCTCAAGCCCTGAAAATACCATACAGAACCATTTCTAGACTAGGCTCCAGCACTGGGATGACACACAGTAAAACCCATTCAAATCCATAAAATACTTCCCATGTTCTGCCACCAATGGTCATGTAATTTTTCTCCGTTTTCACTATTTTTTTTTTAAACTAAACTAAAAGCCCTTAGCAACTTATGCATTCACTTAAAATTTTAGAAATCACTGGGCATATAAAGAATGTTATTAACAGTCAGATTCTTGGGTTCTTTCAAAAATACGAGGAAAGCAAAATTGATCTCAAACCTCATTCCTTGAGACCTGAAAAGTTGTCATAATTCATTATAAATGACAGGAAATAAATTTCCTGTTAGGAAATTCATTATTTGCTGGTCACTGGTGGCCATATATTTATCTGATGCCTGAACATCTGCATGTGGATCTGCAGTGCCTCCCCTTCCAGGTGTAAAGAAACACAAATCAAAATTCTCCCCATGTCCTGCTATCTCACAGATAAAAGTGAAGAAAATGGTTTTGAAAACCCACTGGGTCAAAGGAAGAAAAAAAAAAAAGCTAATTTATCTACATTAACATGTCTTGTCTGTCCTGCCACACAGGCAGCACATAACAGCATGTTACTAATTGAGCCCCAGCTAAATCTTCACACTGTTGTGAGAGGAGGAGAAGGAAAATGCATTGGATGAGTTTAAAAGCACAAAGCATATGTTCCCCTATTTTTAAGCATTTTTTTTCACCTTCCTTCTTCTCAAACCTGTATCTCCACCTCGCCTGCTTAGGAAGCTGCGTGCTCAAGTGTCTGACCTGATCTCTTGCATTAATGTTTGTGCCAACAAATTTAATTTATTTTTTTCATAGGCTTTGCAAGGTTTGAAGCAAACAATCCTCTTCCAGCTCCTGACAAGAGGAAAGGGAAGTGACCTGGGTGTAAAACCTTCTATTAGTACTGAAGTTACTGAAAACTTTGTATACTGAAACACACCTGGCACCAGTTTGAATGTTCCTGGTGCACAAAGGGTGAGGAAAGACAAGAATTCTGTCCATGACCAATGTTTCCTGTCACAGCCACCATAAGTGCTGAACTGGAACCAGACTGTGTTGTGTTAAATGCAAGACTAATATTTTATCCAGTATTAGGTTGATGTTTTTCCCTTTCTCCTTTCCTTCCTATATGAAAAAACATCTATTAGCATTTAAACAACATAATATGTGATTTTATAGCATTCCTGCCTTAAAAAAAGCCAAAATAAAGAAGTTGCAGGCTAACAGAGTGCAACACTGCAGAGGGCACCCTCGGTACAGTCAGAACCCATCACCTGCTCCCACTGCATCCCTCCTCCATGACTTTAACTCCATAATATCACATTCACAACTGTCAGGAACAGACAATAGCAAGAGGCTCTCCCTGATGGCAGCAGAACAATGTCTGATGTAGATGTGTGAAAGAGAACAAAGTATACCTACACAGAGTACAGGCACTTCGCTTTTCAAACATCAGAAATGCTTCTTTGGCTCAATAACTTATCATGAATTAATTTGCTGTCAAGAACTATATACTCATAATAAAGACAGTGTCTATCTGCTATTATTATTATTATTCCATTTTCTCCTGCACTGTTCCTTTGAAGGCTTTTACTTATTCAGAGATACAGAGAAAATTCTCCATGAAGCTAAAGGAGGATTGCAAGCAAACACGCTTATAGCAGCACATATCTGATATGGCATAATATTAAGACTTTTCACTGTTTTAAAACTGAATTTTCATAAACAAGACAGGAGATACTGTCTCCGCTGGAGGTGTGAGAAAAGGCTCATTTAAATACTATTGAAAAGCACATTCTCTCTGCATTTTACTGCTCAAACTGTTCATACCCCATGCTCTGTGCTTTTTGCTGACACAGCTGCTTCTTGGCCAACTCTACTGCTAATATG
>VXBU01002231.1:34759-134009 GCA_013400315.1 Bombycilla garrulus
TTTTTTCCTCCTGCCTCCTTCAGAACCATTTCTGGGCAGTTTCACAAGAATTTTGATTGCTGTTGTAAAGTTTATATCACTGCCATCTGACAGCTCTTTGCTGGCCTTGGTGCAATGAGTCGATGGTCTCAGTTCATTTCCTAACAGGCAGGTGCTCACAACTTCAAACATCACCTCTGCTGGCACCAGGACTCCCAGCCAACAAAAATAAACGTATAGGATCACCACTGGGTGAAATACATGCTTAAAGGGAAACACGTCTTGAAGTGCTCTGGGAAGGAAAGCTGAGCCTGGCAGATGAATAAAAAACTCACAGAAAATGAAATCTGGTAAAACATCCTATAACAAAAGATGTAAAGCATAACTTATCTTGGTATAGAAAAGACAGAACTACAAAACAAAAATGGAGACCAAGCTGTGCTGATGGAGTTATTTCTATGCCCTTATCAATATCTTCATCAATACCCACACAATAAAATTGCTTGTGAGGTGGGGAGAGGAGCATACACAAAAGAACCTCAGCACTCAGTGTTGGGAACCCTTCCCTACTCTAAAAACAAAAACTCTTGATTATAAATTAAAATATCTTCTATAACACAGCATTTAATAAGGCTGTTACATTTTCCTTTGAGGAAACAGGAAATTTTCAGGTAAATTCCTGAAATTCACTGGGATAGGGCAGTTTACAGATGGGCACACCAGAATCATTTGCCATTAGAAAACTTTTTAACCAACAAACAAACGGTGGCGAGTATTGGATGAGTAATTCAGGGACATTGCAACCTGAATCTCTGAATCCAATTAAAATCTGACCTCTCTTCCAGAAATGGTCAGGAGCAGAGTTTAATACCCCTATAAAACTACCAGGATATATGAATTCAGGTGACAGCAGAACTTCCTCAGGAGATCCAACCATCACCATTGCACCCCTGATTCCATCTTGGTGGAAAATGAAAGCAGCCTCACACTGACTGCAGAGCATTCTTCTGGGAGTAACTACTGCTACTTAATTTTATTTCCAGTGTATTTTTCTCAGACTCAAGGAAAATTGCTTGCTCTTTGTTGATTAAATTGTGTCAGCAAGTGTTTTAATTTATGTGTTTTAGATAGCAAAGCAGAACAATTTCCATTCTTGGGCAAGGATAATCATAATTAAAAACACATTAGCTGATTATGCCAAACATCCATCCTAAAAAAAAATTCTATATCATGATTTATAAATTATGATTTGTTGACTAACGCATTTTGAAATGATACAGTTTTATAAGCTGCTGGAAGGTTTTGGGTAAAACCACAACCACCCCAGGCTTGGAGCAACCTGGTGTGGTGGAAGGTCCCTGCCCAGGGCAGGGGGGTTGGAACAAGATGGATTTTAATTTTTTTAACCATTCTGTGCTTCTATGAAACATATTTGAAACAGCAGCTTCTAAAATAAAGACTGAAAAGTTTTGAGGACCAAGTGATGCTTTGTCATCCAAAGATGGAGGAACCTCCTCTGAAGCAGACTTTTAGGTATTTCCTATTTCTGTGTGGTAAAAGTATCTTACTGCTCTGATGAGATTAATATTTCCTTACAGATCTACTCATTTGATCTCGTGTTCACGTTTTTGACATCCTCCACAAGCAATTGTATCCCGTACAGGAGGTATTGCTTTAACAGGTATTCATTTTACTGAGCTCCTCTATAATTTCTTAGTCTTACATTGTGCCTCAAGATGTTTCACTCATTCTGAAAAGAAAGCTAAAAGGGAATAATTTGCATATATTATTTAAGTTGTACACGCCGTAAACATTGATCTGCTGATAGAGAAGAAAAAAGTGTGCTTTTTTAAATTAGAACTTGTATTTCTATATTTTTTAAGATTTTTATTTTCAGGTGAAACTTGGTGAAAAGATCTCAGCCCCGCAGCTGAAGGCCATTTGACACTGCAGCCCATGACATTCAGTGTGTATTACAGCAATTTACAGATGATGGACTCCATACTTTACTCTTTTGGAGTTATTACCAATTCAGAACAAACTGTTCAAACCTCAGCTGCTGTCGGTGTTATGCAGAGAGCGAAGCTGCATTTCACAGCTTTGACCCAGCATTTCAGCCAACTCCCACTGACTCTCAAGGATGATGCACAGATACCCTTGGGAAATGTTTTGGGTAACTTTCAAGCTTTTTCTCCCCTCAAAAGTGAGAAGCTGTAATTTATCCAGCATGTGAGAAGAAAAATAAATAAACAACTCTTCATCCCACCTTCACACCAACCCCCACTACCCATTTGGGAAAGGTTCCGGCAAAGAACTGCAAAGCTCAGTAAAAAGGAAGAAGCACAGACAGAGAAGGGCTCTCATCTTCCTGGCATCCCTGGTGCCTGAAGGAAGGTGAGATTGTGTGTCCCTCATCCCTTTTGAGCGCCTCAAGTCCACGCCAGGGATGGGCAGCAGTTGCTGGGTTTATTTTCAATTTTGTTCAAAATGCAGCGTCTCTGCTGAAAATGTCCAATGTGCTATTTCATATTACAACAGAACAAAGCACTTTTTTCTACCAGGGAATACTGTGGGCCCCAATTTCTCATTGCTTGGATTTCTATTTTTAAGGTTTTTCCACCCAAACAAATGCTTTTGCTCTGACAGCGTTTAATAACAAGTTTGACCTTGGAGTGTGTAAGTTTAAATGATTTCAGAGAACACTGCAGCAGAAAATCAGGGGCCAGGGATTCTTTTCCTTATTTGAATTTTATTATTTTGGGAGAAGGGGGAATCCCTTGCTTCACAGAAGAAATTACTTTTGAGCCACAGTGTGAAGACTTTTTGCATGAGCGCATGAAGAGCCACAACTTTTTCTGCTTCGTGCAGTTGATAGAGAACAGTCACCACAGCCAAAGCAACTTTGCTGCTTCGCCCTGGGAATATCCCTGAAAATACAGGAAAGAGAGCTGGGAACTGCTCTGGTGTGTGCTGGGAAAGGAATATTACCCGAGGAGTGGGGACACCTTGAGCATCACCCCTCCCTGGCAGCCCCGGGGGCTGGCACAGATTTGAGAGGCTCCTTGGTTTTTCCAGTGGATCCATGTTCAGCATTCCCATCCTCATTAACCAACCCAGTCCCAAGAAAGGTTCAGCTTGCATGGAAGAGCTATCACACGGTTCTATCTGCAGCTGAACAATCTGCACTTTGCTGTATTTCATGTGTGGATTGAAAATATATAAGTCTTTATACCTGAAGCCAAATATGCAAGTATTTAATATAGATGATTAAACTCCCCAATATCTGCGATCCTATTCACATATTTGGGGATTTTTTCTGTGTCTCAATTTCCTATAAACACCCCATAGAGTAACTACTTTACTTTAATGCTAAGCAAGAATGAAAATTAACTTTTGTTGCTGAACAGAAGAAAGGTCCTGCAGTGCAAAAAAATACTGTTTGTCTGAGTTATTACATAATTCAAAGATTAAATTACCTCTGGCTAGAGCTGTATCAGTCTTTTTTCTCCTTAAAATAATAACATCCTGAGTACAGCTGTGTAGGTGCAGCAGTGGCACACGGCTCCTGACAGTCTAATCATTGGTTCATCTAACGGCGTTCGCAGGGAGCCAAAACGCTGCTGTTAAATCACGGCCCTGCCCTATTCTAAAAAGCCACCAGGTGAGCTGCTCCAGTGGAAACAGCAATGGCAAACAGCACAAAAGGATTTATAGTCAACAGATCTGCACAGAAAAGCAGCGCTGCAGAAGCAATATTGATTGCAGCAGGTAAAAAAAATAAATAAAACTCAGATGTACTCTGCATTGCACTTACACAAACCCTCTTATGTAAGGTGGAATGATGTTACATCTCACGGACATTCATTCTCGTGATAAAACTCTCTAAATCAATGTGTTATTAATTTTCTGTACTGACCTATAACATTTTGAATACATACAGTGTGTTCACTATCACTGTTATATAAAGGACATGGATCTCCATAGGGGATCCCCTGTTTTTGTCACAAATTCTATTGCCATCATGCAAACTCATAAATAGGAAGAAAAAATGCTGGGAAAAACAAAAACAAAACCAAAGACAAATCAAGTAACTTGATCCTCTTGTTTTCTCCCGTGGAATATAAAGGTGATGAAAGAGATTGTGACCCTTTCACTGTTCGTAAATCATCTCTAACCTCAATAATTGTGATTTACATTCAGAGTTACAGTTTAACTGCCATTTATGGGTGTCATGGGTAAAAACATCAAATTTATAGTGACAATCACAAGGGATTTCCATTTCTAAAAAAAGTGTTGCTTCAAAAAATTCAGAAGCTTGTGCATTAAAAAATACTGACAAAATTGAAAAGAAAAAGTCCAAGATGAAACAAAAACTTGCACTTAAAAATATTTTGTAAATTAAGATCTTGCAAAAAACATCAGAATTCATAGCTGACAACTATCAGCTCTTCTTTGAGCCTCAAAACAAAGTGCTAAAGGGCAGTTTTAGTACAGATTTCCACATCCAGTCCTTTCCCAATGTTTCTGTGGAGTTTCTGGTATTTTTGACAAAGTTTAGCCTCTGGAGCTGCTGCACCCTCCCTGCCAGGACACCCAGAGCACACACAGTCTGACAGTAATGGCACTTCACTCCACGAGCAAGCCTTTCATCAAACAAGTATTACTTTCTGCCATACAGATAATTTATTCTTTATGTATAATTGATTTGTGCCTGCACTTAAAAATGTCTTTTGAAATCCATATTATAACTAATACTGTCATATAATAAAAAGCAACACTTTTAATTTAAAGATAATTATTTTCCATTATTCAACATTAGTAGACAAGGAAAGAACTCTAGCTTAGTGCCAGAACATAAAAGAAGTTATTCTGAACTTATAATACATGGGTTTAACAGCTTAATGTCAAGAAGCAAAACTGTAAATTAAAAACTGAGTAAAAGGATTATGGTATCTCATATTTAGAAATTTCACATGACTACAGATAATTAAGGCAAGCGAAATATTTTTGCAGCACTGTCCTGAAATCTGCAATTATAAAGGAAGCGTTTTTAGAGGAATAGCACAATATTCTGTAATAACACTTTATAGACAACATCACTGTGGCATCTGATGCTCGCTGCAGTGCACGGCCGCATTTTTCAGGAGTTGTAGGAGGCATTTCCATTTCTTGCTTCCTTTTATCATTACTACAAGGCAGCTCACTTCCCCCACTTAACCTAAACCCCAGCTGGAACTGGGAAATCACAGGGATGGCACAGAGAGGGAGCCTCAAACTCTGCAGGTATGCAAAGGTGCTGCTTTGGAGGCCTCTTTTAAGACTCAGATATGGAAACCACGTGTGGGCAACACACAATTCCTTGCAGCTCTTTCAAATTTGAAGAGCAAAAAACACTTCAGAAGCCATGTAAAATAATTTCTGTGTTGACTTTCTGCAAGCATAAAAAGTTTTCAAAATTAACCAAGAACCTGGAAATGAGCATTATCTCATTCTGAAGGTATTTATCCTCCAAAGAAAAATCTTCCTCACAGTAGGGTAGAAGATACTGATTTATTACTAAATTTGAGAGAGAGAGAGAACTGTAATCCGTTATAGAGATTTTGGAAGGAATTCAGAAGACAGTTTTTCTGTGTTTGTGTGTTCCTTATGCCTCAGACTATGGTTATTCAAAAACATCTGTCAAGAGAGTCACCCTCAGGTAAGAACTCTTCTGGGAAAGTTCCCATCAGAGAACACAATGAGAATCACTCCACA
The DNA here is from genome assembly GCA_013400315.1 of Bombycilla garrulus. Taxonomy (NCBI): domain Eukaryota; kingdom Metazoa; phylum Chordata; class Aves; order Passeriformes; family Bombycillidae; genus Bombycilla; species Bombycilla garrulus. Next base: position 40,493 of record VXBU01002231.1, read on the forward strand.
ATCTGCATTCTTTTTGTGTATTTGGATGTGCATTTACCATTTTATTTTCCTTATCAGCTTGGAAAATATTGACTTTTATAGCTAGTCTTCATTCTGAAGTGCAAACCTCCTTGACACCCCCATCCCCTCCAAAAAGTGTTCTGTTCTTCCCTTCAACTCATTGTCAGGAACTCTTAATGGGAGAGAAAAACTCATTTCCCTTTCCTAATTGTGTGAGAGTGTCCTTGTTGGACTGAGACTTATTTGCAGCCCTAACCCCGTGTCTGAGTGAGATGGATGAATGGCTCCGGCCCGTTCTGGAACATTCCACTGCAGCTCAGTGCTCTCCCAGAACCCCAACATGCGGGAATTTGTTACCCACACAGCCCTCACTGCTGGCTCTGCTTTGGGTGCCTGACTGGAGAGCTCTCAGAGCTCCCAGGGATATTTAAAGAAACCAGCTCACATTTCCCACTGCCAAAGCAGAAGCCTGCAAGTCCATGAGCTCCACAACATAAATCTCTACATTTGTGGCATATGGTTGCCTTTTTTTTTTTTTTTGACAGAATGTGTTGGGATTTTTCAGTCAGTCAATCGATTCTCCCTTCACAGATTGCAATCATTTCATACTCTCATATTCCACATCCAATATACCATTGCCACTGATTAAACAGCCAGCTACACAAGGTTTAAATCTTATTTTAGGAGTATTCACACACACACACAGTGGAACAGAGCACTGGCAATATGCTTAACGACCTTTCAATCACATTAATTAACACCAAATAAGCAGCACAGCTCTGTGCCCGCAGAAGCTGTGGTGTCCCTGCCTACAGACAGATGAACCATCACATCCAAGTTCCTTCAGCAGGCACAGGAAGCTTTCAGAATAATTGCCCTTTAGTCATTGCAGGACTACTTTTATTTTAATAGATGCTGGTGTGTGAAGGAAAAGACAGAGGCAAATTTTATTTCTGAAATGCCTGCATCAATAAAGGTACCTAATTAAGGTATTCATTAAAATATACAAAGTTAACTTAACAGGAAAAAATCTACAAAATATTATTACATTTCCTCATTAAACTATTTTAATTTTGTTATAACGCAAATTCTAATAGAATATTATTAACTAGTTCAATTTCAAAATGTCTACTTGTGTTCAAATTTATTATGCTACTAAGCAGAGTAGCAATCGACCTAATTTATTTGATTAAATAACATTTCTCAACCTGTTTGAGAAGGGGCAGTGGCCTACTACTGTCCATAGGCCCTGAGCTTGCTGTCATTTCCAAAAACACAGCAAAGTTCAAACTCGCACAATCTCACATACTAGCATTCAAAACTAATTTATTACTCAAATCAGTAATTTCACCTGCATTTATATAATTTGTGAAGTCAGTATCTACAGCCCTTTGTGAATAGGGAACAGGGCTCTATTTCAGCTGGGCCATTGTTCAGATGGGTATTTTTTTATTGTTTTATTTCATATTTTACAGACAATATAGGCATTTTCATTAGGATTTAAAATAATTATTTATGAAAAACTACAAAGCTATGCTTAACAGCCTCCCAAAATGGAGAGATAAGAACTCTCACAATAAATCAAAGTAATTTTTGACTTGCTGCTATGATGTTCTACTCAGACCATAGAAAATATATTATCTATAACAATAGTGGCAAATTCACAGCATCCTTATTTAACCTGGACATCAGCCCAGCACAAAGCACTTAGGGAAAGTTGTGCAGTCTGCTAATTCTGGGCTGCTCTGAGCCCCAGCATTCCCAAAGATTCCAAACCTCACCCCAGGGACACACCCTGTTTTTGTGGGAAGGAACAGAACATCTCCACAGCCACTGCCAGCTGTCCTGGGCGGGTTTTTAACCTTTTAACTCAGGGACAGGAGAGCCCAGGAAAGAACACGCAAACAGTTGTAATCCGTGCAAACCGTGCAAGAGAACCCCTGAGCGCGGCTCTGCTCCTTGGCAGTGTTAATTATCACCTCAGAGTCCTCCTCCCTCCTGCCCCTGTTGATGCTGGCATCTCCTCCCACCCCTGCACCTGCAGCTTTTTCTCTGCAGCCCTCATCCCTCAGCCAGCTCAGCGTGGAGCAGCTCTGTGTTCCCTGCCCTGGCTCTTGTCTCATCTGCTCAGCTCAGATCCGTTTCACACGGGTTGTGCAGCAGAAAAATCAATGCTGACAAATTTTGCAAGTCCCACCTACAGATGTGGTTCAAACCCCAGAATGTTAGCAAGGTTTATTCAGTGCCAAACTAGGATGTAACCTAGTGGAAAACCAAGTTATTTCTGTGAGTGAGGCACCAACCACTCTCCTCCTGAGGCTATAATCAAACAAACCAAATAAAGATTTTCTAATAGATATATAAATATAACTTTTTGCTAAGAACAATTAAAATAAACATTTAATTTCATTTTTTTAAAAAGCCATTTAAAACTAAGTATTTGCATAAGCTGAGGTTGTCCACTATTCACACATTTTTAGTTCAGTGCAGAAGATCCCAAAGTGAAACATTTTGGTCACAGAGGTCATATCAGTTTAAAAGCTTCCATCTGCTCTGCCACATTGATTTTCTAATGCATATAACATGTTAAAATGGATATGGTCAATAGTTCAGCAGACCATACAAATCAGAGGCCAGAAATGCTGCAAAGATTATCTGGATGCTTCACCAATCACAAGTATGGCTAATGTCAGGAGAAAAAAAAGATTTAATTCAATGTCAAGGGATTAAGTTTTATACTTAACTACAAGTAAAGTTAAATACTACATAAGCAATTACAATAAGTGGAATAGGCCAGGAAGTACATACAACTATTAATTCTGAAAAAAATGGTATTTCAGTTGGAAGGAGGGTACCAACAATTAAAATCTTTGGCAAACTTCCCTGCAGTTCCTCTGATGTGGCAGACAGGTGGGGAAAAGGCTGACAGTGTGAATGGAAAAGAAGAAAACTTGTAACGAATCTCCTCACAAATCTGTTCCTGAGCCTAGCACACTATGTCTTTTTAATCTGTCCATTTACTGTGGTTTGTACCATACACCTACTACTTATTGTCAGAGTCCAATTCTAAATAATGTAAGAGAAAAAGTACTTGAAAGTACTTGAAAAGTACTTTCCAATAGGAAAGGAAAAAAAACAACANTTCAAATCTAAATAGAAATGTTGCTCAAAAGAGGAATTACTTTGCTTGTTTGAAGGCGGTGCTAGGAGCAGAGCTGATGAAAATGACACCACAGATTTGCCTGGCACAGAGGAGCTCCAGCACACTTCTCAAGGTGAGCACTGCTCCACCAGCCTCACTGCATAACCAACCCCAGATTATTTGCACATAAGAGATTTCATACTGTACTTACGATTGATTTCTTTTTGCAACTGTGGGAAGCATTATTATTTTTCCCCAGTGGAAGTTAACCCAGGTGTCTTTTCCCTGCTGTCACCTGGCTCAGAACAATTACAATATAATGGTGGTTACCTGATCACACAAACTTCTCATGCTCTTCTTTAAGCAAAGACTCCAAAGCAGCAAGATAATACCAGAACCTATGAAACAAATGATTTGACTTCCAAAACTCTGAGTCTGCTTTAGCTATTAATTAACTCAATGACTCTTCCAGCATCTTCCTGCATTGCCTCTCATGTATCAATGTATGAGAATGTAATGAGCGAAATTTGCTTGTTGATGCATTTATATATTAGCTCATGATCATCATCAGGGGTCAAAATATTCATCACACTCATGTAATAGGAAAGGAAAAAAAACAACAATACTTCTAACACCAAATAAATGCTGGCAAATAGTGGTACAAAGATGAAACACATGGATATGCAGTGAAACAATCCTGTGTTCCACTCAGCCACCTGTGTAGGCATCCCGAACCAGAGCCCAGATACTGAAGTTAAAATAAAGGACAGCATCAATGATGTTAAGTCTGAAATTAGTGGTGTAATTAACTGAGAGCAGCTTATATATTATTTCTGGGCTGACTACATGGATCTGCAGTTCAAACATTTGTCTTACAGCTTCAAGGCAATACTTGCAAACTCTCCCCTGCTGCTCTGTCCTGTATTACTGATGCTGTGGTCACTTGAGGTTCTGCTCATTTGTTTCTGCTTTTTTTTGCCCCAACAGATGAGTGGATCCAAAAATCTGAATTTACTTCAGAAACTTGCATTACGTAGCCAAAGACATCAGGTGAATAATTTTCTCTTTTTTGTTATTAAGCCAGTAGCAGAGTGACTGCTCACCTCAGAGTACTGAATGCGAAGGACTTGTTAAGGAAATACAAATTTATTTGGATATCATGGACAATCAAAACCCCAATGAGTTTCCCCCCTGGTATGACCTGAATGGCAAGTCCAATTTCTTTCTGAAGTATTTTAGTCCTTTAGTTAAAATAGAGTTTAATATGCCATTGGTTTTTTACCTACAAAATATCTACTGCCTACAGGGTTGCTGCATTTTTCCAGAGTGTTTTATCTCAATGTGGAGAGAAGCCCAGAAAAATGGCTTTGTTACAATTGAGAAGCAGTGATCAAAATCTTTTCTTCCATCTCCTTAGAATTTTTCCCTGATCTAATAAGTATTGAGAAAAAGTACTTGAAACAAGTAACAGCAAGGACTTTGTGTTGTTGACAAAGCTGTCAAGATTTCTTAATTAGAAAAAAAATCAAAACAAAATATATCTTTAACAAAGCTTTCTACATTGGAAACTCACTTCTTACCCTTTAGTGAACAATTTGTTATTGAGACTTCATGCTCCTGTCTTCTAATTGACACATTTTTTATATCCAGAGTGTTTTTCTCTTTGAGTATATTCTGTCAGGCAGGACTTACATACAAAACAAAATTAATTTGGTTGAAACTAATTTGATTCTGTTGATAAAAGAAAAATATTCTGTCAAATGACTCAAACTATTCTGTCAACAAAACATCCCTGGCTACTTTCAGATCTTTTCTGCCGATGCAATTTGCAAAAGATGATCTTTGCTTGAAAAATAATTCATAAATTTAAAACAGGTGAAGGAGCCTTTTCTGCTGAAGTGCTGGATGCCTTTGTGAGCACCTTCAACTCCCTCTGAAGCCCAAAGTTGTGCATTTTGCAGATTTATATCCTCAGCCATCACATGAATTACAATGTGCTCTGTCACGCCTCGTCTCAGTGTCTCTGGCATTTCTAGCTTTTATTGCTCTATATCCCAGAGAAAGGTTGATCAGACAAAATAGACTGGTTATCTGTTGGTGGCTCTAAAATAAAAGCCACATTTACAAATGAGATAATGTTATCTATCTTCTTCCTGATTTTTGTAAGAACTCATCATTCTTGTAAAATTTCATAGCGCCCTTTAGCTTCTCTAGCAAATCGCTGTTCAAGAGAATTAGCTTTGGGCAAAGAAGAAACTCTCTGGTATTTCAATATGGTGAAATAATTTCATAAAATTGCGTTTGCAACATATTTGAGGGAAGCATTATTTATTTATTATTCACTTTGCTTTTATTTCTGCGTCAGAAATTTCTATCTGAGAGAGGAAATCATAGCAGAGATCAATGTTATGGTCATTTCACAAAGCCTGATTGCATAATTGGAAGCAATAATTTTCAGAGGAAGAGTCTGAAAAATGAAGCAAATTCACATCCACTTAGACACAGCAACAGTGGCTGTTCAAAACTCTTATCCAGGGATATTTTCAATTTCTTAGTTTTTTCTTATTTTGAATGTTAAAAGGGATAGGTTTGAAGGAAATCTAAATGTAGATATTGACTGCACAGTGCATTGGAAATCTCTGCAAGCAACACCTGTAAGAGCCCCAAGATTCTTCATTCATGTCTATAGCATTTCTCCAGCACAAACCTATAGGGTGTGTATGTGCTTTACACAGCTTCTAAATTATAGGTGAATAGTTATAGGTGAATAACCTGATATTATTTTATTGGTCCTTTTGCTCTAAATATGGCAGATGAAATTAATTCCACCTTTGAGAAGAAATCTCATCCACAGCAATTGAACTCTGAAATTTCATGCTGTCAACAAGAGCACCATGCTCTTCATACCTGCCCATCATAGGCGTCTACATTTCATGTTAGTGACCAAAAATGAGGGCTTTTTCTTTAAAATTAATAATTTTTTTTTCTTACATAATATTTTTTACAGGTCCCAAATGAGTAGAAACATAAATGCCATGGACTTCAATCAGGCTTCCACTCATGAACCTGTGAGTGCAACTGCCTGTACAAACCACATTTATTATAAATTTCACTCTTGTAAGGCTACATTTGACAGCACAATGAACCCTTCAGTTAAAAACAAACAAACTACCCTGCAAATGAATGAAAAAGATAATTCTGCTGAGATAACAGCACTATGTAAATCAAAGCAGCTGCGATGAATTCAGTGGAGGAAAGCCAACCTGGAGAAGGTAAAGATCTTCCCAAATATATTGAGGAAATCAATCAAAATTGAGTGCTGTTGTTTTCTCACACATCATAATAATATGATTTTAAGATCAGCTGACCTTATGCACTTAATTGATGCACAGAACATGTTTACACTGGGGAGAGGGGGACAAGCTATTGATCAAGAGATGCTGAGACAGCTCCAGTTTGTCACTTCAGGCAGAATTCTGAAGGACACTCTCTATTCTGCACAATGTGATATAAAGACATCCCACTCAGTTCAGGAGTTTCCTTCAGGGCTTGATCAAATCCCGAGATCCCCCCCATGACTTTACAGAAGATGTTCAGACTTAGAGGAACACACACACCCCTTCACAAAGAAAACATTTGCTTTTTTGTTCTGCCTGCCAGGAGAAATAGTGGAAAATGAATGCTCTGGGGGAGACGGCTGTGCTCTCCTCTTCATCCTCAGCAGGGCTGAGAAAGGCAAGTCAAAAATACTCAATAATACCCAATAAAACATGGGAAACCCTCTCGGGTGGGACTGGGCCTAAGATAAACTCTTACACAACTCAAACCAGCCTCTGTTTCTGGCCTAGTTCTGAGCAGCTCCGTGACATCAGACGTGAAAGGTAACAAAAACAAACTCTGCTATTTCCCTCAGCTCACCTACTTGTTTTACTTCAGGATTCCCTAGGGAATTTTGCCCCTGCTTGAAAATTTAACAAATATAGAGTTAGTTGGTACGCAGTCCTCAGTGCCTTTATAAAAACATTCTCCAACATCATATTAAAATATTTTTTCTCTTAACCAGACTTTGAGTTCTTTGCCTTGTCTTTTCTCTTCCCCTATCACTATCAACTCCACTAATAATGTATCATCAGACATTACCCACTTTGCAGTACCCAGTAAATTTAGTGCCAGGCTGTGCTCTAAGTCACTCCTTGCACAACAGCCACATTTATAACTGTGACACTTTTGTCACAGACCAAGGACTGCACTCATGAGGATTTACACTCACACCTTCAGATGGCTCCATTTAAAGATAAGGGATCAAAAAAGGCAAGCATTTCAGTGAAGGAAGCACAGAACACATCAAGGTTTCCTCATGATTCTTGAATTTATGGCTTGGAGTTGATTTTTCTCTCTATTCAGGTATGCAGAGAAGGGCAAGGAAAAGTGACCTCTCTATTCCTGTGGAAAACTTTACACAAAACAGAGACTGCTTCGAGGGGTAGGGCAGAGTTCAAGAGCCTGAAGTGCAGCTCAAGGAAATACCATTGGTTTTACAGTTTTAGATTCCGTGACCAGAGCATCTTACCATGACCTGGAGGACATGATCTCACTTGTAAGAGACTGAACACAGCAAAGGCAAAAAATAAAAACCAGCCAAACCTTCAAAACAAATGAAGTCTTCACTTACCACACAACCCAAATTGCTTTTATTCAATTGACTTATGGAAGTAGAATTATTTATTTATAGCGGTGGATAAAACAGGCACAGGAGTTTTGCCTTTCCAAGCCACCAAAGCCCAGGACATCATTCATTTCTGTCCAAGCAAGGTTTGAAACACCCATCATTATCATCACTGGATCACAGAAAGTGCAGAGAATGAGAATTTCCCATATTTTATTTATTAAGATAATATGAACATTGAGATATTAATTCTGTTAATTAAATAAAAAAAAAAAACTATCAAGAAAAAAACCACAATGAGATAGAAAGGAAATTAGAGGGACACACTGAGTTCATTTTACATTATATGAAATCTTTACTTGCTATAATGGTTAGCTGGATGCAACTCAAAGTCACTTTTTAGTCCAGAATACCAGAGCCATACAATTTAATGTAATTTCTAGCCATACAGTGACTTTGTATCATACATAGCAAGATATTTCATGCTCTGTAGAGTAAAAAATGTAGGTCAGCACCCAAAGGCTATAGTGAAGCCATGCTGCTGTGAGTTTAACATATTATTCTTTTGGGAAAATAATGAAACAATTTAATTTTGCCCACACAAGCCAATGATCTTCAAACGTTTCATTTTCCTAAGAGTAAGAGGAGACCGACACCTGATCGGTGTGAAAGTCACCCTACCAGATGCAAAAAGTTTTCAGTAGGGAAGTAAGAGGAAAAATGTTGAAGTTTTGCCTTGCCTGTGAAAGAAAGGTGCTAAAATGGGTCCAGAAAATCTCAATTTATGCTCAAAGCTGACAGTCAGTTCATCCACCTGTGTGCTGTGTTTTGTCTTCTACCAAATCAAAAATTTGAGGTCAAAAGAGTGGTGGAAATCACAGAATCATGGAATGGTTTGGGCTGGAAGGGACCCAAAAGCTCATCCCATCCCACCCCTGCCATCCCAGGCTGCTCCCAGCCCTGTCCAGCGCGGCCTCGGGCACTCCAGAGATCCAGGGGCAGCCACAGCTCCTCTGGGCACCTGTGCCAGGGACTCCCACCCTCACAGGGAAGAATTTTTTCTAATACCCAATCAAAACCCACTCTCTTTCAGCCAGGGGCATTTCCCCTCATTCTGTCTCTACATGGTCTTGTAAGTAAACAAATAAATGAAATAAAAAAGGGAGTAGAGCAGCAAAACTCAGACAACCTCATGCAGTGCAATTTAGTTGATAATACACGTGAATATTGCAGCTCTTTGTTGGCCAAATGCCATTTTTTTAATGCTGGAAATATTCCGTATATTGCTAACAAGCTCTGCCCACTTGTGGTCTTGGCTGCTGTCTCACCTCCCTGACAAACACCTCTAACAACAAGCCCAGCAGAACTTGCAGGTGGGTCAGTTTGTATTAACCTTGCACTTCAGGAAAATACCCATTTCTTTCAATAGCCTTCTGCCAGGAAATTGGTGATGTGGTAGTTAAAGCAGCAAGCCCTGTACTAAATAACCAGCTTTGACAGGAAGGATGTTGCTCCATCTTGCAGCGCACAATTTTAGTCTGGTTTCTCCGGGGATGACAGCTCAAGGGAGAAAACGTCCAGAACTACAAGGTTTTCATGAGAATTAACACTGGGACCTGCCCCTGAAGTTCTGTTTGATGTTCTTCACTCCCTACCACTTCTATATGGATACACTGAATATTTCCTGTACCTGTGAGGATCTCAGGGGGCAAAGATGTGCACGGCTGCATGACAAGTCATGTTATAGCACGGGAAATACTTAAAAGATTTATTTTGCACTGTTTGTGGCTGCAGCACATTTACACAAAATACCAGATAATGAACAATAAAATACCCTTAGTTCATCAGCACTATTCCTCTACAGAACAGAATATCCAGGATTTATTCCATTACACCAATACAGAAGAATGTCAAATGACACCTTGGATGTGGACTGGATGCGGTGTCTCCATTTTGCCTTGGCAAAATGCTTTTGGCCTAATGCTTCACCACACAAAGTGAAACTCACATGCACTGCAGGAAGTTTAAGACCACATAAATCAGTAAAATCAGACAAAAACCCAAAAAAGGCTTAAAAATAAATAAAAAAAAGAACCCCAAAAGACCGCACACAATCTCTCAGCCTGTTTTCCCAAATAAGCTACTCTTTTGGCTGACAAAGGCTGTTTTTTTTCTTCCTAGCACCCAAAAATGCTTGAGACCTCATGGGCCATGCCATCACTGCCTGTCTTCACAGGGTCACACAACTTGGGCCATGTAACAGCAATCAGCAAAAATACGGGGCATTAAGGACATTTTCATTCTAGATGACACATTACGATCCTGACTCTTATTCCTCACCTGAATCAAGCAGATGCCATCTAGATAATCTAGATAATCCCCCTTCGGTGAACGCTCAATTTCATCATCAACCTGCCCACTGGAGAGAAAATCCTCTTCAAAAGACCTGACACTGGCTTTAATTTCTAATGGAAAAATTAGCAAAGCAATTGAGGTATGCAGGGTGAACCTTATGAAAAAGATCTGTTTGAACAAACAGATTAAAAGTTAGGTAGTTCTTTTGTAGTGATAACTATGGAAAAGAACGGAAAACAAACTTGTGTAAATAATGGAAAAGAGCTGAGTTTAGCAGTCATCAATAGTAAGATATATTTGTCTTTTTTTTTTTACTCACTAGAGATGAGTATAAACCAACAGTGGTGCAGATTAACATTGAAAAACATAAGTGAGAGACTGTGAAGGTAAATAAGACACTGATCATACAGACAAACTCGTCCTCTACTTGATTCCCAAAACCATTTATGATTCAACTAATTTCCAACGTTTATAAGAAATCCCACAGAAAAGAGATTATTGGAGAAAGGAAAAAGTCCAAAACAACAGCTGGTTCCATGTCCTCCTTTTCTTCAGTTAATGGTTAAATTAGGAAAACCTTTGGGATTCAAAACTTTTGGGCACAGACTTTTCAGACAGCCTGGGCTGGCTACTTATGAGACCCTGTCACATGAAATATAAAAGGTCTTTCTCCAAGTGTTTCAGCCAAATATTGCAGTGCATCCTGGTCATCAGATGAAGTTAAGCACATTGCTCTTTGGCCATTAAAATGAGCAAGCTTCCCAATCTATCCACTCAGTAATTTAAAGCCACTCCATTACAGCAGTGCCTTTTAAAAAGTAATAATATTATGAGTGCTTCTAGTTAAACTATTAAGTTTGTCCCTTCTTCCAATTAAATTTACTCACTTGTGAGGAAGACATGAGCACATCTGAAACTGAAATTATCCTCATCCTAGGAACATTTACACAGCTCCTTTTCTGAGAATGCATTTTAACACTTCAACAAGAAAAATCTGCTGATGTGAAGATAAAATTCAACACCAGAGCAGCATGAACATGTGCAGGGTCACTGTTCTTCTGTGATTCAGTCAGAGCACTGCAAATTATTTGTCTCATGTGCAAAATGCTGAGTTGCTAATGGCAGGATTCTTAACACTTTTAAGCAAGGCAAAAGTAGATCTCCAGTTGCCTTAGACTGTGAGCCACAAACCACAGTCAGATCATTGCCAGGTACCCTTAAAAATGTCACTTAATGGATATGAGTTCTCAGGACATAGCCAAGGATCTGACCAGTTTCTGAACTTACAGATTTTAAGTTTAAAGCCACATAAGAATAAAACTCTCATCACTAGTCAAAGTAGTGACTAGAAACAAAGAATTACAGAATCCACTTCTGTTCTTTGAGCTGCTGTTCAAAATAGCCATTCATCCCTTGGGAACATAAAGCAGGAGTGGGAGAAATTTAAAAATCAAACATTAAAAATGTAGGCAATAAGAAATAGAAGAAGTCAGATTTTTCAAGAGGCGAAAAGCTTCTGCCTTGACTGGAGACAGAATTTCATTCAATATGTTATAAATCAAACACACAGAAGTTTGCCTACATCCACACATAAAATAAACACTCTGTTTTATATTGTTTAACCAAAACTGAGGGGTTTGCATCAACAGATGGAATTCGAAGAGTCAAACACACAAAATCAAGTGGGCCACAGCCTTTGGTCCCGGGCTTCGTTGAAAACAGAACCCCTGCACTTCAGGCAGTTTGCAAAACGATGATTAGGTAGAATTCATTATCTCAAATACTAAAGTAGTACTAACAAATTAATTGCTTAATTGATATGTATAACTTGGTTTTTTTGGTTTTTGGGTTTTTTTTTCTTTTTAGTTTCTGGACACGTTAGGATTAAAATATTGGGGAGGTGGAGATGAGAGATCTACAGAAAACTGACTTTGGTGTAGCCTGAAAGTCACCAACCCAATCAGCTGTCGATACAAGCAAGGAAGAGCTGCTGACTGCAGCACTTTGGGCTATTCCTCATTTACCTGTGTAATTATTGCCTAACATTATACAGATTTTACTATTTTTATAAACAGAAACTGGGGTTCTCAACTTCAATACTCTGACTCATAGGAGCCAGTTTTTCTACCTAGGAAAGAGAAAGCCAAACTGACAATCAGTTTGTTCCCATTATGGAGCCACTTGATTTCGAGCAAGTTTGGATGTGATACAAGAAGTTGGGATATGATACAAGAAAAGTGCTGGAAAGGAAGTGGCTGTTGACAGGCTCCCACTTCTGGGAAATGGAAAACACATCCAGTGTTTTAGGGTATTGTTATCAAACAGCCCCTCGAGCCTCCTGAGTCTTGTTCAGGATTCCAGGGAAATGTTGGAAAGCTCAAACTTTCTTTTCTCCCAGGTTTTTATTAAAGACATTCATTCAAATGCAAGCACTCCAATAAACAAGCAGGCAGAGTTAGTTACAAGTCCTCAAGGTACTACAAATCATGAGTGTTTAGTATCTCAAAACTATTAAACTCAGCACAGATTCATTCTTTAGCATAATGTAATGATTAATTACTCTTTTCTTTTACAATGTTATGAATGCCTTTAAAGGTACATGCCTCACAAATTTCTTTATACAACAATCATTATCAATCACTTTTCATTTAATTATTTAATTTAATTAATTTTCTCTAACCAACAAATGAACATTTCATTATTCCTTAACACCATTTATTATTACACACCCTTGGGACCAACATTAACTTAAGCATTTATGCAATAAAGAGATTTTCCAACACATTTTAACAGAAATTTTGTCAATGTAGAGGAAATTTAGTCGTTTTGGTGATGGCAGCTTCCACACCTGCATTCCAGGTACTCACAGCAATACACAGAATAACTTTACTGCCAGTGTAAATTATTTTAAACAACTTAATTTTCTGTTGAAGAGAAAAGAGATTCTGTTTTCCATCCAAGTCCTTTGACTGCTAATTTTAAGTGTATGTTAAAATAATTTTTTCTCATGTTTGAAATTTCTATATCGATAGTGTTAATCACACTTTCTCCACTTCTTCCACACTATTTAACCTTTCGCCTATTTTCCAATTACTTTGCAACAGATATTTTCTTTGATTCCTTATTTAATTGATTGAAAGAAAGAAACATCAGGTAGAACATTCACAATGTATTATTCACATTCTATTTTCTGTATTTATTTCTGTATTTACTGTGATTTATTTCTTTTGGCAAAAAAAGGACATTTATAAATTTGCTAGGTAACTTTGAAAAGCAAGTCAATAAATTAATTTCTATTGCATTACCTTAAACAGTACCTTTAAGATCCTTTTGTTCTTATACGAACTTCTGAAAACTCATATAAGATAAAGATGAATTCAGTATAAATTTAGAAATCACAGACCTAAATATATAGACCTCATTGGGAACAATCTTTAGAATTTATTCTGAGTTGTCAGGGCTCAAACAAACATCTTGATATCTTTCATAAGAGAAAGAACTTTGGTTTCCATTTCTAGAGGTGCTGCTCAGTCTTGAGTGCCTCACGCTTTTCCTAGGACAGCTTAGCCAAAGATTTCCTGCCAAGAATTTTCCTAAAATCCCACAGAAAGACCAATGTGCACATATATTGGCATAGTGTAACAACAGCTAATAGAAGGATGAGGGAAAAAAAGCAAACAAGTAATTTGTCCTAAGGTTGGGTATGTACACTGAGTATCTCTTGTAAAACACAGAGCACTACAGAAAATACACTTGAAATAAACAGCACTTCCCTCCTTCTGCACTAAAGTGAGACTTCATTGTAGTGTTTTCACATCGCTACCAAAATGCTTTCAATCTAAACCAGCTTTCTGGTCGTAAATGGATGATTTTGCAAAAACAGAATTAGCATTCAGCTTTGAAATTGAGAGGAACTTGAAAACAGACATGCTGAGCTCCCAAAAGTCCTTCCAGTCCCTCTGTAGGGCAGCAAGACAAGCACTTTTTTTTTCTACTTAAAGCTGAAATAAAAACCAAGACTCATTTTAAAAGTCGCTTGGGTACAATTGCTGCACAGAGACATTTTACCTTCAAATTTCTCCTGCCATGGCCACTACACATCCAGACTGTAGCCAGCTGTCTGACATCCTTCTTTCTGATGGCTCCTCGTGAGGCATCCCTGGAAGTCCAGCTCTCCCACTGTTCCAAGCCATCTTTACCCCCCTTCCCTCGGTTATAATGCACTGGAGTATCACAGGGGCTGCCAAAGGAGCCTTCTGGAATGAAGCAGAACTCCCCAGGGCTTGTTTATAGATGAACATTGGGTTGGAATAACTCAAGATGTGAATTTAAACCAGGGAAGCAAAGTCAGCCGAGTACAACAAAGTTATTTTCTAACTGTGTTGTGAGCCAGCTATAAAAAAAAAATACCTGCAGAAAATGAGTAGGTGCCACACAAAAACCTGTGAAGTCACCACTGCAGCTCATCAGGCTACTACTGGTGGGGGGCACAAGGGGCAAAAGGAGGGCACTGCTTATTCAGATGGATTTGGAGAGGCAGAGCACCAGGCTGCTGCTCATGGAGCTCATGGAGCTGAGCACAGGTGAGGGCAAAGCCCCGGCTCCGGCTGGAGCAGCGCTGCAGCAGCACGGGCTGGGCAGGGAGCTGCTACAGAGCAGCAGGGCATTCATTGTCCCTGCACTGCTCTGCAGCTCCACACATCTCATTTTCTCTCTGCTGGATGCTTTTCCCGTTGGCTTTGTTACGTCCCGGGCTGGTTCTGCGCTGCTCTCCCTTCACAGCCCCTCACTGGCAAAGCCCTGGAGTCGCTGCCAGCCCTGGGGGCTCTGGAGCCGTCCTGTGCTTGGCCACAGCCCAGAGAGCACCAAGGGCCCGGTGACACCGTGTCCTCAGATCACCACACAGCAGAAATAAACCCGATAAATGCTACCTGCAATTGCACTCATTCCACTGACTTCAAATCAAGCTTTTTTTGGAGCACCTCTGAATTCAGCCTCACACTATCAAGGTATATCTAGAGAAAGTTTTCCAGCCCAGGAAATTAACTTTGGCATCATATTTGAGGTGATGCTATAATCATTCTCTTCCTTGCATAATGTGTGGCTGATTACAAAATCCTGATTACAAGGCTCAGCAAGAACTGAGGGCACTGCCTGTGCTTGTGTGCCAGCTCCTGAAAAGATCTCTAAACATGAGAATCCATCAGGACTAAAAACATCAAGGAATGGATGAGTCTGGCTACATTGCATGGGACAAGGACAAAATTTACCTAAATCTACTTCCTTAAAGACATTTAGAAGAACAAAACCGTGTTTGTGAGAGAAATAGAAAGGGAACATAAGAATGATGGGAAAAACAACTCCAAAATCTAATTTCTAATGTGAAAAAGAGATGAGGGTTGGGGGTTTTTTGTTTATTTTCTCCACTTTTACTGAGAACTGAGGGTTCAAAACATAAACTGCTCTTTATAGGAAACCTGAATTGTAAACAGAGATTTTTGCTGGACCTGTAAGATTTTCTGTCATCTCCTTTGGAATTGAAAATTCTGTTGAGACTTGTGTAGTGGATCTCAGTTTGATTCAGTGTATTCCAGAGGCATTAAAAATTAGGCTGGCTTTCCATATGCTGGGATAAATTTCATTCATGTTTTAATCTGCTATAAAATTTTGAAGTATCACAAAGGTTCTTTAATCCTCCTTTAACACAACACAGCTGACATGACCAGTGTTATGATCAGAAAAATACAAACAGGCACATCTGTATATGTAGAACTCAGTTTCAATTTCAGATTCAACAAAATTTCATAACTCGTAAATGTTATCTGATGGCTGGCTTGCATGTGAAGGCAGATGTAGCTAGCTCTGATCTGCTGCCACTCCTGCCAGAGCTGTTTATCATGACAAAAAAAATAATATTTAATACAGTAAATTATTTACCTTTTAAAAGCTACAAAGAAGATCTTCACTTCAACAAGAAATTAATCCCACTTCTCACACCTCAAACTGCAAAACACAGGATTTTGTTAAAAATCTGTTTTTCAGGAAGTTTTTAAAAACACACAAGATGATGGTTTTTTTTTCCTATGTGACATGGCAACGAAGCAGAGAAGCCTGATGTGTGCTTAGCAAAAGAACAGTCAGGAAAAACCACTCCATGGAAATAAGTAGTATTTCTTTTATGAAATAGGAGAGTTTTTTTTTTTTTAAACAGGCAGAATGCAGAGCCAAGTGTGCTGTAGAGCTTTTGTCAGTGCTTATTTCAGATCACCTGAATAGCTCATCACAGCTCTGGCAGTCCGAGGCAGCAGAACTATTCCAGCAGTTTGCTCCCCTCCTTTGTAGCACGCATTTTGTGCAGTCCACTCTTTTCCAAGTGCAGTTAGTGGATAATAACTACAGCTGGGCAAAGATAACAATGCCTCTTCCCCATCCCGAGTCTGAAGACAACAATCACACTGGGCCAAATTAGGAACTCTGCCATAAATAGCCCACAAGTCTCACTATTCCAGCTCTTCCCTGTACTGGGTTTCTTTAATAAATTCAGAAGTTTCTCACCATTTGTGTCAAATGCAATATTTCAAAGGAGCCCTGCACTACAGACCGGAGCTCCGAAAGGAAAATAGACTTCCCTGTGCAGAGAGGAAAGCGAGCTTGCCTCGAGCAGCCTGAGCTGTACTTTGATGTAGCTTTATGCACTGCTCTTTCATTTACCCGAAGTTAACCAACTGATAAACAGAAAAAATGTATCCAGGAAACCAAAGATTATTCACCGGGGAGAACAAATTACAAAACTGTTCTTCATGCCCGGTAATCACTTAAATCACAAACCATTAGCAGCAATCACATTGATCACAGAAAACAACCCTCATCCCCAAGAAGGAGCCACTGCAATCCCTCAGAATGCAGACTATTAGCAGGTGGATGACTTAGTACTGCTAATAAATAATAATTTCAAATGGCTACTTAAACATAGTATTAATGGTAATTTACAGTGAAGCTTTGACTACTGAACAAAGCAGGATTTTAACTAAACCACTGCAGTGGAGCTCCACAGATAATACAGGTGTGGTAAGATTTAGTGTACGTACATACTGCAAGGAATCTGAAGAAAATATATGGAAAGACAAAACTTGAGAATAAATGTTCCACCCAAACATCGGAGTACTGGTGATAAATCCACTCTATTAAAGCTGCCAAGATTGATAAACATACCATGTGAACTCTCACATTCACTTCAGAACCTCAAAAATCCAGAGGACACAGCCACTGCCATCCATTTCTGTGGTATAAAGAGGTTTCTTAGGATCTTGAGGAGTATCGAATGAGACCTTCCCACACACAACCTTGAGAAATTCCATTTCTTTGCATTATTGACTTTTTTGTGTTTTTTAAATTGCTGGAACAATGGATCTATGAGGTATTCAAAGAGATTACTAAAATTTTTAATGTAACACCAAAGTTTTTGTTTTTTCTGTACCTCACCCCTGTTCCTGGTGCCAAGAGCATCCATCTCTGCAGTGGGGACCTGTGCAAGAGCTCGAACTTAACAGCAACACACTTGATCAAAAAGGAAAGCAAAAAAAGGGGCCTCAGGATAAGCCAACATAAGTAACTACAGCTAGAAATGAAAAATGGGAGGGGAAAAAAGGTCAGAAGATAAAAACAGCAATAAGTGATAAGAAACAGTATCTGAAACCAGTTGGAATAACCACACTGAACATAGCATCTTCCTTTCTATGTCTTCAAACACTTTCAAATACTTTAAATCTGCCTTTCCTGCAAGCCACCCGATATAAATGAGCTGATATCATTTAGCAATATGGTGCTTGAATGCTACATTCAGACACACATGGATATAAAAGAAAATAAAGATATAACACATCAAGTTTGAAAACCATAAAGCAATCTTTGAGAGTAAGAATGTGGAAACAAGTGGCTAAGATGAAGAAAACCCTGCAAGTCCATAAATAATAATCATAGGAATCACTGCTTAATTTAGTGCCTTTGACGTTCCTGCTATCTGATCCTGGTCCTAGTCTGCTCCACAGAAAACCAGAATTTAATATTGAAGATAAAACCAATAGCCTCCTGTAACTGCATTAAGCCAAATTAAATTGGTATTTCTGTTCTTCCTGGTGGGCAGCCATTTGTTACAGCGAGCAGCTACCCCATCCATGGCTGAGCACATGGCATTCATTCCCCAGCCTTTGCAGTGCTGGCAGAGCAGGCTGGTGACACAAACAGACACCCAGGGCTCTGAAATCTGCCCAGAATTTCTGCAGGAAACACCCAGAGCTTTCCTGACCAAGAGGGGCAGGAGGAGAAGCTCTCTGGGGAGCCCAGCCCAGCGCAGTTCACTCCCCGAGCACCACAATCCCCACAATCCCCACATTAGGGAGGCCCGTGTCCCTGTTGGGTCTGCCCGGGAATTACCTGCCCAGGGGTTCCTTCAATCCCTTCCTGAACCAGCTGAACCCGTGTTCCCATTTCCTATATCAATATATTCCTGAAGTACTTGTGGAATGTCCCCAGAGGATGTGGCTGCCCCATCCCTGAGTGCTCAGGGCTGGATGGAGCTCAGAGCATCCCAGGCTGGAGGGAGGGAGGTGGCTGTGCCCATGGGAGGGGAGCAGCAACAAAATGAGCTGAAAGGTCCCTTCCAACCCAAACCATTCTGTGATTTCAACTGCTGTCTTGCCAGTTGTACTTAGTGCCTCTAGCTTGATGGCTTTGATTTGCTGAGTAAACCTCCTATTTACTTTATTTGCTGCCTTTCTGATTCCATAATCCTCAATTTTCCCCACTGCAAACTTCTACTCTCCAAAGTGGAGAATTTCAGCCTTTACCTACAATGAGGCTTTCTCCATCCTCTGAATTACTTTATCTGTGATCTTCTATGGCCTAACTTTACTGTGTCCTTCTTAGAACACTTGAGATACGAGCACAAGGTTTTAAACAGCCTTTATCTCATTCTCAATACTTTTCCTGATAATGCCAAAGACTTTTTTTGAGAACAGGTATTCACTGAGCCAGCGATTTCACAAACTGTTAGCAGTGACTCTAAGTCCTGCTTTCTGAAATCTGTCAGCATCTTATCAGGTTTAGATAAGTTTTTTTTCTCCAGATTCATTACATTAAATTTATCTGTGCTGAAACTCATATGGTGCCTTTTTGCTCATTCCTTACTCTGTGTAGTCCTTTTGGCACAGCGTTAGCCTACCCAGAAGAGCCTGTTCATCTGCAGCCTTGGAGCCTTCACTGCATACAAAATCACCAGAATTTAATTTTCTCCTTTGCAATTCAGTCTGTTTCTCTGCTAATTTTTATGAAAGGCGCCCACTGAAGTCTTCAGCATTTTCCACAATTATGGCTATTGATTAGATTTTGTTTGGATTGGAAATTACTTTTGAGCTATCTGCCTGTTACTTCAGCTCCTAAACCTAGCTATAACTTGTCCTCAGTTAACATTAAGTATTTTAGACATCATCTCCCAGCTCTTTGTACCTCAGACTGCAAAGAGGAATGAAGTGATGGTGTGTGGGACTTCTCCCAAAGGCTGAAATCCAGTGAAAGTCAAGGATAAATAAGGTTGGGTCAAGGCTGAGGCAAATTATTTAGCTGAATATCAAAATCCCATTGTACCTATGCTGGCATCTCCAGTGAGGAAATCAGGTGACATCTGTCAGCCCAAAACTCTGTAAGCACAATTTTACTTGCTCTTTTCTAGATATTTAAAAAGATCTACAATGGATGCATTTAAGATTGGAGAAGGCAAATAAACACATACATAATTCTTGAGAGAAACTTCATATTTTAAATCGGGTAAGTAAATTGCAATAATTCCACTGGTTTGTTTTTTATTGTCCTCACCATTACTTGATTTTAAAGAGCTTTGGGTTTTTTTTGGTTTTTGGGTTGTTTGTTTTTTTTTAATTTTTTTTTTTATTTGCTTCTTGGGAATTTTTTGAGAAGGAGGAAAATTGTTTATTAATCACATCTAAGTCATTGCAATACTTAACACTTGAAAATTTTGTGATGTCTTCATTCAGTGAAGGAAAAGAAAGGGAAGATTTAGCTCCACAGACATTCTCAGCAGTGGCTGATGTTGAAACCCAGACCAAAACCAAGTTCTCACACCTATTTCAGTTTCCTGGATGCACAAGTGCCATTAGTTTTTTGTTCTCCATGGATTTGGGAATACAGACATGTTTTTCTCCCCTGGACGATGAGTAAACAAGTGCCCAGTGAATGGCAGAGCAGACACCAGATAACAATAACTGGATGTTCTGTCAGAGCAGCAACAACCCATTAAAAAAATTTCCTGGTGATCAAAGCTCAGTAATAATACCAAGTGACTTTTAGCTCATTTATATTAAATTCTGGTCAATAAATGCAGAGCAGTGTGAGTCTGTTAGAAGAGCCCCTGCACCTCCGTCTTAACAGCAAAGCTTTCCCTCATCACAGAGGAGAGCGAGGAAACTTGTGCACTTGGAAAACCCTGGGTGAGACACAAAGCTCTTTGCCATCACAGCACATCCCATCGTCTCAGAATGCTATTTTTCATTTTCTGGATGCTGTAAAACTCCCGTGTGTGGAGCAAAACGCCCTAAAGGCCCGGGAGTTTGGCAGTGATGGGTTCCTGTGGCACAGCTTTGTGACTGCAGAGCCAAGCAGTGATCACTCCTGCAGACAGGGCTGCTCCTCGTTAGGGTTTTTACAAGGAACAAGGTTTATCTGCTGCTCAAAGAGGCACAGATCCCAAGAGTTCAGAATGCTCTGCATCTCATGTTAGGACTCGGACTTTTTTAAAAGGTCCTTCAATTCAATAATGCAGCTGAGTTACTACTTGTGCTGGCTTTGCATTAATTTATTTTTTGGTAAGGAAGGAAAGGAATTAGTAATATAAGTAATCCCCTGTAAGGACCTCGGCAGCTTCCTTTAGATCTGATAGAAAAATCAGTACTTAATTTTTCAAGTTGACACATTGTTAGACCCATGACAAGTTAGATGCACCTATGAGGAAAAGATGAAAAATAAATAGAAGCATGGAAATATACTTTTTAGTGCTTTGCAGTACTTTTTCAGTAGCAGCTTTCCACCAACACAATGTAATCCAATTTTTATAGACACCCTTGTGTCTTATGGCCCTTCCTGCCTTTTTTTTTTTTAATTGATAGTGGACAGGGCTTCCAGAAAGCAAGCAGCCAACAGTAACCATGACGTTTGTTCACAGCTCATTAGCTTCATATAATTTTCTATTTCTACTCTAGAAACACCATCTTATGCATGAGGCATAAACAGTAAGCAGCTAAAAACCATCACTGGCAGGGTGGCATCCAACAGCAGGACAAAAAGCAGAGCAGGAGTTCCACAAAAAACTGGTGCCCCCAGTCATGAGAAACCTTCCCAAAGCCATTGGCATTTCCCAGGTAACCAAAGATTGAGATGAAATAAATTCTGCCACCCTTCTGCAATGCCCAAAAAACTCAAAATGGATGGATTGACCAATGCTAAAATTATGTAAAACCACTGGGAAGAAAATAAACAAAAATGGAAGAAACACCGAGACCAAATGGATCAATTGACCATTACTCAAACTCTGCTAAAACCACTGCCAAAAACACCTCAAAAATTGAAGCAATGGCTTAAAAAGCTAGTGAGATGTAATGTATATTTATGGTCATCTATGTATAAATGCTTCCAGAATCAAATGTAGAGGCACTACAACTGTATAAAAATCTCACACACAAATGAAGAATAAAGACAATTCTAATGTTTCAAAACTGGTCTTTACACTGAACCCACAAGGACGGGGTGAATATAAACAAATGAACACTTTTCAGAACTTTTTTTTCTTCTAGAATTGTGTATTCCTTTCTAAATATTATACAGAAAAAGTGATTTCTGAAGTTAACTTTTAAAAAAGCCAGTATCATCTTCTCCCTTCCCTGAAAATTTCAGTGAAACAGTTTCCACAGACCTGCTTGTTCTCGCCAAATAGCTTCATCTGCTTCCCCCAGACCCACAGTCACTTATTAGATTAGTAAATAGATTTAAAAATACAAAATCAACGAGAGGAAGTTAACACTTCCAAAAAATATGTTTACTAACCACATAGGAAGCACTATTCACAAGGGCAAAATTCATTTTAGAAAGCTGAAATTGAATTTCTTTTCCCAGAATCTAATGCACTAAATCACTGAATTGTATTTTGGCTCAGGGCTAAATTGCAGTGCAGGTAAAGACTACAATACTGATTCTAACTTGTGCTGTTCTGAAGATTCTGTAGAGTGACTGATAATTCTTAAGCAGAACTTCTGAAAATGGAGAAAATTTATTTGAATTTCACTTTCCTGCAAATGAAGCTCTGAGCCGCTCCACTAACAGAATAAAACATGTCACTGTCGCAGACTGCAGTGTTCAACAGAATATTTCTAACTACAGCTGACACAACAGGTGGAGAATTATGGTCAGGATCACTACCATGAGCTCACGAGTCATCCCTGGATTTACAGCCATCCCTCCAGGTCTGCTCATGGCTGGCACCTCAGCAGCCGTGTGAAGGTGGCACTGCTGGAACAGCCACGGGCGCTGAGGATCCGTCAGCTCCTCCGACACCGCCGGGCACAGCAAGGGAGGAGCCAGCTCTGCCACCGCCAGCTCCAGGCATTAACACTGCCCAGCCTGCAGAGCTTGCATCTTGAGATCTCTTTTAAATCTCTGCTCC
Source organism: Bombycilla garrulus (assembly GCA_013400315.1). Classification (NCBI taxonomy): domain Eukaryota; kingdom Metazoa; phylum Chordata; class Aves; order Passeriformes; family Bombycillidae; genus Bombycilla; species Bombycilla garrulus. Next base: position 63,383 of record VXBU01002231.1, read on the forward strand.
CAATGCTGTGCTCTGTTTAGTGCTCAAGCCCTTTCTTCCACAAAGATCACCAGAGCTCTGTGGAAAGGAGCTCTGACCTGGGGAGTTCCCTGGAAAGGAGATGGCACCACGATTTCTCTGCTCCTCCACTCTGCTACAGGCAGGCTCTCAAATCAGGAATCAGGGCAAAAAGCAGTTACTGGTCCTTCCCTAACTTCCAGTTTTTATATCAGAAAATGAAGGTCCTAAGCTCCTTTTGGGCACCACTGCAAGCCGGCACTTGGAGAATCACAAGAATCAATCTTGAGAGTTGGGAAGGACTTTTAAGACCATCAAATCCAATTGTTAAGCAGCACCAAACCACATCCACACATCTTTTAAACACCTTCAGGGATGGTGACTGCTCTGGGCTGCCTGTGCTGGGGACTGACAACCTTTTTCATGAAGAAACCTTCCCTCAGATCCAATCTGAATTGCCCCGGTGTGGCTTGAGGCGATTTCCCTTTGACTTACCTCTTGTTTCCTGACCCTCACCTCCCCAACCTCCTGCCAGCTGCAGAAAGGTTTACCATTGTCTTTTAGACAGAATTATACAATTACCCAAAAATTCCAAGGCTTAAGTGAACCCCAGTTCAAATCCTTAGATTTGGGTTCCTGCTGACTTCAGTGTGAATTGGATAAGAGGGAATTTTCAGATTGTTGTTATGCATGCTGTCATCTCATGGTCAAAGATGAAATGCCAGGCAAAGCATATGAAGAATACTATTGCAGAAGCAGGAAAAAAAAAGTTCCTCACTGGTTGGAGAGAAAAGATCCTCCAGGCACTGATCAAGTAGGGTTTAGTGTCACGCTTTTGTTTTGGAAGAACTGCAAGGGCTTAGATGGATTTTTTCATTGGGCAAAACTTAAGGCTTGATCAACACCAAAAAGAACAGGTAAATAAAACAAGACTCACAGTACTAAGCTTTCAAAGTGTGGTTAAAAGTTATCCGCCTTTCCCTTGTAGATTTTTCTATAATTTTTCAGTAGACTCCAAACTAGACATAGGCCTTTTTGATATTTTCCACTTTTGTTTTCTTTGTTTAACTTTACATTCATGACAGGAGTACATAAAGCAAATGAAAGTTAACAGTGATGAAAACAAAGGAAGAAAAAATTATTTATAAAGCTATAAAGTTCCACACAAACCCTTCAGATCTTACTGTGGAAGGTTATATTTTATCTTTAAGAAATGTTAGCTGTATCAAACATTGACTGCTTCATGGATAGGATTTTATGGTCAGCTTTATTAGAAGGGTAAATGAGTTGCAGTGATGGGCTGGTTGACTTAGGAGGAAGAAAAAAAACAACAAAACCTTTCCCTAAAATCTATACAAAGAAAATGAAACAAACAAAGAGAACAAATATTCGAGTGGTAATCTCTAAAAATGAAAGTACATAAAAATGCTCTGTTTGTATTAAAATGAAAATCCTGCATTCCACAGCTGGAGCTTGTGCCAAAGGCAGAGGAACCCCCTCAGGCAGAGAGGGAGCCCACGGTGGAGCCTGGCAGCCCAGGAGGAGCAGCACTTGCAGCACCAAGGCAGCACAGCCACCTCTGCTGGCTCCATGCTTGGATTTTAACTCTCCAAAAGCAGCTGGGCACACCTTGCCTTGTCCTGGCCAGAGGTTTACACTCCAAAAAGGTGAAAAGCAGAAGTGAAATTGCACACATTCAATGTTTGACGCACACACGTGTCTGTCACACTGACGTTTCTTCTGAGGAAGGGTTCATATTCCCCTCAGGAGTGTTAAATATTGTCTACAGGGTTTTCTCAGTAACATTAGAGTTGGGAGAGTGAGGCTTACAGGCCCTGGATCAGGAATGTCACGAGCAGAGCCGGGATCAGAGCTGCTCTAATGACACCCTATCATTGTGCAGCAGTCAAAGAGCACCAACAGCATCACAGACTAGATAGCCATGAGATAATTACTTAGGTCTAGATAGCTGCCCAGACCTAATTTGAGGCTATTAGAAGACGGAAAACACATGATTAATACCCATCTTTGTCACCACAAATTTTGCATCCCTATTAAATCTCATTATTAAAATCAAACAAGGGACAGGAAAAGGAGGACTGCAGAAAACCCAATCAAAAGAAGAAAAAGAATAAAAAAACCACCACATTTCCATTGTAAAGCACTTACTCTCTCCAGCTGTCTTCCCTTCTGTGGTGCTAAAGTGCGAGAGCACAAGGCTCCCCATGTTTGGAGAAACAAAGAAAAGGGATTGCTTCAAAAGATCCCAATTGTACTTGGAGAAAAATATGCAAGGAGGAGGCTGAGAAGACTTCATAATATTATTCAGAAATTATTTAATTCCGTCAGAATAAGTACATCAAATAATCTCTTAATTATGAAGACAGAAATAGGAAGGTAATTTCTCTCAAGAAAAAAGTTAGTCTTAATAAGTGTTCTTCCTCCTGAAGAGGAAAACAAAATTTTAGCTGAAATAAAGAATTCGACTATTAACAAAAAAGGGGAAGGGGCACAAAATCAAGAACTAAACCAATCTAAATATTTCTAGAAATGCAGCACAAAGAGTAGCAAAAGCTATTTCATGTGTTGCAAAGCAGAGGCTGTGAAGAAACTCTTGTAACCTTGACTTGAAAGTTAATGATCTCGTAATAGTGGAGTTATTCTTAAAACGTAAAAAAAAGACACAGCCCCTGCATGGATCACTTGTGTCACTCTTGCTTCCCATGCTGGGACCAAATGCTAGACAGAATTAGTTTCACAACGCAGTAATTCATAAGCCAGACAGTCCAACTGCGATCTATCTCTTGTGCAGCAACCATTTAAAAAGTCAGAGCTGCTCTGCTGTGACGCAACATAAGAAGCCAATACCCCCAAATCCATTCCAAAATTCCTCGTGAATGAGAGACACCCGTTAGCGCTGCTGTTGGGGAGTTATTTTTGAATTTGCAAGGCATGGAGTTGGTACTGACTGCTGTAAGCCACTCCTAATGACCAAGCAATGGAAATCAAACTGAACAGCTCCAGTGGGCTTCAGAAAATTCACATTCCTCCTCCCCTCCCTGAGCACTGCTTAATATGCAACTGCACTATAATGTTTCTTGTTAGGCAGACAGCTTAAAATTAGAATTGTGGGAGAAGTGATTGATGACCTGGGCTCCCACAGCCCTTTCAATGAAATATATTCCATTTCCATTTCAAAATATGTTTATTATGAATTATTGGTTTGTCACTGGACCTGATGAAAGTAAATTTACATGAGCAACTCAGACCTCTTCAAGGGAAAACACTTTAATCAGGGAACCTTTTCCTCAGTGTTTTCCATACTTGATGGAAACAGACAAGCTAGCTAGGATTTTATTCTTTGCATACAGAACTAGTTTATTGATTGAGCAATGCTTCCTTGTTTGGAAGCCACTTACTCAAAGTCTAAAAATGTTGTGACCTCAACCCCTTCTTCTCAGAATAAATCCTTAACATCAGTGTCTCTATTTTTTACCCTACTTATGCAAAAGGATGAAAAAGCACCTGAACATCAGACAAGAAACTTTGTTTTCCAAGACTTCCTTATAAAAAAGAAAATTTTCATCAGAATGGTCATTCAAGAAGAATCTGGTGAGAAAACTCAGGTAAAATATGCTTCAGCTTACAAAATTCCAGTTTTCTAAGCAGCTCTAGTCCGAGGTTTGCTACTCAAACCCAAGAGAGGAAGAGAGAAGATATCGTGATGAGCGACACGATCACTCCACTGCTGAACCAAACAACGTTCCCTGGAGCACGAGAAGTCCCCTCTTCCACAGCACAGCTGTCACACTGCCTGTGCTGAGGAAACTGTCACAGCAGAATATGGCTTTTGTCAGCACATCACAGCCACCAAACGAGAACTGTGTCATCTTATCAACAGCACAGAACAAGGTTTGGGAAATGTTTTTCCCTGTCTTACACAGCACTGGATATGAAGGCAGGAGGTGTTTTTTTTTTTTTTAGTTAGAGAAGCCCCAGTTATCACTGTCCCTCCTCACAGGGACTCTCTGAGGGACATTCAGTGGCAGGGTGGGAACATTTCATACACAGGAGCCCCTCAAGTCATCATCTTAAACCCCCTCAGGTTCCTGGCACCCGTTGTTAAATCAGCAGTTTGGCCAACCATAGATCTCATTTAAAGTAGAAGCCATTCTGTGCCAGAGTGTGATGAAATGATTTCAAGGCCTGTAGCAAAAGATAAATTAGATTGCAATTAAAAGCATGCAGGAATCAGTAAAACGCTCCCCATGGAGAAATTAAAGGAGCTTCTGAAGCCTAAGGTCACTGCACAGTAGTGAAGGTCCATGTCAGCACAAACACTGACACATCCTCACTTCCTGATATTTGAACACAGGAGGAGTTGGCTTCTGCAAACTCCCCATTCTTTCTTCTGGTGATTCTTATATCCAGGGCAACTCTAAAACTAAACCAATGCTTCTTGAACCTGAAGGACTCCAGGTCTGATTCTAGTGTCTGGCTGAATTAGGCTTTTACTTAACTAAAAGCAGGATAAATTCCTGGATTTGTGATATTTCCTGACAATCACAGACAGAAACTGATCCTACTTTATTTGCCAATATTCCTCAAAATCACTCTACAAAAACCATAGATAATTAAAAAATTAAACAGACGTAAAAAACATTAATTATTCATATTTTTTAAACAGAAAATATTGTGGAACACCCCTGGACAGTATGCATCTAGCTTATAGGAACAGCAGCAGTATGAACTCCTAGAAACAGATTTTTCCTAAAGAGTTAATTTGGATTTTCATGTCATTAGGGTTGCATATTACAGTTCATGCTTGGAGATGATTTGCTTAAGCACACACCAGAGGATAGCCAAGGCAAAGAACTGCTTTGAGAGAGCTGCTAAATGGTCCAGTAATAGTCTGAACACTGGCAAAGTGGACATGTGGTACAGTAAATAGGGAAACACTCATTCCACAGACAGCATGACTTGAATTTGTAAAATAATTTCCTATGGAAGGAATATGTGTCTTTATTCACTGGCTAACAGCTCCTCTCAATTAGCTTAATAAGTGCGGAAAGTCCTCTTCTCTCCATTCCAGCATAACCTCAGATTGGCATTTCTTGGGAATTCTGCACCATTCCTGAAGTTTTGAACTCTACTTCCCTCTCCTCACTCTGTTCAGCACAGACTGCACTGAACTGTCCCAAACCTCTCCCAAAGCCACCCTCACACTCAGCCATGAGGAACAAAGGGATGGGAGAAACTGCAAATGGTGATCAGCAAGGAAGGCATAATTCCCTAATTCCTTTAATTATTCATCTGACTGAAACACATGCATACAGACACTGTATTTTGGAGTTCTCTCTCCATACTACAGGCAAAGGATGGAATCCAATATTTTGTGTGGCTTGGCATTATTATGTACCATTGACATACTGGATTTCAGCTGCCTTCTCCCATGGGTTTCTGGCCAGACAGCACTAGTAATCTGATTTACTCTAGAGGGTGATTTGTAGATATCTAATCTTATTTCTGTAAAAACTGAGTGGTGTGTAATTTTATCTTCTGCACTGGATGCTAGTAAATGTACAACTAACATGATATTCCATACCTGCACAGAGGGGCTGAAATCTCTGAATACATTACATTAAAACTACCTGTTCATTAGAGAACAGAGTTCAAACAGTTGTGCTTCCAGGTCTACCTTGTCATCACTCATCCATCAGAAAAGCACAAAAAAACTAAATCTACAGCATGAAGAAATATTAGAAAAACACTAAGTAAAATATAACATTCAAAAAAAACTGTTAGATAATTGCATGCATGTACAGATGCACACACATATTTGCTGTGCTGTTTTTCCACCTCGGATCAAAGGTAGTTAAAGGTAGAAATAAACCAAAAAGAGGTTAATGAATTACGCAAACACTTTCATCCTTTCTTCTGTGAGTTTGCATTTAGTGTCCTTATGTGGCTTCCAACACCACAGGACTCTAAAAGATAGGCTTGATTTCAGTTCCAGGTGTCAGTTTTAACAAACACGTTTTTTTTCCAGATGTACACAAGACTTAGGTGAGCTCGAGAGTGATGTAGGAGCAAAAGGGATTTGATATCCCTGAGAATTGTATCAATAGATAAAAAGGCACAATTTGCCTCTGTTTTGTGTTGTTTCTGCTCTTCAGCATGGTGACAACTATCAGACAGATTTGCTGATGGCATGTGTGATGATTTCAGCAGAACTGGGAGGGAGCCATGGCTCAGCATTCACACCTCATTTCCCGTCCCTCCCACCAGAGCCCACGACCTCTCCTGCCATGCACTAAGGAACAGCAGCAGACAGAGAGCAATGCCCAAAACTGATACTCCTTTCCTCCTTCTGCTATAGGTAAGAGCAGAAATTTTCTCCCCACACGTACAGAAGTGTTTGTTTCCTTTGAATGTACCAAGCAGCATTGCCACAGTCACCATCTGCCACTTAGTCAAGGCAGAGGGATGCAGCTGTTGTTTTTTGCCATTTTATTTTGGTTTGCAACCTTTTCCTCATGGATTTCATGCAACATCACGTAAACTATTACTCAGATTTTCCAAGTCACGTAAGCAACAGTTTTATTTTATTTTAAAGGCAACCTCAATCTTCCATGGTAAAATTCAGTCCCTGCAACTCAAGTGTCCCCTTATAAAAGGGCTGATAGCAGGACAGGAATATTAGAAAGACCAAGTACAGTGATTATCTGAGAGTGCAAAAAGGTGAAAACAAAAGAAATCAAATAATCGATAATTTATGTTTCTTTTATATATAACTGACATCAAATAATTGCATTATTTAATTTAGATCACCTTTGAGGGAGAGCTTTCTGCAACCTGAACAGCAGCTGCCTGGAAAAGGTCCGCAGTGAAACAAAAGGATAGTTTTAGGGAAAAAAAAGTAGTTTTTGTGTGAAATTTGTAGCAGTTACAGCACTGACCTGTGCTCTGTCTTTGATAAACATAGAGCATCCACAAGTGAAAAGAAGAACTGCGATAGTTCAAAATAACTTTTTCATCATCCCAGTGTTTGGCACAGACATGAATTGAAAAGAGGCACCTTGTCTAGCCACCCTAAAAACTCATCCACATAAATCCATTCCAACCATGAGGAAGGTGAGAATAACAGTCATTTAATTTTAAGTGGCTCTACTCATAACAGATTTCTTCTGACAAAAATTTCCTTTAGAAAGAATGGAGAATTTCTCCCAAGAGAAAAAATTTAAACATCCACCACAGCACCAGTTTCATTTTCATCCCCAATCTACACCCTTCAGGTACCCCAATCCATTCATTTCCTTCCTATATAAACATTTATGTAGTACATATCTCTCATAAATGAAATCCCAAAGCAATGATGAGCTTGTTATAAGAACAACTTGATATAGATTATTATTCTACAAGGATACAGCCAGCAAAATAAAACCATCTTAAAGCCAGCATTTGGCAGGGGCTATCAAATGCAGCTTGTTACACAGAGTTACCATGGTTTATAAAAGTGCACTCTAATTAAGGTAAATGAGGTAGCAAGAGCACAGTGACATTGGTAACTTAATGACCCATAGCCAAATTATTTAAAACTTCTTTGAAGTTCAACTTAATTGTAATAGATATAATATGGAAGAATTTTTAAAAGCCCTGGATGCCTTGTAGAGCAACCTTAACGATCTTTTTCTCCTTTCCCTTCTATTCTAGGTGTTTGTGTGCATGTGTTTAGAATATTGCTTATAATCCTGGTATTTAGTGTGGGAGTGAATTCCAGTTTATAGCTGGTGCCATCCACGGAGTAAAATGACATCCACGTTCTCCAGGCCCACCACACTGCCATATTTTAAACTAATAAGGCACAAGAACTTGGCAGTTATTATGAGAAAACTGGGTTTTGACCAGATTTCCATTCTGTCAAATGAGATTTTGTCCATGCAAAGAAGAATATTTTTCCATAATCCAGAGGCTTTCTAAAAAAAAAAAAAGAAAATTCTAAATACAAAGCACACAAAAAGCCGCTTAAAATTAATTACCAACATAACTGTATTTTGCCTTGTTCTAGAAAGCAATCTCAGAAGCTCCACAGTGTACTGTGGGCTTCCAACCAAAACAAAAGCCATTAAAAAACTAAGCTTTACTGCAAACAGCAAGTTTAAGTTGCTCTAGAGATGGATAGCGAAACCCAACCTACTTTATTTTTCTTAGCTGAATTATGAGTGCATTGTTTTCATCTGCAGAGTGAGACCTGATGTCTAATATGAATTTGTTATAAAGCAGAAAAAGGAAGAACATCTTTTTCCAAATTATTTGATTATGAGTTCCAGAAGGAGAGTTACTTCCCACACATTGCAGAACACTCAGATCTGTTTAAGACTGTTGGTACAAATCACAGAAGAGATTTGGAGCACTCAGAAAAGATGGGCCTGTTGTATTTCCACAGTGGCTTTCAGAGAGCAAGGAGACAATCAAAAGCACATTCACAGTGAGCATAACACATGTGGAAAATACCCCAAAACCTTCAATCAGCCCAGACTGCAGCCTTGTGGTGCCTGAAACAGAACTTTTGTACACAGCAAGTTCACCCATTAATGAACTCTGTTAATCACCACATCCCAGGGTTGGTGAAGGGGCAGGATGCCCTTAATACCTTTGCAATGATCTTTATTTCACACAAGGGAATAAAAAGATCCAGTGCTACTCACAAAATCCCTCTGCTAACATCTCCATCCATCTTCACTTCCAAACATCAAAGGAATCAGTGTAAATGCTTTGCAATCTTCCCACCCACTCCATGATGTGAGAGATGATTTCACCAGCCAGACCTGCTGCATTTCAAACTACCCCAGGCTTCAGCCTCAATGTGCCCAGCACAGGGTGCAGGGGCAGGTTTAGCTTTAATTCTGAGCTCAGGCCTGCTTTGCCAGGCTGAGTTCTAGAGAACTGGGTTCAGAAAGATCAGCGATGGGCTGTACTTAACATTTCACAGGCTGCCACTTTCATCCCTGTGCCACACTGCAGGGTTTTCATGCTCTGTCTTGTTAATGAAAACATCTTCCCCCCTTCTCTTTTGAAGGCTTCTTGAAGTATTTCTATTTTATTTCTAATCATGTCTTATTCCTGAATAATTTCAGCACAGCTCAAATCCACAGTACTGCATAGCAATTTTTCTCCTCTGTAATGTTGCTTTAGTGTTGACCAGGGGATTATAGGACAAAAATATTACCAGTGGAAAGGAGTCCCTGGACCAACAGGCCAGGACTGTTAGAAAATGTACCATATTGCTTAAATTTCCCATAAGCTGATCAAACTACATTCAAATTTAACTAAATTTAGTTAGATCATCTAACTACTGGTTAGATTTTATTTTCTTCTGACACTTCTACCAATTATTATTCCAGAGCTGTCTTTAATTACCATTATTTTCTTGCATGACAGAGTTTATTTTAATTTCCTCCAGAACAGTCATATCCTAAAAACCATAATCTAAGAAAAAGCAGCACGTGCAGCGAGGAGACAGCAGTCCAGAGTGAGCACAGCCTGTAGAGCACATCAGAGGCTCTGGATTGGTACACGGGTCACTGGAGCTCCCACTGCTCAATTATCACATATTTACTAATGCCAGCTAAAATGGAATTAGTTTGGATTTGCTTACTTACACTGTTAATCATATTCTCTTCAGCCACACAGACAGATTACTAAACTGAGCCTTTTAAAGTCTAAGTTTGATCAGAAATACACAGCAAATGCTGGGGCAGGTGGTATTTCCAACCAGCCACTTGGAGATTGCAGTCCCTTGCCACTGTCACACATCTGGACAAAGAGAAAAGCACCAGGCTGCTCTCCTGGGCAAAGTGGGGCTCTGATCTCTGTGGGGCTCCCAGGCTTTCACTTCACACTCAAAGAGCAACATTTCCACAGTGTGTTGCAACTATTAATGCTAAATAAACAAAAATACATTAAAATCTCTCATATCGGCTAAAATAACAGCTAACACGGTGAACGTGTTTTAGCAAACCCACTTGCTGCTTTTCTTTGCACAGCACCTGGCCAAATCTAGCCCTAAATCCAATATTAAATTCATGACTACTCTGGAGTGTCCTCTGTGTAAATCCCTCTCAAAATTTGGGTGCAACAAATGGAATATTCCCTTTGCTCTCTCTCAATCAGTCTATGGTGGTTTTAGCTCCAATTTAACTTGGGTGTTTTTAATGCTATTTACAGATGAATGAAAACAGGAAATTCGTGCTGCATTTAGCAAAAACAAAGCAATAAAAAGGCAAAAGCCACCCTATTGTGTCTGTGGTCGGGATTTTTACGTTTTAACCACACAGATTCTCAATCTTTCCACAGTCAATTAAGATAACAGGTATTTTACCAGCAGTGTCACCAATGTCTTTTCTCTTGATCAAACCAAGTGAATTTTCTCAAATTCCTCTATAGGAGGAAAGACTTTTTGAGAGCTACGTATGAAATTCTGTGGGGACAAAGCACTTTCTGTACAAAGAGCCTTATCATTAGAGGTGAAACACAGGACAAGATAACAATACGTTGGGATTTCTGAGACAAAAGCAAGCTCAAAAAACTGCTGGATGCAACTCAGGGATTATTTTCCATTTGCAGCTTCAACGCAGATGCGAAGCTGCTGTCATGCTAGAGTGGCCTCTTCCTCTTCTTAGATATTTCAATGTTATTTAAGGTGCAAATACAGCAAGAGGGATTTGCCTTTTAGAGAATTCCTACAGCAGTGCTGGCAGCTTCCCTTTGTCTTTTCACAGGGTTTTTGTTTAGCAGGAAGAAGCTCTCTTGTGTAACCCCAAGTTTTCTGTTCCGGTAATGAGTGTGAACACAAGACTGGTTCTGTCCATCAGGGAATTGCATGTAAATAAAAGGACTGGAGCTCCTGTTTCTCAGCAGATCCGCCTCCCAAACAGTCATCAGATAAGGATGTTAAAACCCATCAATATTAATTTATAGCAAACGCTGGAAAACCATAACATCTAGGAAATATGAATGCTATGACAAAAAACACATTGGTACTGATGGATTCATCACTGAAACAGCACAGAAGTGAAGGTTTGGGGCATTTGATTTCTGTACACAGTGACCAAAATCAGAACTTTCTATAAATAACATAAGGCAAATTTCACTGCACTTTGACTTCTGCTGCTCCGTAGAGAAAGTACCAGCGCACCCAACGCACTGTGGTGGTGTTTTAGCAAACGCTGAAATACTCAGTTATCGCTGTGGAATCACTCACTGGTATTTTCTCAAACATTGCTTTTGACTGAGGTTAAATGGCATTAGGTGACACCCAGGAAAAGCAGCTACAAAAACTGAATAGCCCAAGATTTTGAAAGAAGCATTTACACCACGGCTGTTTCCTCAGTCTATCCATTCTGTCTTGAAATCCCACAGTGACCAAACAAAATCAAATCAAGGCAGAGCCGCTGTGAACTTGAGTGGTGACTTCACCATTTATTCCTCTTGCACTGCATCTGGCATTTCAATATCCCCACAGCAGAAGGGAGCAAAGGGCTCCTGATGGCTGAATGAAACTCGGGGAGCATTAGTGGTAACACATGTGCATTTGCACTCTGATTTCTAACATCACACTTCATCTATTCCTGCTTGAAAACTCTCATTTGGAAATACTCACGGGATTTGTTCTCCTTATTTTCCTGAGCTGGCATGAGTCAGTGTTATTTGTTAGGGCTAAAATGCTCTCTGTTGTAAAGCCTTTTGGAATTCATACCATAAATTACAATTTATTTCATATTCCTTAATCTAGCAACTTAATCTGCCTCATGATCCACTTTGTTAAACAACACCTTACCAGACTTATTATTATTTCACTCTAAAAATCTCCTTTTAAAATTCTAATATCCCTTTATATGATATGTCTCTGCAGCCAGCATGTTCTGGTCATTGACAGAAAAAACCATTTGGGACAAGGCATGTTTTTGAACTGAATGAGAAAACCATCTTAACCTATTTCTACAGCAGGAACCAGCAAAAACATTAAAAATATCAGAGTTCACAAACAGAAATGCACATGCATAACTAAAACAAAAAAAGGCAAAATGTAATCAATGCTTATTAACTTTCATATAGGATCTAGAGACTTTTTGCTTTAAATTTGTTTTACACTGACATTATAATTGGCTTCATTAGTCTTGAAAATTGTCGCTGCAAGTCAGACAGGCTGACTGCCTGGCTCCTGCAGTTAGAAAATAGCATTAGAAAATGCTAATTGTTAAATGAAATTTCAGGCTAAAGTATCCTACATTGAAACACATTGCACTTGAAACACACAGTTTTAGAGCAGCAAGTAGAATGGGGATTTTAAAATGCAAACTAAAATCAAGACCGAAGTGGAAAATGGGGAACATCGGAACTTTTACGGTTGAGGTTGATTTGAAGAAACACACACAATACATGCAGGAAACATCACAGCTTCTAATAAAATAATTCAAAGAAACCAACCTTCCATGCTCTGCTAAACAGGTTTTTTGCACTTGTCATTTTCTCTAAAAACTTGCAAGAGATAATATACAGCACAAATCTCAAGGAAAGAAATTTGATTATTGAAAAATACATGTATTGTTAAACAGCAGAAGCACAGGAAAAAAGCATTTTTTATAAGTTTTGCTTAACTAAGTAGTAAGAAGTTCCACCCATGACTTCTTATAAGACAAATAATTTATTGGGAGCAATGAAGGAGAAAGCAATAATGAGACCTAACTTTAATAAATTGTTTAGATTAGGCCTTCATAGATTTCTGCTATCCTATTAAATACATGGGCATTCCAGTCTTCCTTTATTTGTCAATTTTCCCCCAGTACTTCCCCATTAAAATATTAACAGAAGTTGAGAATGTTCACGGAAAAAAGTAAAACCCTCTTACACATAATGTTCTCTCTAAAATGGGCTCTTGCACCTTCTTAGTCCTTTGAGCCTTCTTTAGACTGTCCATACAAAATCCCTGTACAGCATCATCCTAACAAAGGCATTGCAAAGTTGAGAGAGAGCTATCTCTAGGTGAAATGCAAAACAGAATAAATGCAAAGAAAAAGGTCTTTAAAAATCACTTTGAAATCTGTCATTTACTCAGTTCTTCAGTCTCATATAAGACAAAAAAAAAATGGAAAAGACTGGAGGAGGCAGCCTCCTCTCTTTCACATGGAAGAAAACGCATGTTAGCCAAGAAAAACTTCACAGGTCTGCAAAGATGGTTCAAAAAACTTGACAGACTTTCAGGGCTCAGCTCCAAGTTCCAGATGTAAATGCCATGACAATCTCGGCTAGAAACTGGCATTCAAAAATCTGCACAGAGATGGATTTTATTAGGGTGGAAATCTTGAAAGCAGCAGGGGAAATCAGTGAAAGGAACAGTGTTCCTTGCTCCTCCTCCCTTAGAAATGTCTGAGGACACATCTGTGGGGAACATCCCATGATCACCATCCTGCCAGAACACTCCTCACCCAAAGGGATCTGTGTGCTCCTCTGGGCACTGATCTGGCAGCACACAGTGCCACCAGCTACGCAATATTCATAAACCAGAGGTGGGGAAAACACAGATTTTCTTAAAGTTGGTCAGAAAATTCAATCTGGGGACAATAAGAATGGTGCTCACTCAAGACGACAATTTCCTGCTTTGCCCAAGCCCCCAAACAGGCCCCAGATTCTGCTCTGTCCATCTGAGGACCTGAAACAGGAGCTGAGGTGACACTGGGAGCCAGCACTTGTCATTGTGCTCTCAATGCCAGAGAGGAGAAGGAGGAAGAACAGTCAAGATTAGCTCATTACAGAACCCAGACAAGAGAAAAAAAAGCATTAAAAAAATGGCTTTGGAGGATGAGATTGTGGCAAAGCTCGGAGCAGCTGACAACAGCTGCAGCCAAGGATGTGCTCTGTGCTCCCCGCCGAGGGAGCCTGGGGCCACCAGCACAGGCAGGGCCAGCTCCAGGATCCAGACCGAGCTGGGCCAGCTCCAGGATCCAGACCGAGCTGGGCCAGCTCCAGGATCCAGACCGAGCTGGGCCAGCTCCAGGATCCAGACCGAGCTGGGCCAGCTCCAGGATCCAGACCGAGCTGGGCCAGCTCCAGGATCCAGACCGAGCTGGGCCAGCTCCAGGATCCAGACCGAGCTGGGCCAGCTCCAGGCCTGGATGTGCTCCCCCAGCAGGGACAGGACCGGCAGCAGGGACAGGACCGGCAGCACCAGAGGCACTGCAGGGCAGGGAGGGGACAGCAGCACCCTCCAGTCACTCCCTGCTCTGTCACACTGCTCCTGCTGCCACCGCTGCAGAGTGACAGGGCAGCAGCGGGGCTTGGGCTGGGATCCTGCTCCTGGATGATCCCAGATCAGAGATCTGCGCACCTGCACCTGCCCTGGTGACAGGGAATCTCACATCCCCGGGTGCACTGAGCTGTTAGAGGCTGCTGAGGCTGAAGTGCAGCCAGGATTCATTTATCTGCTGGGAAAAGCTATCGAGCGGCAGCACCTCTGACACTTCTGGAATAGGCTGTGTTCAGAAGACCACAAAGAAATTCACATTTATGTACTATGTAACAATAATCCTGTGAGATGCTGTGTTTCTCCATATGCTCTGTAAGAGATAACAATTACAAATGCTATTTTCTCTTGTAAGGCTAATGTAGTTTTTAAAATAGTGTTTATGTATGGCTACAAGATATGTTTTCCTGCAAGTGCTCAGATAGCTACTGGAGACAAAAATTGGTTTTGCTTATTCCAAGATCCCCATTAAAGAAAAGTCATCAGCAGACCATTATGCTGTGCAAAGGAACCACGCTCTTTTTTTCTGCCTAGCCTTAAGAAAGTTGTAACAGCTTTGTTATATCAAAGTTCAGCAGCACCACAGAGTAAAACTGGAATCTCTCCTACAGCCTATGAGGTCTAAAGGAGAGCCTGAAATTTAAGCAGTACATCCTCACACCACAGAATACTTGTCTCGGACAAAATACCTTTTGCTTCCACCACGACCTTTGACGGATATTGCTGGTACATCTAAAATCAGCTGACAATGCATGTAGGACATGACATTTCCTTAATTAATTACCTGCTGAATGACTTTATAACTTCCATATGAAGGGTTGGAGAGGGGAAAAAGAATAAAAATCAAAGTTTCAGTTCTGTCATGGGATTAATGTCAGCAGGCAGGAGGATCTTGCAGGGATGTGAAAACTTCCAGAGCCTGGTGAGTAAAGTGGTTTACGTTTTAAAGTGCCTGACTAGAATAGCGTGACAATTCTAAAACTCGCAATTTAAACAAAGATTATTAACCAACTTCACAATCTCTCCAGAATTAATCCAGAACATTCTTAGTTTATTCAATAATAGCACTCCTATCCAAGCCAGTGGCTCCCCTGGTGCTTTCATACCACTGGCACAACTCAGACAGCACTTAAGACACAAAATGTTGACAGTGAGAGGAAATCGGTTTGAGACTTCACACAGGTAACAGCTGATTACATCCTAGTTGTGCTGAAAACAATAAATGAAATTTTATCTCTTACAGGTAGCATTAAAATTGAGTGAACTGCAGCTGAAGTTGAAGCACAACAAGTACCCAGCACAGAGCAAAGCCAACTGTGAGCTGTGCAGCAGCTCCCTTGCCTGGGGAGGCTCCCAGGATCCTTCAGGGAAAGCAGAGCACTGAGAACTGCCTTGACAGTCTGTCATAAAGAAAAAAACAGAATTTCTTTGGCACAGGGAAGGACTCCCTGCTGCTGGTTAACATTCTGACTCCATCCTCAAACGGAGGCATCAAGGCTACCACTTCATTTCAGCTGATGCCTGAAGCCTCCATCTTGTTTTGCAGGTGGCCAAGGTTTTAGTGCACCCAGCTTAGAGGAGCAAGCGTTCAGTCAGAAGCTTTTCAAAAGGCAGCTATGAGAAGAAAAAAGGACTATCAAAAAAACTAAACCCCCATTCAAGGTGTGACTACAGAACACACAACATTTAAATAGGATACACGGTATTTAAAAGGCTTCTTAAGTGCAGCTGCACAAGTCCCTCTTGAGAAGGTTCAGTGGCCCTCACATTTCAGTTTTGTTTCCATTTCTGTTCCCGTTTCTATTCTCCCCCCATAATCTACCAAGTTTAACAATATGATTTGGGACTTCCAGGTTTGATTGTTGGAAGACAGCCAAAAAGGCCAATCAGATTCCACATAAGATACCCATTAATGATTTCAGAAAGCCAAGGCTAAAAGAAACAGCCTATTTTTTTCTTGATATGGTGGCCTGACGGTCCATACCAAAATTTACGATTACTTCTGCAGACTGTAAATAGTTTTAAGTACTTATCAACATACTAACTATACATTTGGCATGGACTCCACACCTTTCATCTTTGTGATGGAGAGTTTGCAAGTGTGACAGGGAGGAAGCACAACAACTTCAAAGCTCTGCAGCATTGAATATCTTTACTTTAGGGCTTTCCAGTCATTAACATAAGAGAATCAGCTGGGCAGAGAGCAAAATTACCTGGAGACAACTGGTGCCTGTGTGTTGGGGAGGACAAAGAGGCCAAGTGCCACATGGTCCAGGGTTTTACCTGACCTCAGGAGCTTTCAGCACAGCCTCCAGCCTCCCTTCCCCAAACACAGCAATGCAGGAAAGCTAAGCCCGTCCTCCACCTGAAGCAGTTCCTGAAAGTAGGTTAAAAACCCCATGAAGTGTTCATGGACTAAGGGAAAACTATTTCTCAGTGTGAAATGGATTAGTTAAGCACAGAGATGAAAATTTCTATCATGATACTGACTGCTTTATTGTATTTTGCCACAACTTCACAGCGCCATTCATTCAGTGGTTTTTACTGACATGAGAAAGGCATGAAAAGAGGCAGCATTTCTGTAACATTTAGTCATGGAGGGTCCATAAGGTACCATAACTGTGCAGATGAGAAAAGGGAAAAAATATTACCCTAAAAATTTAAAATACATCTATTTATTTTTCTGATGTAGTACATTACACAGGAATGGCACAATACCAGTTACAGCACTGTGTGAAGAGCCTGTAAAGCCTTGATATCAAACCTAGAGAGAAGGAGAAAGGAACATTTTGAAGTGTCCACTTTTTAACTCCTTCAAAACCCCACAGGAACTAGCACAGGCAACAATACCAGGGCCCTTACAAACTCCCACCACCTCCCATTCCTAATGTACATCTGTGTTTTAAAAGTTTTCCTATTTGTTCTTCCTTGCAGACACTCTCAAAACACATTATTCCACGCCACTCTAGGTTTTATTTCAACAAAATTATCAACACCTCCATGGGCAAATATGTTCTCAACTCCCTTTTATCGCAGCAAAAGTGGCCAGCACCTACAAGCGTGAGCATATTCCCTTCTCCCTTTTGAAACAATTTTAAATATGTACAGAACTGCTGCTACCTCAGAGCAGCTCCAGTAACAGAGTGCTGCTCTCTGAGACTTCAGACACAGGATTGGTGCTGAAGAGCAATCTCAGCACATCAGATTGTGTCCAGATTGGTTGCATCACTCAGTACAAGGAGTTTTCTGAGATAATGAGACAAGATAGTGACTAAAATATCTCATTTGGCAGAGGGAGACACTCGGCAGGGCTGTGCTCCTCTCTGGCTGTGCTTTCAGCTCCTGCAAAAGCTCCAGTGTTTGAGCTCCATGTTCCCTGGCAGCAACCCTGAGCCAGAGTGGTGCTAAAGTTACTGCTGGAGCACCGGAGGTGAGGAGCAGAGCAGCCTTGCTCCCCCTTCCCTGCCAATCCTCCCCACACACAGTTTCACCTGAGCAGATGCTCAGCCCACACTGAGCTCACAGAACCTGGTGAGCCTGGGGAGGCTGACCTGGAACAGAGCTGGGCAGAGTTAAAGGAATAAAGCAGGGATTTGTTCAAAAGCCTTCACAGGATCCACCTTGGGCGGTTCAAGAGCCTGGTTGAGGCTACACCCAAGATAGACACAGTCATGAGTTTTCACACTTTCATAAGTTTTGGTCTATTTCCAAACATTGGGGTTTATTGTCTAATTCCAGCGCCAGGTGATGAAGTCCCATCCTCCTGGTTTGCTTTTTTTCACCCTCCATTGCTTATGCTTTTTGGGCATGGGGCTGCAATGGTTGTCCTTGATTCTCAAGCTGGAAAAGGATTGTTTTGTCTGACCACTCTGTGAATAGAACTTACACTTTATGTGAAGTTCAGAGTCCCACACCAAGGCAGCACAAAACCTGAGAAATATGAAATCTAAAACTTGAGGCATCACTTCCTACCTGAGAGTGAGGCAGGGGGTAACTGGTGAGAGTGGGATACAAGAATTTCTGACAGCACAGGGAACTCGATGCCACGAGAGATCAAGGTAACCCAATCAGCAATTCCAGCTGTCCTCAGGAAGCTACAGAGCAGACCACAGAGCTGTGCCTACTACAAATGATAGGCTGAAATTTAATTTCTGACGCTGCTAACTAGTTTAGGAATTGCCTATTACTTACTGCAGCTTTCTCTATTTTGTGTGTAAAACAGAGGAATGCAGTTCAGGAAACACCCAGAAGAAGGAAAACAAAGCACCTTTCCCAGCAGAATGCCTGGTGCTGGATTAGTGGCAGTGAGGGGAGAGCTTTCTACTCACACTAGGCAGGACTCAGCCTGCCCATAAAAACACTGATTTCCTAGGGCCAAGAGTGCCCTGAAGCAATAGAGAAAAGTGCTTTGTTTTCAAGTGAAACCAGGATTCTGACTCTAAGGAAATAAGCTCCCAGCAAGGAATAAAAAGACCATGTTCTGTATACTTCCAGGAAAACTTGGGGATCATCCACAAATTAGAAGCAAATCAATACAAGAGTGAAGTCTCAAAATGAAATTTTTATAGATCATTTCCATGCTTTTGATAGTGTTGCAGATTACAGATCTTCACAGAAAGACTCCTACAATTGCTGCAAAAAATCGTCTTTGTCTAACACAGGAGTAGGAACTTCTATTTGAACAAAACAAAGTAACACAGGCCCACACAAAGCTAGGTTACAGGAAAACTTTAATCAAACACTTAATTTAAAAAATCCCTCACATACTTTTGATGCTTCTACTACCAAGTGTGATGGCATAGTGAGACAAAGGACACTGGTCCCACATTGAGTGGCCCGAGGCTGTGGTTTGAGATTGTGTGGATAACACAGGGCCGAGGCCTTTTCTGCTCCGCCCTGGGCTCAGGGTGCACAAGGGGCTGGGAGGGGACACAGCCAGGACAGGTGGCCCCGAGTGACCTGAGGGTGACGTGGACAGCGCAAAGAGCTGGGGGAGAAAGAAGGGGAGGACAGTGATGGCATTTCTCCTCCGTTCCCAGACAAGTGTGATGGAGCCCTGCTCTGCTGGGGCTGCTCAACACCTGCTGCCAGTGGGAAGGGAGGAACGATTTCCTTGTTTCCCTCTCCTCTCAAGCACAGCTTTTGCTTTTCTTGGTAAACTGCCTTGATCTCAGCCCACGAGTTTTCCCAGTTTTACCCTTCAGATGCTCTCCCATGCCACCAGTGCTCAGCTCTGTGGGGCCGGGTTGCCAGCTGGGATAGAACCACAGCACATCAGCAGTCCCTCCCCTCCAGGCCATGCTTGCCTCATCATCGTCTCATTGTAGCTGATAACAAACACGGGGGATAATTGGACTCTGGTTTGGAGTAAACTCGTTAAGCTGTAGCCAGGGGGTGACTCAGTCGCTGTGCTTTCAACTCCCTGCACTGTTCTAAACTCTAAATAGCGTATTCCTAACTCCCAATGAATAAAATCAGCCATAATGAGAAAAAAGAAAAAACAACAAAAACACACAAATTAAACAACCAAACCCCTTGAAGTACTAAAAGAAGATCAGTGACAAACAGAATTAAAGAATGTCCAAGAACAAAACCCAAGTGTCACACGTTAGTCACTTGCTGGAAAACCACAGAGGTGCAACCCTTGCCTGCCTATGGAGGGAATAAGGTGTTGCAGCTGTTTTTCTGCATATGGTACACAAGCTAGAAAATAAAACAGTTTGTAAAGAAGTGTATTCTGGGTGATTTAAAGGCCCCCTTTCCTCCACATAGAGTCAGCTGTCAATTGTGACAGACTTAATGAAAACTTTAATAAAAAACAGTCAAAATGGGGTGAACATTGAGCAAGTTACAAGCAGTAGAACAGATCTATGTGAAGTCCCTCAAATACCTCAAAAATAGAACAAAAACAAAGAACTTGGCCTAAGGATTTTCAGAGCTAGGAAGGGGAAAAGCAGAAGTAATTCAGTTTGAAAAATGACAATTGGAACTCCCAAAATCCACAAAGTTCTTGGCCTAAAGACCAGCAAACAAGGCTGCTGGAGTCTGCAAGAACCCCCATGGGTTGCTTTCCAACTTGAATTTCTCAAGTGTCAGTTTTCCCTAGAACACCCCAAAAAATAGCTCCTGTTATTAAGCATTTTTTATAAGTGAAAAAACTAAGAAAGAAAATGATGCTTATGACACCAAAGACTTGGATAACACCTGGAAAATTAATATCCATCAAATAAAGGTTACAGGTTCCAGCTCTAGTCTGCCAAGGTCCTGCTACACTTTAATCATGCTCTAATAAGCTTTCACACTTTGAGAGTCAGCTCATATGTGAATTTGCACTGGTTTTCTAAGTATATTTAGAATTAGTGATAAAATACATTCCTGTCAGACCCCTGTGCCTCGATTCCCAGCAATATAAAGATGTTAAAGTCTTCAGAAGACCAAGGCAATTTCCAGAATGAGAACTACTCGAAACTGGACAGTAAAGGCTCTTGCAAATGGGCTTCACCTCCCTCATTCAGGCCTGGCTGTAAACCATGCAGAGAGGAATAAGCAGACTCATCTGAAATGGTCCTGCTTTCACTATTAGCCTAACTGTAGAAATGAATTTTCACACATTTTCTGACTAGCAAGTGCCTGCACTGCCTGGCCAGAACTAGCTGTTACCATTGGTAGCCATGGGAACCATGTCACAGATCTTTGTTATTATAATGGCAAAAATTATAACCTAAACTTGCAAGCTTTCTTTTACATGGTGCTGCAAGAATTAAGAGATTATTCAGCATGGTTTTCCCATTCCACAATGTCTTGCCCAATTTTTTGGAGGGTGAGAGCTTTTTGTGGGCCTGTTTTGCAGTTCGATGTTGGACTGGGGTTTTTTGTTTGTTTGTTTTTTCTGGTTTTTTTTGTTTTTTTTCTTCTTTGTTTTTTAAAGAGCATTTGAAAGATTCATTCCTATTTTGAGATGTGATTCAGCAGCATTGTGCAAAGCTTTTTCACAAGTGAGTTCGAATTCTTCCATCCCTTTTTAGCAGAAGAAAGAGGCTGTGTGGGAAGGCATGTGGAAAGTGTGGGAGTTCAGAGAAGGTTCATTATGTAACTCAGCAGGGAACAGAAGCTCAGGAGCGTGGAGCAGCCAGCAGAGTGAGCAGTCCAGCGAGCAGTGGGTAAGAGAAAGCTACTGCATCTTCAGAGGCTCCAAGCTCCGTGTCCTCCCTCTCCTCCTTCACAAAGCTGCCACTGCCTCAGATTCAAAGCCAAAAGGGATCCTCACAAATCACTGGAAAGGTCACACTGGCCAGACACGGGAAGTACGAAACCATCTTGAATATCTTGCATTAATCTTTGAAAATACAGTCTCTGCTTCTCCAGGCTGGCTGTTCAACTTGAGCTTACTTTAGCTGGATATGCATTTGCTGCAGTTCCAGGAAATCTAAGAACCTGGATGCCATTTCAATATGGATCCCAGTTTTATAATCAGAACTGCCTTAATTATAGCAATGTACAGTAAAACTGGGATGTGTAAGGAATCCTCATCAAGTCAGAAGCTGTGCCAAGTGCAAATTGAAATGTTACCTAACTTCACATAGAGCAGAAGGAAATTTCTTCCTGCAGGAGCATTTACAGTGAGCCCAGCGAGATCCCTGAATTAACAGGAGAAGCATTAGCAATTGATCTGGATGAATCCAGTATCCTATGGCTGCTCAGCTATCGAGTATTCTACACTTGTGCACAAAGTCTATTGGGATAAACAGAATGAACCAAATGAAACATAATGGTCTCCTGAACCACAATGTGTAGGGAGAGCACAACACATTTTTACAGCTGGAGTAATATATTTTGTCAAAATTAAATATTCTTGATTGCCTACAGAAGAAATTAACTCCCAGTAAAGCAGACAGAATAGACCACAGGAAAAAAAGCCACTCTCACTAATTATGGGTTGGAAAACTGAAGGCCTTCCACACACTAAAACATCTCAGTATTCACAGATATGTTTGCATGTCAATACTGTGACTTGAATGGGGCAGGGGGAAGGTAGGGGGGAAAAACATCAAACAAAAAATACTTTTTTCTCCATTTTGAAAAATGAAAAGCACATCTACAAAGAACCAGGTTAAAGTGTAAGAACAAAACCTTGGTGGATGTTTTCTGGAGCATTTGAATGTTTAGCCCACACCGGAGAAATCCCCACAGAAATACCACAGAGCTCTCTCCACCCGTCTTCGTAAGGGACAGCTTCCTGTAAACTTCAGTACCTTGCTGTGGGACAGCTCCAGCAGCTTTTGCACAGACAGAAAATTGCTGAAACCAAACTCTTTTGTGTTTGGCTGCTAGAAGGAGTCACGAGGATGTGTTTGTGTTAAGATACTGCTAATATGTCACCATCAAAATGGCACAAGGGGAAATGTAAAGATTGGCAGCACAAGCTCAAGTGTGACATTTCCCATTCAAGGGGAATATTTGCTATTTCAGATAAAACACTGGAACCAACCCGTCTATGCTTTTTAGCTAAAAATAGAAAAATGGACTTTTAGTGAATGACTACTATGACATCCTTCTCTTATTTTCTTTGTACTTTCTTCCCTTTTTACTTTTTCCCATCTTGGATTCATTTTGAGCTGCTATTCACTCACATTCCAGCCCTCAATCCACTCCCACAGACCCCCTCCCCTCTGTTCTCTCTCACATCTTTCTGTGGGATCTCCTCTCTCCAACACTTAGACAAATTCTCATTTATCTTCCCCCACACGCACTGGGCTGCACACAACAACATTCTGCTAAAGCAGATTTACATGCTGCATCATTCATGGCTTTTTGACAGCTTCCAAAGAGTCACAAAACACATTACAGGAGTGATCATCATTTGGTATTTCAGCCACAGTTTCGCAGTCTCTGCTGTTCTTACAGCTCTTAACAGATGTACATCAGCACCAGGACTGTTGATTTGCCCTCGGGCAAGCTGGAAAGGCTCAGCTGTAGCAGACCATGATGGATTTTGGAGAGATGCTGCTCTGTGGCTGAAGACACTCAAGTGTTAGCTAAGTTCCTCCCAACAGGGTTTTTGCCTTCCCTAGATGTTCATACAGAAACCATCCCACCAGCAGGGCAAACATCCTCTCCTTGGACAGCAATTACAGCAAAGGCCACTGCACACAAAAAAACCCCACAATGATCCACCAGGAAACTTCCAAGGATGCTGCTCACAATTATTCCATTAGCTATAAAAGTTACTGGTAAAAGCTGCTAAAGAAAAGTCTTACTCAAGTTCAGAAATCACTGTTATACAATCTAGTTTATAAATAACTCGCTTTAAAAAGGACAGACAATAAAACAAACTAAAACGCAAAACACCCCAAAATGCACACACAGTCAATGCTAGCAATATGAAAAAAAAGAAAACTTCCAATAACCACGTATCTGGCATTTTTCTTTACCTCCCTCCTGGCTCCATGCAAAGCCAGAATATAAAGGCACTCCCTTTTTGGTTGAGAGCAAACTGCATTCATTAGCTGATTTTCTGTTTGAGTTGCGTACAGAAATCAAAACATTTAACAGAAAATTTAGTCTGCCTCACTTTGCTAAAACAAACAATAGTTATGAGAAGCCAAATACTCTGAAGTGGAACAATTCACTTTCAGCACTTAAAAGCAGTGAAAATGTGGAAGCAAATACAGATGAATACTGGAACAGAGAATGGGTGGAACAGCTCTGCTGCCTTGCAGGAGACCAAGCTCCAGAGTTAGAACATTCTTAGCAACTGTGAGCTAAATCTGGCTTTTCTTCCTTTGCCTGCTTAATTGCAAAAATTTCAATCAACATTTCTCCCGCAGGCAATCAGGTTCTGGAATATGCTGAACTGACCTCAGTGCCAGACTCCGGGGTGTGCTGAAGGCAGAATCCTGCCTGTACAGCAAACTACTGCTCCACTCCATCATAAAATAGATACATATTCGTGCAATAAAACACAGGTATGATTTCCTGATGATTTGGACAGTCATCTAGGAATCAGTGGATTGAGGTTGTCCATAAAGTGTTTATGCCAAATAGAAAAGCAATTAAAGTGAGAGAATAAAAGAAAGAACATATCTAGCATGGAGGTCACAGAAGTGTCATAAACAGAAAAGATTAACAGCTCAAAATTGCTCAGGCAGCAGGAAACATTGAGTTCTTGTGTTTTAAAGGATTGCCCCAGCCCGTGGCTGAAAAGAGAAATCCCCACAGCCCAACACCAACTCTGGCTCTTTGCCTGGGGAAGAGCTGGATTCACACACTGCAGAGAGAGAAAAACAAACAGTGAGGAGGCAGGGACAGAGTCCCATGTGCTGTGATCCATTCAAATATCCCTGGTTCTGCAGGTCCATTGACTCACCAGACAGCTCAATATTTCAAGGACACTTAACAAGTTATGGAGTAAGTTTTTCTATCTTTAATTCAGAAATCCGTAGGTGTTACACAATTCACCTAACTTGCAGGTGTGACAGCACATCCGACATCCACCTCTTGAGAAATGGAAAGGAGCTTGGAAGTGTGACTAGTCCAGTTTGTGCTGGAGATGGGTTTGTGCCATCTGTAACACCACAATGAGAGAAGGAAATCCCCTCCTTTTCCTCCAGCCTAAGGTCTGACCTGCAAACCTAATAAATGGCAAGAGACAAACTTCTCCTACAGGCTGCTAGGAGAAACCACATCTTACAGTTTGAGAGTAAAGCCTAAAATGTCATTCTGGAAACAAATCCATACATAAAGAAGTAAAAAATTCCACATGTCTAAGACAGAGGCAAAAGCTTGTAGTGACAGAAACTTCAGGTACATAATTTCCTTTGACATCAGAGTGAAATGTCCAAATGTTAGAGTGCTATTAACCATAGCAGCCAAACAAGCTCTAAATGACAAGGAAGAATTCCCAGTACATCATTGTGTACAACTTTCGGGCTCCGACTGTTCAGACAAAACTCTTCCTTCAGGAAATTAAACAAAAAGGGCAATTTCTGCTGTACCTCAGTATCCCAGTGCTCTTCAGAGATCTGAATATCCACTTTCCCCAAAGAGCAATAGAGATAATTGCCTTCTGCTGTTATTAATACAGAAGCATTTGTTTGTAAGTATTTTGGTTTGTAGATAGATTTTGTGGCTTGCCGCTGAATTGCTACAACCCAAGTGAAATTCCAAAACCAGCTTACCTAGTCAAATGTTGAGCAGAAATGGATTTCCAGCAAAATAATGACTGCTTCCACTTCTGCTTGCAACTACTTACACTTGGTACTTTTCTCAAAATGCATTCTGGAGTGCTTGATCACTCTTACTCAATTGCATTCAGAGAGATTCTGCTGCTGAATTCAATACAAAAACATCTGCCCAAAGAAAGATTATGTTCCTGAGCTGCTTGGGCTGGTGTACATAAATATCTCCACTGAAGCAGAATTAGACTCTGGCACATGAAGCAACTTCAGCATGGACAGGTTACTTGTGAATGATCAAAACAATTTGGTGAAATCAAAAGCAGTTTTTAAATTCCCAGGTTTATTTTATTTTTTAATTTCTATCATCACCACTTTACTCAACCCTAACAACTTCGATAATATTTTCAACTACATAGCTAGAAATTCCCTAGGACTCGGAACCAGCCACAAAAACTGTATTTTAAAGGGTGCAACTCCTTAATAGTAATGTAGTGGTTTCATTAAACAATGATCCTAAGAACATCAGCCTTCCATGAAAGGCAGAACATGTTTCCTGTTACTTTCTTCTTCTGTTGATAAAGCTGGAAAGTATTACCTAATTTTGGCCATTTGCATACAACCCAGAATTAGCAGAAACATGAATGCTTAGTGGCAGTAGAACAAAAATGAAACCCACACTCACAAAAACCTAAGAGTGAGGTCCATCATGCATGAAGGATAAGAAATCCTAAAGCTGGAGAGCAGGGAAGCACAGCCTGACTCAGGCTGTCCTGGACAGAGAGAAACTGGAAGGGCATCACCACACAGAAAAATGAGAAACAAACAAATACCAGAATTAGTTGATAAACCTTACATAGAAACATACCTGAGCTTCTTTCACTACAATAATTTTACGGAAGATAGTTGTTACATTGTTACTATCAAAGCCCAAATGTTTATGAAACCCGAGACACATGAGGATTCTTTGATTCCAGCAGAGATCACCTTTCTCCCCCAGGGCCAGGCTGCAGGGACACTGCTCAGGGAGCTTTTAACTGCAGCCATTGCTCAGCTCTGAACAGTCTCAGGAGGTCACTCACAAACAGGGTGTTTAACATCTCTGCACACATCCTACAACACGGGCACAATGTTTGTTTTGAGGATCTCAAACTGAGAAGCCTTTGTGTGTTAATTTGTCTCGTTACTGAGTGTGCAAAAGTGTGAGAGCGTGTCTAAATATTGGCAGGCAGCAATTAAAGTAAAACATCAGCACCTCTCATTTTTGCACTGTATATCATGGCTTTAATTACACTGCTGATTCTTCTCACCTTCTTTATGATGAAGGGGAAAAAAGTTCAAAGGAAGAAAACAAACAGCAGATGATTTATTTGAGACCAGGATTCAGCACAGGCTCAAAAAACTGTAGCTGCAATACTCAAAACTTTGTTCATTAACACCGCAGAGTTTCTTTTGTTTCACCTTTCAGAAGTGACCAAGCACCTATATCAATATACCTGCTGATAAGTTACCAAATTAACAGCTCTTCTCAAATACAATAATTAGAAATACAGAATAATGAAAGAAGAGGGAATAGAGAAAAATACATAATATAATGGCAGTGATGTCTCAAACAGCAATTTTCCATCAATATCTATTTTTCATGTGGTAATTACAATGCTAATCCATTCTTCTGTGACAAAAAGGCACCTCCACATTATTAATGACAACTAATATCTGTAATATTAATTTTAAATAAATAATTCATGCAATAATTTATATACTAATAATGTAATTAGACCAAGGTTATGATCTCTGAATAGCAGATCAGTGCTCAGTTCATGTTGGTATCTACTCTCCTCTGACACAATGTTTCTGGAGGCTTAATTAAAGCCCACAAAATGTTTCAGCCTTTTTTCATTACATAAATATTCTACTCCCTCTCTGGACTATTCCTCCTCCTTGTATTTAACTTTTTGGCTGAGCACAGCAGAGGTGCAGATGCCCATCAGGATCTGAGCAGGACAAATCCCCATCGTGTCCTCTGAACAGCACGCTGCTCTTTCAGGAAGCCTTCATCCTGGCTAACAGCTTCGTTTTAGTGGAGTTTTTCCCTGACCACATCGAGCTCTCTGCAGAGTTACCCAAGGCTCAGAGAAGCTGTGTGAAATCAGAAAGTATCGCCAGATGCTGTGGGAACAAGGGCCACTTGCAGCTGGAGGATGTCCCCTGAGCACAGACATCACCTGCAGCACGGGCTGTGGGATGTCACCGAGGTCACAGCACAGCCGGGCACCGCCTGCCCTCCCTGTGAGCTCGGGGTGGCTCCCAACACTCACACGCATCTCTACAAAAACCTGCACAGCTCCCAGCTGCCCAAGTCACCTCTACCTGTTAAGCAAGTTGGGGGAAGGCAGCTATTTGGTTTCCTGCTTTGGAAATACTTCTTGGCTTCCAAAATGTGGGGGTGGAGAGGAAAAGACAGGAGATAAACAAAACAAGAGAAAATTCTAGGACTGAGTCTCTAATTACCTTTTCTTAGAAAGGCTCTTTAGACCCTTCCCTACTCAATGCCATTAACTAATACTTGTTCCATAGACAAGCCCCATTATCTGTTTAATTAGTTCTGATTAGGTTTGGCAGAAGCAGTACTGCACAGAAATGGTTTCTCAGCAGCCCATAATGGTTATGGTGCTGTTCCTTCCTCAGACTCGTGTCCCTGTCACACAGCCCCACAATTCAACAGGAACCTTCTGTGCAGCTCAGGCTGCAAAGGCACAAGCAGGAGGGGAAAACAGGGCAGTGCTCCCCTCCTTATCTGTGTATCTTCCATTTGCCTCCTGGATAACTCTTGGCTGATTATTCTCCTCTTGGTTCCCATCAACAGCAACCAGATAATGCATCTGCTTTCCATCCCCTGGACTGACTGTGCAAAAAAGTATTCTTGACTGTCTGAGAGCATCCCATGTGCTGAAATAATGCAGCCACTTAGATGACTCTGGAAACATGCTTTCTACTACAGAGCTCCAATTTCTTAGGAGGAATGGCTTAAGGGCATTGGTTCAAGGCTGCTCAGCACCAATTCTCATCTTTCTACAAGCCTGTTATAATCATTTATGATGGGCATTTGGAAAATATTTCATATTTACAAGCAATTCTAAAGAATACAACTGGAAAGATATTCAAGGGTTCTGCATCTCATCTGGTGCTAAAGGACAATTTTACAGCAGTGCCTCAACCAACTCTTTCAGAAAATTCACTCAGGTTGGACTCCTGTGGCAAGGGAAATGCTGAACTTCTTCAAGCTGTTCATGTGAATTCTGTTCATTTCCCACTACACAGCACACAGCTCCTCTGGACCAGCAGCACCCTGGGACCTCTCCTCTCACAGGAACAGCTGATTACAACCCTTTCCTCTCCTCACCACCACCTCAGCCCTAAAACCACAACAACTGCCAGGTAACAGACCTGCAGCTACACCTGGACAATCCAAACCACTTAACAACTGCACAGTTTACACTACATTTTATTGTTTTCTCCTAGATTTAAGGGTTATTGATGTGCTAGAAACCCCAGCAGAGATCCCTGTCTCTCTTTACTGAGGTGATGATGTCATTTGTTAATGATTCTCGCTAACACAACTATCTCTGAGGCTGATGGAGAGGCTCTCACAGAAGCAGCAAGAAAACAGCACAAAGTACTTGCTTTTACAAAGCATAGCATAGTTAAAGACCTAAACAGCAAATTATGTTGACTGATGCTTTAAAAATGGAACATGCTTTCACAGAAAGGTTGCAGAAGTCACCGTATAGCAGTTCTAAGATTTCACTTAAGAAGACACCGCGAAGGAGAAAAAAAAGGAAGCTGCAACATGACACTCCATAATCTAAAGTTACATAATTACTTATTGACAGTGACAAGTGCAACATTAAGGGTAAGATATTACATATTTAAACAAAATGAGTAATTGCTGTACACATCTATTTAGCAAGCATTCAACAACAAGGTGAACAAGAGGTCTCTTCATTCCAGCTAAAAAGTCTATTAGCCTAATTTACAATTACCCACACACTAGAAAAAAAAGCTGTCAGGGCACAGAAATGTCACTGGTGACAGTTTACATTACACCAGCGCTCAGATCACAATGGAACTGTTAGCAGCGAATTACCAGCAACCCCAACGGAAGTGCAAGACTTGGAACAGTAAATCCACCTCCCAGCAACTCCATTTTTTTCCCCAGATGTTTTATTAAAGCTCAAATAGTCTCACAACGCTAATCCATTCTTGTCTTAAAAAGGAGTCTGAGAAAATTTAAGCATTCTCTTGGTTTTTTTTAGTACTAGAGTAAACACACAGGGCACACTTCTATAGGGCACTCCTGCACAGGAATTTACATACAAAAGGCATTTTTTAATAAAAGTTTCCTGGGAAATATTTTAAGAAATAATGTTACTGGCTTAGCCTACAAAACCTATTGCAATTCTTTCTTTATAGAAAGGATTCAATCTATCTAAATTAAATATCTACCTAAATGTACTGTAATCATATTTTCCTGTTCTCCACCTTTCATCATTTGCTTCTTCTGGTTAAAACTAACAATCAACTTGCCTTCTTGAAAGAAGTGATGATTTCCTATAGCCTGTGGCCAGTTGTGGTTTTATGGTACTACTGTAAAACAACATTATCAGGTATAATCCAGTTTATAGATCATATTAGATTTCAAGAGGGAAAAGAAAAAACCTCGCAGCCATCTCTTGTCAAAACTATGACAGAATTACATAAGATCTCCTTGCAAAGGTCAAGTCACACAATATTCAAATGAGGCAGTCAATAAACAACATAAATAAACAATATATTCCATTGCTACTCTGAGACCACTGTGTCGCTCACGCCAAGGCTACTCTGAAAACTGATAACAGAGTGACCATGAGGTTAAAATCTGAATATTTCCAGTAAGTTTGCTCACATCCATAGCAAGTTCCATTTTAAGTGTTTCTGAACAGTAAGGTCAAAGTCAACTGCCCAAGTGGAGAACTTCCACCCAGGCCCATTTTTCCAAGTTAAAGCAACTTCTCCGAGTATCAGCAATGGAATTGTACAGCCAGCAACCACCTGAGCCAGTAAAAAACTGAATTAAGACATCTTGAAGTACAGAAGCAACGGGTAAAGAGATGCTGCTATGTCAGTAATCAAAGGAAAGGTCTGCAAGGTGAAAGAACTGGGTTTGTGGTGTGGGGGGGCTGCAGTTATTGTTAAGTTACAAAGAACAAGTAGAACTTGAAATATTTTGATACTAATTAACTACAGCAAAAGAGTGAAGGGCTTGGTGCACAGGATATGGAACAAAGGTAAGGATGGAAGTGACAGGCTTTATTAATTCCCAGCAGGAGAAAGAAACTGCTGTGGCTTCTCCTGTTCTCAGCCAAAGCAGCTGTCCTTTCACCTTTCCGAAACTGAATAAATGGTTAAAGCACTTGTTCTCATCTCTGCTCAGCTCTGGGGCAGTCTGCCACTCTCATAACCCTTAACAGCTTCATTGATCCTGAAAAACTTATCATTTTGGGAAATCATTAGCATAAAAAGGTATTTATAAAACACCTGCTACAAGCCTTGCAATTCACATCTAATTGCTGACTCAGCACTGTAGGAACCACCCTTGCCTCAGCAACTCTCTGCAGTGACCCAGCCCAGGCTGTGGAGAAGCCTGAGAGTCCTTAAATATGGACTTGGCTTTAGAAGTCACCAAGAAAAGCCTGTTGTAAATACTTTATGTATTCTCCTTAGTAAAATGAACATTCCCAGATATTATGCAAGGATCAACTCTGACAAATCTGGACAGGGGAGGGTCACACCCCAGCTATAACCACATCCAGCATTCAAGCACCTTGGACCATTACCGGCAGCTGTACTGTATTTGAAAACAGTCAATCTGTATTTCTTTCCTGTGAAGAAATGCTTGTGCTTAGAAATCATCACCATTTTTAATGATCATTGGTAAAATCAGCACCCCTAAATCCAGTTTAAGGCAGCACAGTATGAAGGAACCTACAGCCAGAGCACACAGCCCTCAGCACAGAACAGAGCCTCAGGAACAAGTATGGCCATAAAGAGAATTAAGGAACTTGGTTTTTAAAATAGAAAACTGCAATAAAGGCAAATGGATTGAAAGTCTAATGGTGGAATGAGATTAAGTATTACAGCCCTGGGCATGCAGATCAAGACAGTAACAGCTCACTAAGCTTCTTTATCTAGATGCAATCACTGCAAAAGCATCTCTAAAATGGGATATTTGTGTCTCAGGCTGCTCACAAACAGCCCTCTGCAGCACTGCCACCTTCTCTTAGGCTGCTCTGACCTGACCACTGCTGACGAAACACACGCTGCTATTTTCCCCTCAGCTACTCCCATCTCATTTCTTCACACTCATGGTGCACAGCTCCATTAAATAATTTGCAATTATCACTTGCTCCATGTTGTCTATAAAACACTGCTACTCCACACCTGCCCAAACTGAAGCCAAAGTCCAAGAAAATGGAACAAAAGCCCAAGTTTGCACACAAAAAATGTTCTAGGAAACATTAAAAAATTGCACCTCTGGCGACTTCTACCATTTCCCTGATCCTATGAATTACACTGGCTGCTGGCTGGCAACAGAATTTCCAGCATGCAGCAGCTGAGAGAAGTATTCGAGGATGTGACTCAGAGAAAGTTTTTACATAAAAAGTCTGAAGTCAATGGGGATACACTGAACTACCATGGCCGCAAAAGCTGTGCAGGCATCCAGGTCTCAAAAATATTCCATGTGTTACAGAATTAGCAACATTAGAGCAGAATGAGAAATAAGAGGCTGATAAAAGATGCACTGCTACAGCAATGATAGCTTTTGCCAAACCCATTACAATTCACACACACACAAGGGCAGGAGCAAGGCCAGACCTTTACTTTGTTGTTTTGGTCCCCTTGTGCTCCACAATTAAGCTTTAATATCCGTGTGGTATTTTTAGCAGTTTTGAATGGACTGCTGTTGCTATTTTTACAAGTACCACCATTAGCCTGCTCAAAGTGTTGGTATGTAAAATGCATTTCTGCTTTTGCTACTTAGGGTAGACTCTTCAAATTACTTCAGGAAAATGAGGCATTAGAGACAAACACCGACTGCTGTTTTGGGATTTCTTTCCTTACGTTGGATAATTTATGGATATAAAACTAAATACAAACAAAAGGAACATAACAGTACCAGTGTTGAACTCCTCCTGGGAGGAGAAGGGCAACACAGAAGTGATTTTTAAATCTGGGGGGGGAAACTTCCTTAGTCTAAAGAACTTCTCCAACCTCGAGATACCCGCAAGAAATAATTTTTCTGTTGAAATTATGGTTTAGTTAACAAATATTAACACAAAATATTACCAGCTCAGAAGAAAAGACGATAGAAAAATCCCAAATGTTGCATCTATGATAATCTTGGTCTGCTGGTTTTGGAATGTCTGTAGTGACTTTTATCCTTGAGCTGAGCAGCTGAAATTCCTGGTCTGCCCTACAACCTGTCCAATTGCTTCAGTCCAGGGGCTGACACCCCCCACTTCCCCTGCACCTCTCCACCCTCCTGCCTCATTTCCAGTATTCGGTGCTGATATTTCTTCAACTATTTCCTTTGTTTTTACTTTACATTTCCAGCTCAAAATCTCTCATAGCTCTTACCCTGCCTATGGCAAATAACTCCAACACCCAGCAGTGCAGATTTCCCATGCCGTTACCAATCCTGACAAATTTTGTTTAAGCTACCATGACAATTGTAATTTATAGTTTCACACCAACAGTTGAACAGTTGGAGTCACCAGCCAGAGGCCTGGGTTCCCATCAAAGTGTTTTACAAAAGTGGTTGACCAGAACAAAAACCTGATCCTGTTTATAACCACAGTGCTACACCTGTGCAATTACCTCTCTCAACAGAGCCTTCTCAAGCCACAGCACAGTCCTGGACCAAAATATTCCTTATTCCCTGAGAACTTGGCTCTGTGTCTATTTCCCTCCGCTTAACATGGTTATCAGAACCCAGGACTCGTCACTGCTGTCTCCAGAACCATCCAGCACAGCTCAGTGTTGTGCCCTTGATTTGTTCCTTCACCTGGCTGCTCTACTTCAGGGTGTTTCTCACAGCCTACAATAACCACTTTCCCCTTTTCATGCACACTGCCCAAGGAACTGTCCATGGCTGTTCTGAATTCAGAATTGCACCAGCAATCACTGCTTGTATTGCTACTGATGGCACCTGATGTCACGGATGTTTTTGACCCTCTGAACACACACAGAGCAAGTTCCTGTATTCCGCACATTAAATAATGCAAAGCTTTGTTTTCCCCGATGCACAGCGAGCGTTTCCATGAACTGAACCTTCCTTTTTGACTGATTCAAACACTTCAGGTTCTCACCTTGTTATGGGTGAAAAGCACCTTAAATTGTGCTTTTCAAAACAACCTTCAGTGACAACCTTGAAAACAGGAATCTTCTCCTGCTGACACACTATCCAGAAATTTGGGTTGAACCCATTAGTTCTACTAGAAGCAAAATTTGCCAATCAGCGATAGCGTCATACCTGGTGTACAGAAGCACCCAATAACCCAAATACTTTTAGGGGAAATGCTTAAACACTTCGGGTTTGAGTTCCATGAGAACAATACTTGCTGTTCTAGAAGACAACCTGTACAGTGACACACCAAAAAGTCAGCTCAGCCTTCCCTTCCGAAGAACATCTAATATTAGAGTAAATGAAAGGAACAGATTACTGCTGAGTTCCCCAAGATCACTCTCAGGTAAAGGATGCCAGGAGTCCTGCAGAGGACAGGTGAGACTTCCAACTTGGATGGCACATCTCACATTTTATTTAGTAAAAAAACAAAATAATTCTAAAACTCCCATTAGACAAACTATTAGCAAAGTAAAACACAACCTTCAGGGTTTGTTTTGTTGAAAAGCTGTTCTGTCGCCAAGTTTTTGTACTTCACATACAGCAAACGCCTGCAGTGTTACATAAGAGGAGCTGTTCTGCAAAGAGGCACCAGGTTGTCATCAGTGCAATTGGCAGGGAGGCCTGACAGACTGGATCCCTCCTTGCAGTCACATTAATCATGCATTCTGCATCACACAATTGGGCATTTCAGGGCCCGAGTGTGTGCTCATCACTGCGAGCGCCTCACTGACTTTCTAACACTTTACTTATTGGCAGGAGTGTTCACCCAAGTCTTGAATCACCAGCAAATGTTCCTGAAAAGAAATTGGGGAATTTGCACCTGCACCACAATCCTGGTAGTGGGAGTTTCACCCAGCCCGGGAAGAGCACCAGAGTACCAGGCTGTCACCAGAACCTCTGATCAAAAAAACCTGTTCTTAACTGCTGACAAGAATATCACATTAGCACCCAAAAAGGCAGAAGCAGGGATTGTTTAACATGCAACAATTAATATGTTTCCAATGACAGTTTACAAATTAAAAAGCAAGCTAGCCAAAAGTTACCTAACACAATTTGGAGCCTGCTTCAATCATTTATTCAGCTTTGACAAAGTTTAAGACTTTGTTAATTAACAGCGATACATTCAATATATGCCATGGTTGTCATTTCCCAAGTGTTCTTTCTGCTAGGAAAACAGTAAATTCACACAAAGCTCAACTAAAAGCTGGCAACTGTAATAATTGTAGAAATAGAACTCCTATATAATTATTTCCATGCTGACATATGACAGTATTTTCAGACAATAGAACAGCAGCCACTAGAATCAGTTTCTCTGGAAGCAGACTCCTTGTGTGATGGAGCAGTAATCTGTGACTGCAGTTCTTGCTTTGTCCATGTGTACAGTTAAGTTGGAGATGTCAATATGAGCTCCAGATCCCTTTTCCCCCCACTAAAGTTTTTTCAGATGTAAAACTCCATATTATCAGTTCCTTGGACAGCCTCATCTCCCAGAATAACTTTAAAACACGATCTCTGCAGCTTCACTAAAGCTGGAAATGGAATGTTACAGAAAACGAAAAAAAAATCATCTTAATTTCCATTCCCAGGAGCTGCTGTAGCAGGCTCCTTCCCATCCCAAATGAAGCACCTCAGCTGTGCAAGCTGAGAACAGAACAGAAAGTGTTCCCCATGCTGTTCCCCAGCCATCTCCTGGAAAGGAGAGCCACAAACCCGTTCAGTTCAGCACAGAGGGACCGGGGTGGCCGCACCACCAAGGAATCCCTGGGTTCTCCCCACCCCTGAGGGGCTGCTGGGATTTACTGCTCACGCTGCAGATGGATGACAGTGGAATTGGTTATGACAGAGCAGCAAGGTCAGACAGAGAGCTCAGGGGAAGGCAGACTTCTGGAGAAGGAGAGATTAAAAACCAGGGGAAGCAACATCCCACCCAGGGAGACCTTCTGAAGCACCCAACTGGTGCTGGAATGCAAATCCATTTTATTTCCCACTAAAACTGATGGAAATAACATCTCTGTTCCATGACTCCTACAACAATAAAACCGGCTTTTATGAAGATAAGCTCAAAGAGCTCTCACTGTGTTTTGTTTTTTTGGAAAGCCTATTATAGATTTTTTCCCTCAAAGTTCAATCCAGAAAACTGAAAAAGTTACTTCAAATGGACACAGCACACAAAAATATCTTTCACAGAAACAGACATGTTCAGGGAAGCTGGAAAGATGACAGCAAGACTAAACACCGTTACGGATTTTCTTTTTGCTCTTTTTTCTGTTTAAGAATACTTGCATTATTAGGTGAAAAAAAAAAAATAATCACACACCATTTACTTTTATATCTCTGTGGAATAAATAATGCAAAAAAATGCAAGAAAGTAAAGTATAAGGTGAAAAGATGAACCGAACTCAAATATAAGTTAAAATGTAATAATTTTCAATTAGCATTAGCAATGTTTTCCAATAACTTTTGCTAGACAGTTTCACACTGGAACAACTTTATCCCATCCAACATTTGTGTGCTATTAAGATACATTCAAAGGGGTTTTAGAAGTCATTAAAGAATCACAAGATAGTTTATAACTTTATGTACACTCAATGACATGGTAAGTACGCTACTGTTATGACATCCAACTGAACATAAAGCAAGATGTAGGTGAACCTTGCTCATTTTCAGATGAAGACCAACACTCCCCACCAGCTCATCCCATTTTCCAGATAGTCTGTTTTGTCATGCTTAATCTCTCCCACTGCAAGTGTTGTGTTTCATATAAATAAAAAGAAATATCTCTAAAATATGGAGAAATTACCTGACAAACTCATAAACAAGGGTCTTCAAAGGTAGTATGAGCTTCTATTTGGGTATTTTTTTTACACAGTCTAAACGTTACCAGTCCCGTTTACCCAGTTAATGTCAAAAATTAATCAACTAAAATCTGCCACCTTTCAGAGCAGTCACCCAGCTTAAAGCTTTCTGAGGCAGGTTACCTTCAGTTCTTCTGAGAAGAATTGTGCTACTTGATACAAAACACAAACACTAATTTCAGGGAAACTAGGAAATTGATTTAGGATCGCTTGTTCGAATGTCTGCCCGGTCCCTTCCGATCATTTCTGCTAATGAATGACCAAGCAATGAGTGCTCAGGTGCACTAACACGTGGAATAACAATCAGAGTGAGGGCAAGACGCCCCCCTCAGACAGCACTTCAAGGGTATTTCTCATTCCCCTGAGAGCAGCAAACAGATTTTCTGTCATTAGGGCAAAGCAACAGAAATCCAGTGAAGGTTTCAGAACCACATTTGATGTGGATCTGTTTACCCAAAGCTATTTTTTGGCTGGACTAATGACTGTTATTTTATATGTCCAGTTGTTAGAGATGGCTCTAAACTGATCCCGAGTTCCTTCCAGAGCCATTCCTTAGGTGACATCTCACTGTGCAGAGAGCAGAGGTGAAGTGCACCAGAGAATATCAGCTCCAAGACAGCCATCAGTAATATTAAATATTAATTCTCCGTTTGCTCTCAGACTTCTTTAAGAGGGTTTCACTTTCATAACTTTAGGTAAGACAATCCACAATTTATATATTTAATTTTTTAAGGACCGGGACAAATGCACTCTTACTTCGTAGGTAATGGCTGGGTTTCCAGAAATGGAGACTTCCATTTTCATCATGACCCCAATTCCACCGGGAATAGCCTAGCATTTCTTTATGGATACTTGGAAAAAGAGAAGCAATAAACCCCTCTAAATACCAATTCATTTGTAGAAATAGCCTCACACGGCTCTCATGGGACCACAGGGAGACAGCACAGTTTAAGTAAATAATCTCTCTCAACCCAGCCGAGCCATTTGCTGCCCATTCTCCTTTTACCACAAATGTCTGCAGATTTATTCTGTTTGCATCCAGCTGACACCAGCTCTGGCTATCTGGGCTACTGTTTCCAACCTTTTCTTCCCCCATCCTTGCCTCACAGTCTTATCACCTACATATTATTTTCTGTGTTATTTTTCAAGTTTTCAGTGTTTAACCATTGCAAGTCTTTCTATCACCTTCAGTTTTTACAAAAACCACATTGTAACAAAGGTAAATTATCAAAAATTTTCACAAGTAACATGAGTTCTCCCCCCCCTTTTTTTTTCAGCTAGGTAAGATACTCCAGTGGTTGCAAGA
Organism: Bombycilla garrulus; assembly: GCA_013400315.1. Lineage (NCBI taxonomy): Eukaryota > Metazoa > Chordata > Aves > Passeriformes > Bombycillidae > Bombycilla > Bombycilla garrulus. The sequence goes on from VXBU01002231.1 coordinate 101,463, forward strand.
ATTAAAATATATACAGATACAGCAACGTTGACTGAAATAATGATGCGTCTAAAATTATTTACCATAATTCCTGTTTACAAAGGTGTTTTACACTTAAAGCAGTCAGAGTGCTCCTGAAAGCCATTTAGATTATGGTTGCTCATATTGTGTCTATTCTAAGAACACTTCATCAGCACCACAATCACAACTGCCCAAGCTGTCACCCGCATTTCCTGCTCACACACAGGCAACTCGATGGAACAGCACTGCTGATATTTTAAGCATTTAAGAGGGCACCAAAAGCCACAGGCTTGATTAATTGGGGCCTAACTTCAAGATATCTCACCATTTGGCTTGGAAACCATTGCCCATTACCATACAAATTCAACAGCTACTAAATGTTAGCCAAAGCTGCGTAATTTTACATTCAAAATACCTGAGTGACTGTTAATTAGTCATACAATTTAAGCTTTCAAGTGATCTTTCATTTAATTTCATCAAAGTCCCTGTCCTACTGTCAGATAATGGTTCTATCACACACTTTTATTACTCTGGGAAAACCAGGATTCAGGTGGGGTGGAGAGCAGCAGTAAGTAGGCACAGACTCCCTAATGGCTCTGCTTGTCATTTTTCCTTGCCTCAGACACACTGTTACAACTGTGACACATTATCAAAAAATTAAATCAAAAATTAAAACTTCAGGGAGCCTGAATGTCTGGTTCTACTGACACAACACCTAGTCAATATCTATCTCTTCAATTTGCCAGCAGAGCTCGCATTTTACCTCAGCACATTTAATGGCTTCCGTTTTAAATTACACCCGAGTAGAAGAGGCCAGAACAACAAGGCTGCTTTGTAAAGCAGAATTTGCACCTCCGCACTCCTGGATCCATGCACAGATCAGTTAGACCATCAGTAAATCAAATGAAAGACATACTAGTAATATTTTTTTCATTAACATGCTCCTTGGTTTTGAGGAGAGGAATTTCAGATGGCATTAAAAAGCCTTATGGTACCACAAAAAGGTCAACACAAATGCAGACATAAAACAAACTTGATTGCCCAAGATAAATTTAATCCCAGTAACAGAACCGTTCAGAGTTCCACGCACATCTCAGCTGTGCTGTTCTTCTAAAGTGCTGGAAGCCAGGGCAGGACACCCAGCTCATCGTTCCTCCTCCTCCCAGGGGAGCTGCAGTTCCACATACACACAGTGGACAGCAGGGAAAAGTCTCATGTAAAGGAAACTTAAAAAGACTAAGTAATACAAAGATAAAATTACAAAGCCAAGTTTAAATGGTAGTAATTGGTAACCTTTCCAGAGAGACAGACTGATTTTCTACCCGTGTGTTCAGTCCGTGGCAAAGAAACTCAACAGGAGTCCTTTATACCAAAGGCAAGGGAAGTTAAAATCAGTACATCAATAAAAATGGCTCTAATAGGCCACCTTCCTCTCTAACCTTTTTAACTTCTATTTTCAATTAATTCATGCTTTCTGCAATAGGCGTAATTATCTAACATGTTATTTTGCCACAAAAAAAAATAATAATCTATGATTTAGCTACACTCTACAGTTCTGCTCTCTCACAAGTTTTGTGTGAGCTTTTAGCCACTCCCAGGAGCTCAGCAAGCCCAGAGCAATGATTTAACAGCACACACACAGACTGCACTGCTCTGAGCAGCTGAACCACTCAAGAGTTAACTCTGTCTGGGTGTACAGACCCGGTGAAAGTCGCTTTCTGTGTAGGCTTGGAGGAGTTTGTTTTTGCTGTCCCTCAGTCTGTCATATGTGACATGCAGCAGCACGATGTGGATCCATCTGGGTGACACACTAATATCTAGGGATGGAAACATGACAGAAACAAGGTCTCGCTGTCCTCCCAGCTGAGCTCTTGCCTGGCCACAGTGATAAACTGTTATGGAAGGAGGAAGATGAGAGACAGAGGTGGAAAAGCAAAGTGCTCAGCTCAGTTTAGCCTGATTTATAGCTGACAAGTGACTCAAATCACACTGAATCACCTCAAACAAACCAACAAAAGAACCTCAAACCAAACCCCCAAAACTCTACTAAACATTAGTCCTGTGCCACAGAATAAAATGTGGTTGCTTCTCCCCATTCCATCTAAGTTCATTTCTCACTTTTGATTATTACTTAAGGGCAGATGGCTTTAATTTCATAAATGCAGAAGTTTTGCAAAGTTCAAAGCAGTATTTCAAGTAAAATTTCTAAATCAATACTTAAAGTCCCGCAGACATTTTTACTTTCAAATACCCTAAGCATATTGAAATACACAAACACATTGTTTTCTATAATTATGATGTCACACCACCTTAAAATTTTCTGAAGTGCAATACAGTGACCTCACATATCTTTTAATATGTAATTTTAGATATGAAGTGTAGAAGTTCTAAGGCTCTGTTTAAATGTTAGATGCAAAAAAACCCTTTTCCTTCAGCTCATGCAAAAAAGGGAGGCATTTCCCAGAATTACATGAAATTAGGAATCATGTGACATTTCTAGAGCAAACACCTTTTACACATTCAAGTCAGCATTTGTTTAATGTTGAAAACATAGCCAGCTAAATACACATTATTACCACAGCATTTTATCACAGAACTTTACTCAGTGTCTATCTGATTGTGCAGAAAGGCTCCACCTGGCACAAAAGCAGGAGACAAAACCCAGACAAGCTTTTCAAAATGCTGTATCATTTATTCTCCCTGGATTAACCACTTAGTTGGGAAATAATGGAATTAGGCTAATGGAACATAGTGTTTTCTGTAATTGTATATTGTGCAAGCACTTTGCACATTTCGAACAGACTTCAGCTCTTCTATTCCCTTACTGCATCTGCAAAAACATCATTAAGGAGCTGCCCTCCTTGCTGCTTACTCTTCATTCCTCCAAAGAATGCAGCACAATGTCTGAGAGAGGCAGACAACTCTTCCACTTCCTTCCCTCAAATTAGATCTCATCCTGTCCTGGTAAAAACATTACAGCTTAAGTTACCTGGACCACTTAAGTGTTGAAAACTGGCTGGGTCTCTCCTCAGATTTCCAGGGTAAAAGTCCTACTACTTTGGGGTTTCCAGCAGTCACAGAAGAAAAATAGTATTTGCATGTAACATCAGGTACAGCAAGACAAACTAATTGTGATGCATTTTGTTATAATTTAGAGAATACATTACTGGGAAGCTTGGACAAGATCCATGAGAAAAATCCAGCAGCAAATGCCATTAGAAACCAGATCCATGACAAACAGGTAATTTATTTTGTTTTCTCTAATAGGACCATTTGATCATTACATTTGGCAATACCTTCCACAGCATGAACTGTCACTGTAATCAACAGGGTGACATTTACAGTGAGGGCAACGGAGCCACATTCTGGGGGCAAGTGAGGGCTGAAAAGGAGTTTCAGGAAATTCAACACTGAGGTACAAACCTTTTTGTCTGCTCCACCCTCCCACCACCTTAAGATCCTGTCTGCCTCTCATTAGAGCGTCTGGAAGTTACGAGCACCCACACTGAGATCAGAAAATGCCCCTAAATCCACAAATTCTTCAAGTAATGAACTATGAGGTGAAAGGAGACAACAAAAGAAAAAGGTACAGTCTAGCAGGGATTGGACAAAAGTTTGCCGTAGCAACCCCTGCTTCGCAAATTCTCTGCCCAGCAATTCCTACCCACAAGCGGCACATTCCATTCTCTCAGCCTCCAGCATCCTTTAAAGCTGAAACTCCTGGTTTGCTGCAGTTTATGGCACATTTTTACTGTGTGCACTAAGGAAGCAAGCAAGGCCGACTAAAGAGATTTCCTCCATGACCTTTACTACTGTCAGCTGAAAACAATTTAGTCCATTTTAAGTCATTTGAGAGCACTGTAAACATTATCCAAGGGGCTCAGGACTGGCTGCCTAAAACATGACCTTTCAAGCTGACAGCTGACAGAAATCCTCCACTTTAAACCATTTTAAAAGATATGATAAAGGTTCTTATCCTGCTGAAACAGAAAGGAATTTGGCTTTTACCACTACAGAATAAAGATGCCTTTCATTCCATTTAAGAACTCTTGAGGGTTTTTTTGCCTTTTTTTCCCCTAAGGGATGTGGAAGAATGAGGGAAATAACCTAAAGTTCTCAGATAGTTTCTCTCTTGAATAAAAGTTCAATACACCCAATTAATATAAACCAAAAAATGAAACAAAGAGGGCAAGCAAGAAATGAAAGAGGCCATGCAGAAACAAAATCTTACACAGGAAATAGTTGGGGTGGAAATTAAAAGAGAAAGAAATAAACTATGCAGCCCAATTTTGTTAAGACTTGGTATATATATACACCTGTTTAACTCATCCATACACAAGGGAAGATAGACATAACTTTCCACACATGCAAATTGATGTAGGAAAAGCAAAATTTTGATACTTTGGCTACTTCAGAGCACAGGAGCTCTCTGCTCATCAACCCAGCCTGACTTAAGCAGAAGTACCCAGAGAAAGGAACATACCTGATGGATTCCATATGGCAACATGGATGATCGCATCCAAATGAAATTAAATGGATTTCAGGCTACATAACACAATGAAAAGTATTTCACATTTATTTGGCCTTGTCATCTCACAGAACTAAAATGGAAAAATTCTTATGAAGAACATGTTCCATCACCAATTTTTAGAAAGTGTATAAACGTCATAACTACCAGTTTAGAATCACTCTGCCTTCCTCTTAAAACTAAAATAAATTCAACTGCAAACAGGCTGGAAATATACAATGAGACAGTACTTACTTCCTGTGTAATTGCAAAATATTCTGAAAACAGCCAAAAATATTTTGAGATTCACTAGACATTCTTCTATGCAGATTTATTTGGCAATCTGAGTTACACAAAAACTTCTAACAGTAAGCTTTAAAAAAAAATCCTTATTTAAATTATCTTGTTCCTTTTAAAGTTACTTCGTTTGATACTGTACCAGTCCTTGTAGCAGCACCCTGTTGTGCATGCTGTCTGAAATACTCTACTGTAGCCTAATCAGTTAAATACTCTTTGTTTAAATCCTAATCTTCCCCAACTTCTCCCTAACTGCTGAGCACCCACTGAGAGCTCCCAGAGTTCTTCTTGTGACAGGGAAACAAAGGATGAGAGTGTGTGTGATAGAAGGGATGCGCATGGGACTGAAACCTCAAAGGACGGCCACCCTGCCCATCTGGGCTCTTCCTCCACCTCACCTTCTGTGAAAAGAAACTCAGCAGACCGCACCAAATTGTTTTATTGGAGTTTGAGTGAATGAAAACACATCTCCATTACTAAAACACTGAACATCAATTATTCAGCAGGTAAAACGAAGGCAAGAAAGAAATACAAATCTGCATCTACCTGTCTTGCACTCATTACATACAGAATTTCCAGTGTGGCCCATTTTTTCAGGCTTTAATCCCATTCCTTCTCCCATATTGGGCACTGTTTCTTTCCATGCAGAGACCCAGCCACTCAAATAAAAGTATTCTACCCTAAAAGCAGAATGCAAACACACTCTTCTGGAGAAAAGCTTTATCAGCTCACACATCCTCCACAGAACAGTGGGATTTCACCAACCACCTTGCTGTTACAAAACACTCAGTTGCTTCAGGGCTTTCAAAAGCTTGTTCTTGTCTCCTGTCATACCATTTTAAGCTACTTTGTTCCTCAGAAACAGCACAAGAAACATCCTTTTTTCCTCGCGTTGCCTCGGCACAGCAGCACTGCTGGGCTGACACCTCCACTTCCCTCACCCTGCAGGATGAGCAGGGCACTCTGAGCTGCTCCAGGCAACCACGGAGTGCAAGGGACACAAACACAAACTGCAAGTACACACAAAAACACTGCAAAACATCTCCAAGACCAAACAGCTCCATGGGCCATCTAAAAAATTACTCCCATGTCTCAGAAAGCCTACGATTGGTTTGATTTCATGTTCAGAACCAAACCCACTAAAATAGAGTTCCTTCACTGAAAATAGTCATATTTTCCAGCTTAGTATTTACCTGCATTTAATTATTTCTTATTTTCTTATTGACTTGAAGAAGAAATATTATCACACTAATTTATTCAAAAGCAAATTTTTTACCCTAAATCCAGTCTAACAGGGATTGAGAGAAGATTCTCATCCCACAGAAGAATTTTTCACCAGGTCTTGGTGGTCTTGCATGCAGAAATACCATTATGATTGATTTCCTTCCCTTCTCCTTCCTTGCCTTTTTCTGTCTAGGCATTTCATGTCTCTAAACATATTATATGAACCACAGAGATACTCTTTATTCAAAATTCACAGGTTCTGAGAAATCAAATGAAATCTAGAGAAGTTCCAGATTACAGATGGCAACTGTCAATTTTGCTTATGCTTGTAAGATTACCTTTAAGGGAAACATTCCTTAATCAGATTTCATGTGCTTTGCCCATTACTTCTTTGCAGTATTGCTGATGTGGGAACTCCACTGGCAGGAAAACTTTCTCCTTCAAGTGCAAAGCGAATTTTTTAGCCTCTTTTTCCCACAAAGTTACAACACAAGCTTTTGAATGATGGTAGAATCTCCACAATATTTTTGAAAAAACATTTCAAGAGCTTGCTAACACAATGCTACAAACAAACTGCTCAGAGAATATCCTCAGTGGGAAAGGACCTTCAAGATCATCTGATTCCAGCCCCCTGCCATTGCAGGGACACTGCCTGCTTTCCCAGGTTCTCCAAGCCCCATCCAGCCTGGCTTTGGGCACTGCCAGAGATCCAGGGGCAGCCCCAGCTGCTCTGGGAACTTGTGCCAGGGCCTCCCACCCTCCCATGGAAGGATTTATTCACAATATCTAACTTAAACCCGCCCTCTTTCAGTTTGAAGGGCGAGAAGACTGGCTTCTCCAGTTGCAGAGACAAACCAGGCAAGTGCAGCCTCCCAAACAGGGGACACAGTCCCACAGGATAAACGGGACACAGCTGGGAGAGGGAAAAGCTTCCCCAGAATCCAGACAAGGCAGGGTCAGAGACAAGGAAGGGCTCAGGCAGTCACAAGTTGCACCTTCCTGCTGGAGCCCAGAGCAGAGAGAAGCCTGGAGCCAGGGAGCCCGTGGAGGCTGTTCCAGCAGGAGCCGCCCTGGGGTCGGGTGTTCCTGTGGCACAGCGCTGCCAGGAGCCCAGACCAAGCGGCCCCAGGTTATTGCAATCAGGGCAATTAAGGCTCATTAGTGCGGCCATGGCCCGACACAAAGCAGCCGATGCTGCAGCCTTCGGGGCACTATTTAACAAAAAGTGAGCACCGAGCGGGGACTGGTCCCTGTTTCCCCGGCTCTCGCACCAACATCTGTTTCAGTTTAAGGCTGTATCAGTTTCCATTACCAGGATTTCAAGTTAGAGCTCTTTGGTAGGGTTCAAAAGGAGCATAAGGAAACTCTTAGCATACTTTAAGAGCAGACACTTGATCAATCAGAAAACTAATATAAATTGCACAACTAGACAGGAAAACAAATTCCAAGCATTGTAATTTATCCTGCAAAGGATCTTTAACACACTAGTCATCAAGAGCCGGGGGAAAGAGGAAAGCATGACTCACTCACCACTGATAATATCTCAAATTAGGATTTAGCCCAAGTAATCACTGAGGATGCAGAGCAGTCTGAAATTTTAACCAGAAACACTATTTTCAAATTATACAGTACCAACTGCAGCTGACCATCCATTCTGCTGTTTACTTATACATTCAGTACTGGCTTCTCTACAGTATTTTCCATAAAATAATTTTCTACAGCAAGGAATGAGAATGACATCAAATAGCACAGGTGTGTAAAATACTGTTAGAGATGCAAGTCAATTAACTCATTAGGCAGAAAAGGTGTGGCTCTATGATGACCATTTCAAAGCACAGCTGACTTGAGACAAGAGCAGGTCAGTTGTGAAAGAAAGGCTTGTTGGGGATATCGGGGTACCAAAGGAGTTCCTAAATGAAGGAAAGCACAAAGTACCCATTATGGAATGGGCTCATTTTTCTGTCTTACCAGTAGAGAAGGTAGTGACCAACAAAGTGCAAGTACCAAAACAAGCAACAGAAGAGCATTTAAATTCTGTGGCTTTCATGCAGATGCTTGTTCAGTTCATAGGTGATCCCCATCTGCACACAAACCAACCTCTCAGCAGGAGAATTGTCCCAGCTGAAGCCCAGCTCCCCAAACGAAGCCCTTCCCCGTGGTTTCCCTACCTTTACAGTGCCTGTAAGGTTGGTGGAACACAATAAGCTCTCCCCTCAAATACTTCCTCTGCCTCAGTCATTATAAAAGGATATTAACAAAGACACTTTGGAAACTCAAGGAAAAAGGGGCACTTTATAAGAAAGATGCTGGAGAAGTAATACAGTTTATCTACACTTTTGCAGAGCTTTAGAGGCAGCCCATTATAAAGAGCAAATCTACAAAGTTACCTAAAAATATCTGAGTTACTGGAGTAGATTAATAAAAGCAGATTTCAAATCAAAGGAGACTTGCAAGGGGGAATAGTATTGAAGGAGTGCAGCAAGTACAGGAGTATCACTAGAATCAATACTAATATTTTTTGCTATCTCTTAAGATTTACACAATGCCACATGGACCGTGGTGACAATATTACGTAAAGTACAAAGCAGGGGCAGGCAGCACCAAGCAAGGTTTACAACTCCCATGCAGAGAGGGTTCACTCTGCTACAAAGGGGACAGTGAGGGAAAACAAAGTGGAACACAACACTTCAATGAAATATATCCTACAGAGATGTGCAGCAGACAGAGCTGTTCCAAAAAAACACAGTATTATTCTTCTAACTTGACTATTTAGCTACCAAATTCTTACCAAAGGGAAAGAACATTTTGTGATACATTTGTGAAGCTCAACTCATATAACTAGTTTCTTTGTTTGAAATAAATAGAAGTCAGGAGAGCATAATGCAATAATAACAAGTAGCATATCAATTTTGTAGGAGAGTGCCAAAGAATTAGCGTTTGTAGCAAGAACATTATTTACTTAGGAATCATGCTGGAAAATACATGTCCTGCCTGAAATGTTACACCTTGGAGTTTGATGACCATTGACATCCAGACAGGAGTGAGGTTCATATTCACAGCTTCTAGAAGCAATGAACCCATGAATAATGAAGGGTCTGTATAAAAAATTGCTAACTACATATTAAATGTACAGTTTGATAGGCACACAGAACATACAGAGGGATTAAATGGAATCCTCATGTTGCAGTTCCCTGAGCTCTCCCACCATGACATACATCTCATTTTCCACCATCACGTGCTTTCCTTTACCCTCAAGAGTCATTGCTCAAGATGTTGAATAATCTCACGTGTTTAACACACAGAAACAGCAATTACTAGCATTGTCAAAGGGCAGCAGCCAAAATCACACATTTGTAAAATTCATTAACCACAGGAAAACCCTCAACCTTGAGACTTATTTGCTAGTTAGTAAACCCCTTTTTTTTTAGCTTCTCTTCCTTCTGAATGGGATTTCAGTTGCCAAAATCTTCAGCTGTACTACTAACATTGACCAAAACCACAGCTCAACAAACCGGACCAAAGCGAACAAAGAAACCGGGCAAAGAGAGGCAGGTGGCTCGGGCAGCAACCGGGCACCGAGGCTGGGCCTGCGCACACCCCTTACCTTTTCCTGTAGCACGGAGCCTCGGCGGGCACGGCACCATCAGCACAGCGGGGTTGTTCCTCCGGGAGCGGCCGCGCACCGGGCGGGTCCCGCTCCCAGCCCCGGGCGGGCACCAGCGGCTCTCGCAGCCCCCAGCTCTGTGCTCACCCCACAGCACAGCAGCACAGGTGCGCCAGGAGGATTCTAACGTCCCCTCCCAGGTGTTTCCTATTCCGCGGGCGGCGCCGGCAGCTGCGGGTCGTTGATCCTGATGACCCCACAGGTGCGTGCAGGGGCTCATCAGTGCTCATCACCAGCACCGCGGCTCAGCTGCAGCCCCAGCATCCCAACCACCTCGTGTTTGCTCGGCCTGCAAGTGCTGCCTTTATTTTTGGGCCTAAATGTCTGGATTTTCTTCTTTTTTAACCTGGATGTACTGAAACAGATCGTATTTGTCTGAATTCAGCACGTGTGTCCGGATCAGTGACCTGGCCTCTTCATTATCTGCCTTGGTGTAATCCACAGTAATTATCTTGGATGATTTCATGTTTTCTTCAAGCTCATTGATAATGTGTCAAGCAATGAAGGACAAAGATCCAATTACATTAGGATCCTATCAGAAAATTTTCAGTTGGATAACAATTTCCCTCTGACTTCCCAGTTATTAATCCCTCAAATGTATTGTTTTAATTTCTTCATACATCACTGCCTATAATATCATGATTCCTCATTAGAATATTTTGCTCTGAATTAAAAACTCTTAACTTTGACTCATGAACTGCTAGAAAAATAATTTTAAGAATTATAAAATAAAATATGATTTTTAAACAAATCCCATAACACTTGCAAGTAAAAAACAGTTACAATGTTACTTATATTTTCTTTTTTATAGCTTGATGCAATTGATCAGGAATTTCTTACTAATTATGAGAAGCTTGTGATTTGTAACAGACAGTTGACTCTTACTCTCTCCTATTTAGCATAATACTAATTTTTTATTATAACTATATAGAAGTCTGGATCAGTTATTGTTTTAACAGAAGACTGACTATGCAAGCTAATGGAAGAAACTTCCAACACTTTATGTAAAGAGTAAAATAAAAATTTTATTTCCAATGAGTATATAATCTGTTTAAACTGGGACTGAAATAGCTTGATTTCTTTCCTGAGGTTACATGATACAATCCAGTTTTTCAGAGAATAAGGGAATACTCAATATTTTAAATAATGTCAGGCACCAAGGTGGGCCAAAATGTGGTCTGAGCAGTGCGCTTGTCCAGATGCTAAAGTTGAATGAAAATGCCCTCAAATTGATTGTTTAAGGGTTATTTCCCAAGTTTTATATTCCCTTTTCAAGTGTGTAACTCATTAAATCAAAAAGCAGGACTTTGAAGGACACCCCGGTGCACTGATGCAATTATTCAGTGCCTTCCACAAGGATGGAATCCTGTGAAACTGTTTGAACAAGAGCAGGAGCACAGCCAGCACTGATTAATATCAGTTTATAAGTTCCATCCACACACACATAGTTCTTTGATTATATTCCAGTTCCTGCAACACAACAGACTGGCACTACCAAGATATCAAGTGCAATAATAAATACATTCCTTTTTCTTTTGTTTTAGAATGAATCACATTTTAAGTATTTTGTGTTATTTCTTGTTACGTGAAAATTGAAAAGAAAGCAAAAAAAAAATTGTTTAAATTAATAACAAAAACATCCACGCCAAATATTGTAACTTTCAGGTTTTGAGTGCTATTTTTTTCCTACCTTGTGTACAAATGTTGAGCGTAACATCTGCAAGTGCCCCACAGGCTGTTTTCTCAACCACTTCCCCACAGAAACCACTTTGTAGATTTTCATTGACATGAGCAGATTTTCCTTCAGACCCAAAAAGCCTGAAGGACCAGACCTGTCATCAGCTCAGAAATACCATTTGGTTTTTCATTCACAGGGACAAAGCGTGACATGAAATTACTGGGAGACAAATCCATACCTCCATGGCGGCCCTTCAGCTGCTCACCGCAGGCTCAAAGGATGGAGCCAAGGTTGGGAAAATTGTGCCTTTTCCACATTTCTTGGGCACAGAGCAAAGAGATGGGAAGATTTTGTTTTCTGCACAAATGTGTCAGCCAACAGAGAAGGGAACGAATACAGATTTAATATGCTTCTGGTCTAAGCTCAGCACAGAGCCTGCTCCTCCTCTGCTGATTAACACAACTGATCTTAGGTTCTCATCTGTGAAGAGAGAGACAAAAAATATAAAAGTACAAAGTTGTGGTACCTGCAATAATCTTTAAATTGATTTCAGTATCTTACTCATAGCACCATGTTTTAATTTGTTTCTGCACTTACTTTGAAATTAAGTGTTAACCAAATTACTTGTAAAGAAACAGTTTTGACAGAACATTCCCTTCAAAATCCATTGTAATTCAGTTTGTTCTTCATGAAGACAGTAAATTAGTATTTACTTCATTTTTTGGGGGGAACAAGGAGCAATGCTTTTAATAATCAACATGCTTTCCTTCACATTCTGAAGGGCACAAATACTCATGGTAACAGCCACGGAGCAGCAGGAGCTTTATTCAGAGTGGCAGTGGTGAACCAACTTACATTTGTTTCTTACAGTTACAAGCAATGCAGGTTGCAGGTGCTTGCACTGACATTTGCTTGATATGAAAATAAACTTCCAAGCAAATATGCACTATCAGGCATCTTTAGCAGTCACTCTCACCATTTTCTTTCACATTTAAACACATGGGTGCAGAGAAAGAAAACATAATTTTGCCGTATTAGCAATGATTTTAAAAACAGCTTTCGATGATGAGGACGTTCTTTGACATTTTCTAGAAGAGCTCTCTCGGTAGCAGAAGGGAGCAGTGCTGTTCACAGCTGGCTTCTCGCTCTGCTCCTGTTTCCTCCTCCTTGCACAACTTCAGCTCAGCCCCGCGGCAGAGATTCTTCACACCAGCCCAGCCAGCCAGAATTGTCTCTTTGTCTCCCAGCACTCGCTCTGCTACAGCCACCACCTCGTTCCCACGGAGATGAGATCCCGGTCCCCAGTGACACCAAACAGCCGAGTGTTCCTGTCCCAGTTCCACACACAGCGCTCTGCTTCACACCAACTGCCACGCACAAAGCCAAGGAGGAAGTTAGCAGTTTATGACAAAATTTTACTGTTATTTCAAAGCACTAACAAGCTGTGAGTTTTCACCCAGTTTTACATGGCATATCACCATTAAAATGCAGTAGTATTTGGTGTAGTGATGTGTTTTTTCAAGTATTAGCCCATGCAGCCTTCCAGTGCGAGCAAAGCTGAGCACACAGCTACTTGTGTGAGCAGAATTTTAAGTACAATTCTTTGCAAAATGTGTCCCTTGGCTGTGTAACCTTAGATTTTTCTTCACTGGAAGATACTATGATCAAATTATTATTTTTTCTCCTCGCTGTACTTATCACATCTTGCCATCTATCTTGTCTTCCACATCTGTCTTGTATCCCTGTTCCTACTCCATTCATTTCCTATCTGTCTTACTGGTCCCACTTGCCCTTACACTACATTTTCATTCTCTCCATGCTGCTTGCATGCTTTTGCTCATGTTCTAGCACTACCTCTTCCTCTTATGAAGAGGATCTCAGGTATGTTTAAATCATTCTTGAGTATTCCTCTCTTTTTCTCTGAAATTGGGCTTGTTTATTTAGAAAAGACTGTCCTTGCTGTCCTGTCATTTACATTATTTTTCATAGCTGTGTTTAACATGGAGCACATTTTAAGGAATCAAATAGAAACCCAGCTTTTGATGCAATGACAGGTTTTGTTTTTAGTTTGTACCTACAGACACACATCAGTAAAACTCTCCTTCGCAAAATCAGCTGGCAGAAGCAAACAGCTCTCCTTAGTGCTATTCCTTTTAAGATCCATTTCCATAATGGAGTTGTAGCAGGATTTTTTCACAGAGAATGAGAGACACAGCAGCATTTTTGCTATAAAGAGACCTTTATTAGATTGGAGGGAAGAGAAACTTTGGCTGGCACACGATTTGGAGATCTCAGTGCTCCTTTCACAAGAATGGAAGATGATAACTGATGGAGGGACCTTTGAGGGACTCCAGAACTGTGTACACCTCTTACTTTAAGTTAGTCTAATAAAAGTGTGGCTGCTCCTACATCCAGCTGCCGAGTTCAGATGACAACAACTACGCTTTCCAATGAATCATTTTCCAACCTCCTTTGTTATCAATTCCCTTGTGTCAATGATAGGTTTCTGAAAAAGCAAAAGCTTTTTCTGTGATTCTGCGATTCTCAAGGATCATACATAGAGCCCGTGATCAGGTTACTTCAACCTTCTTCATCTACCTGTATTTAAAAGAGATATTGTATTAGGCCTCATCCCAGAGTATTGCAAGCCTTAGCACATCACAAACTGCAATAAAAATCATCTCTAATTGTCATTATTCTAATTACTTTACATGGTCTGTAATGTCATTCATGCAGTTCATTCATGGCACACCCATTTAGTTGACTCGTGCTCAAGGCTATTAAATTGAATGACTTTCTAAAAAAGAGCCTGTAAATAAAAGTATATGGTGTTTTATATTTAGAACAACACAAACACTCTGTCATCTCATCAGTCAGCTCAGTATAAATATGCTTTTCACGTAAGGTTTAATGTTTGGCATTGTGCTGCCTCCCTTGCTGCCCAAGGAGGACTTTTACATGCATTATGTGCCACATTCATTGCAAGCTAATGCATTATACAAAAATAGTTTTTTTAAAAAAATTAAATATTTACATTCCTTTGAAGGTTTAATACCAGATATCCCTAATGGCTGCATTTTCTCATTTCTGCATTTTATAGTAATTGCTTCCCTCACCATGTACTCTTTGGTGATTTTCCAATTAATTGCCAACCCGTCTGACCACCTTTACTCTGTGTTTTATTTCTGGCTTATAAAAGAAATTTAGCAGCTGTTAAGAACATCATGGTAATGTTTTTGACTGCTTATGAATCTGAAAATGCTAGGCAGACATTAATTAAGTCACATAATGGTATTTAACAGACACCACTGTGATTGATGGGATTACTTTGTGCACTGTATGTGTGTAGGCAATTCAAAGCACAGTTTCACAGGGATTTCCAAGCCTGGGTTTCAATGCTAAAGTCCACTTAGGGATTAATTGGAAACTTAACTCATAACATCAACAATATGACACAGTACCCAAAACCCGTGGCAGAAAATGAATGGCAGCCTGACAAATGTTAAATGGTACAAAAAGCTACAAACATTAAATGGCACAAAAAGCTACAAACATTAAATGGTACAAAAAGCCACGCATTCCACTGAGTCTTCCTACGCTTTGTATGTACAGACCTTACTGTATAGAGGGTTTAAAGCTATTTTTCTCTTCAAAAAACAGGAATTAAGATAAGGAAGGGCGTCACGCTGCAATGCCTTCCTGAAGCAAAGAAAAAGGAAAAAAATGCTGAAAAGAAGAGAAAATGTTACCTCCTAAAAAAAAAAAGAGCTCAGCTGTATTGGCTCTTTGGTAGGGTTTCATTCGAGGCCCTAATCTCAGGAACAAGATTTGTTCTAAATTGTTTGCATTTGCTTCTGAATATCTGGAAATTTGCTTGTTAAGTGTTCAGGTGGAGGAAAAAGCTTTCTCAGGTGCAGAAGGAAGCAATGCTGTGCAGTCAGTGGAAAGAAACATTCAAACAATTATACACCCTACTGCTCCAAGTCATATTAAAACAATCTATAAGCTAATTCAATGCTAACACAATGTCTCATAAATGGTAAACGGGCCGGATGAACATCCCGGCTGAGCAGGCTGGCTGAACAACCTTCCGAGTCAAGAAATGCGGTATCATTGCAGTGTTCAACAAGGTTTTAACTGCCGCTTACACTTTATACCTGCTGCATTTAATCAGTTTTGCCAGCACAGATTTATTCCCAGAGTGTGTGAAGGCAAACCAGTGACTAGCAAGTGAGATCCTGAAGTCTGATGATCTTTTAGTTTTCTTACTTCATTCCCATGTTTTCTCATACAAGCTGGTCCATAGAAGATAATCAAAGAGATTAAAATAGAGGTTTAAGACAGTTCCAGGATGACTCTAATCCCTGCTCTCTTCTCCCCAGCTCTACAAGCTCTTCCCACAATTTATGTTTGATTCTTCAAGGTGAATAAGGGTGAAGGATATTTTTGAACTTTCTAACTTTTTTTTGTTGTTGTTTTTTACCTCTTTCCTGTGAGGCAAAATCATTGGATCTAATCATAAGCACATTATCCACTTTTAGCATAAACACAGGAATTTTACTGCAATTCTCTCAAAGATCTGATGGGAAATTTAAATTTGAAGATGATGCTTAATGCCATCTTGCTGGCTTCATAATGAGCACTTACAGATCTTCTGATTGAAAATTCAGCTGGCTGCCTAGTCCCTGAGATAACTTTAAATTAATAAAACTTCCAAATACTTTTTTCTTCTTAATTTTTCATGATGTTTCCCTTTGATGAAAAAGTAAAGCAAAGCAAACTGTGAAGATAAAGGTAAACATGAGAATCCTGAGTGCTGTAAATCCGAGGAACATCACCAAGGGTTCTCCAGTTTGCAGATGAGATGACAGCTTCATTTTTCATACCCTGGAGTATCAGTAGGATCAGCTGCAAGATTCATCAGCTGGGATATATGAAGAGAAATACTTGCAGTAATGCTCCTGGTCATACTTACATTACATTTATAGCCATATTGTCTTTAAAATTGGAAGCTACTCTAGATCTGACAACCTACAGATCTGAAAAATATTTTTAAATATTAAAAAAATAAAAGTAAAGAAACTTTCAACTTTTCCCCATTGCTTTCTGCAAGCCAAAATAAGTTCATTTATCTCATTTTCCCCCCCACCTCAAAAAAATTATTTTAGGTCTGGAATGTGTCTTGAAAAGCCAAGACAAGAAAAGACTGCCCAAAAAGACAAGGTGGCACATACCATCTGTCATCATCTACCCAAATGTTAATTACTTATGAGTAAGATTTAAGATCAAAATGGAAGTGAAAATGATCTTCAAAGTGTAACTGAAGAGCCATGGCTGCAATTCAGCTCTCTGTACGTCTTGATCCTCTTTTTCTCACACTTCAATTGAAGCATGATACTTGGACTTCTCACAGAATCTATATTGCAGCACACGTTACTAATCTGGTACAAATTTCTGCAGCACTAAAGGGAAATATCTATTTGGAATGGCTGCTACAGGAAGTTTTGTATTTATAGAAAATTCAGATTGTAATTAGAGATCTTTAAATAGGCTTTTCACCCCCACTTTTAGTACTATGCGAAAAGAAAGAACCGTGAATTTCTTCATATTCCATTGATATTATTAAACCTACAGAATGGCAGGGGTAAAGGAAGACAAAACTATTGATCTAATTTTGAACCTCTAGATGTGAAATGTTGGATACAAAGCAGCTCAGTAATTTTGATTCCAAGCTACATCGAAAACTGAACAAAGTCTATTCTTTTACCCTTAAGACATAAAATAATTTTTTTGTAATAACTTCTGTTCACTGAAGATTTTGCCCTGAGAGGAACAAAAGCAGCACAAAAAATACCTAATCTTCAGGGGTTTCTATACCTTACAAGGGAAAATTCCTGCACAGAGAATAATCACTTGAAAAGAACTTATTTACTTAGCCCTCAGGTAGAAAAGAGTTTATGCACACACACAGAAAATCCAGATAGTGTCTTAAACAGAGCCTTGGATATCTCACACACAACCTCTATTCATCGCTTGAAAACTGAGTAGCAGCTTCAAAATCGCTGTTTGCCAGCATCTCCGGGGGAGGAGCTGAGGCTAAGCACAGCTATAAAATGCTTCCTAAAAAGACTAATAACATTTTGCAGTGTAAGAATGGAAATCCTAATGTTCAGCTTTTCTTCGAAGAACAGTTTCTTTGTGTCCTTTGCTCAGAGAAGGCGAAGTGGCTGTTCAAAGGCCCTTGTTTTGCTGAGGAATGTTTTTGTTGTTACTGCCCCGCAGTGGCTCATTGGAATATGTATGCAGGGTGGTTGTTTTTTTCTGACTGAGCAGGCATTTGGAGACAGGGAGGGTTGCCAGGGAATCTTTTATTTTCACTCAGCCTGCCTTGCAAATGATCTACAGTTATAGGCAAATACAGCTATAATGCAAGAGCACGTTTTCTTTCACATCCCTATTACAGAGCTAACGTATTCCTCGCCTCAACGTATAGATTATATTTTCTACTTACTGATGGTTCTTTAGATTGGATGAAATGGAAAGATTTAGCAGACAAATGGGGGACTGATTTGGAGAACAGGCGTTTCATTGAGTGCTCCCAGTGACAGTGAATCCTGCAGTATGCCATGAATGGTAAAAACCTCAATGAGTGTAAATACACATCCGTGTGTGTAAATATTCTTTTCTCACACACTGATCCTCTGTACACACTTTCATTTAACATGACTTATTCTGAGAAAAAAATCAAAACTACCTTACAATGTCAATAAAAGTTGCTCTGTATATTTAAGAGGTGAATTTAGCAACCAGGAACTCCCTTTTAGGTTAGTGGTCTGTTTCACCACTGTTATGATCTGGGCACAGTGAGCACATTGCACAGTGACCCAGATTCTCCCTGTGCTCTGTGGCTTTGGACTGCTCTGCCAGCGTCATCCATCTCCCGGAGCAAAGGGGAGCTCCACTCACACATTCTCAGCCCAATGCAACTCTTTGCTGGGACTGTAATCAGAAAAAGGAAGGGTTACACTGGAGAGTTCCAGGGCCAGCTCAGCCTCCTGGCCCCCTTAGCCGTGGACATGGTCCTCAATTCTGACACTGGCCTTTGTGCACGGCAGCAGCAGCACTGTGATGGTGTAAGAATAAAATTACTTTTCTTTGACTATTTTTTTCTAACAGTTCTTGCCTTTTTGAGTTTAGATACACTTAGTTCTGTAGTCAAATACATTTTCAAATTACTATCAGATTAAAAGAGCAAAAAGCATTGTAGAATTCACGATTGCTTTCAGCCAGTGAAGCAGGGAGAATGTTAGAAAACACAAAGTCACCCTTCAGTCTGACCTTGATTTGCAATCTACAATTTAGTGAATCTCACATCACATCAGATGTTCACTGGGTTAAAAAGATCAGTGAGCTTACCTGCCAGTACATATGTAGCTTATCTCTTTGTTTGGATTTCAGCTTGTCAGCACACTAGTGATCTGTACTCCATCTGCACATGGAAGCAGAAATATTCCAGTCTCATAACACACAGGCTAGCACTGCCCTGTAGTTCTTGTTTCAGCTGAGGAATGTGTATGGGGCTCAGCATACTGGTGCTGTCATCCTAATATTCCTACGTTCTTATTGTACCAGCACAAAGTTCTTGCAGTGTGTAGTTTAAAATGCTGGCTGCTCAGCAAATGAGCTAGTGCATACAGCATTGTAATAACACAGAAATCTGCATGTTGAATTCCAATTATGCTTTAAAGCTTTCGAAACAGAATGCTTACATTTTCTTTTCAACATGCAATGAAATGTTAGTTGTTTGGTTTTTTTTTCCTTTCTCTACAAGCATCAGCACAGCAGGGCACTAGAGAGCTTCCTTCTATGTAAGCGATTGTTTACTTCAGCTCACGTGCCCTGTGGAAAGCCTGCCTAGTGAGTGACCATGTTGGAAAAGAGGCTCACTCTGTTTTCAAATCAGTTAATGCATTATATCCCTCTCATGAAAGAGAGGAAATTAATTCTGTGAAATGCTTTTTACCTTCCCGTGTTTAAACTGGCAGTGCAGTAATGCATCTTGAGGTTGGTGCAAAGTAGAAGAGTTCCCAGCGATGAGATTTATTTGCAGGAATTTGCCACTGGTGCCTGCAGTCAGCACATGTAAGGGACTGGCTGCTTAGGACAGGAAATAAGAATCATTATTTCTTCACACTGAGGTTTGCACCTCACTAGCAATCATCTTTTTTATTCCAGGAATGTTTGGATTCACCACCCTCTGGCAGTTAAGTTTTCATGGTCACCCTCATAGTGCCAAAATAATATCTTTAATGACTTTGGTAGAACATAAAGTGGGAACAGTGCAAGGCTGGATTCAGCCATGAGGACAGGGAGGAACTAGGAAGTGTTTATACCATGGCAGGGCATTCTCATTGTCACAAACCATGGGCACTGTGAGTTTGACCCTGGAATGTTGCAAAGGAGTTCTCACAGCCTCAGAAATGCTGTGGTCACCAAGCAGGAAGATCTGTACACCTCAATGGCAGCCGTGTGCAGAAACACCGCAATAAAATCTAAAAGCAACGCAACCATGTGAGAGGGGCTGAGTACAATCATACCAGCCTGGTTTGAAAGGCAGAGCTGATCTGCCCAGCTGCAAATTTTTGTGATGAAGCCACACTGCCTGAGGGAGCTCTGCACTCTGCTGCACTGCTCTGTGGAAAGAAGTCCCTGATCTGCCACATCAAGCTCAGTTGGGTTGAGGTATCTCCCTCACCAGCAAAATTACAGGCTGGAACAGGAAAGCATTTTTAAATGGAGAGATAATTACAAAGAACAATTCCAGGTTTTAAAAAGGTGTAAAATAAGAAACATAAGATGCTTGTTTCCCTTCTGTAAGAGTCTCATACTTTATGGTTCTTCAAGGTAATGGACAAGGAAACAATGAGAACCAAAGTTCTCGTTAACAGCAATCAAAGAGAAGAATGAAGTTGTAAACTCTGAATAACTACTTCATAAACATCATTTATAAAGGAGTGCAATTTAAAGCCACTACTGGTTTACTGAACAACCTGCTCAAAATGAAGCTCCAGCATATAAAAACCTTGTTGCACAAAGTTTTAAGAAAATAGAAAGAAATACCATGTACCCATGGTAGCTATATATTGGTCATGGTACCCATAGTTTGTCTCCATGGTGACAGTGAGACAGGTGGAGGAAAAAGTAAAGGAAGTAAGATTTTAACTTTCTTCCTGTGCAACATAAATTAAAAATGTGAGTACTATGCCACGAGAAAGGTTCTAAGTACATTTCAGTGGCCCCAGTGACAGAACTTACCACTCTAGCTCTGTTTTTCAGTTTAGTACAATGTCAATGAAGTCCCTCGGGGTGAACAGCTTCATAACACACAAACTTCCAACACTAATTCTTGATTTACTCATGCATGCACTCTGCTTTTAGAAAGCAAGAAAACCAAGAGTAAAAATTCAGATTTTCCATAACCTATGAATCCAACAGAAACACTGCAATAGAATAAGATCTGTATTTGTTATGTTTTAATAATTAATCTATTGACACAGCTACAATGATGATAAGGGGAAAGGAACTGCTCCCCATTGTCGCAAGACAGTAGCTCCAAAATTAACACTGAATTGTGATGAAGCCTCTTCTTACAGCCAAGAAGACAATCACAATGCAGAGATTATAACCACAATGATGTGAATTATTATCCCATATTTTCAAGTAGAACTTGGCTTCCTGATCAACATGGGTGTTAAAACAAATAACAGAAGGATCTGTTTTGGTAGCAGCCAGATTTTAAGATGAAGTGACAATGGAGAAGACTCCAAAGCAAATTCCCAGTCTACCCAGGAGCAGGAGGGAAAGAAGAGGACCTGGTCCCCTGTGAATACACTGTGACAACAGAGCTGCTTACAGCAAAGGGCAAGAGGACATCGCTGCTCCTTTCCCGTGTAAGCTTCTCACTTCGCAAAATGTGCATTTCCAGAGAGATTTCTTTGCTATAAATGCCAAAGCAAGGGAAAATAAGCCTCAAAGAGGAATAGATATTAAAGATACAGCAATA
The DNA here is from genome assembly GCA_013400315.1 of Bombycilla garrulus. Classification (NCBI taxonomy): domain Eukaryota; kingdom Metazoa; phylum Chordata; class Aves; order Passeriformes; family Bombycillidae; genus Bombycilla; species Bombycilla garrulus. The sequence goes on from VXBU01002231.1 coordinate 122,896, forward strand.
GGTTTCATGATTCTTCACTCACATGCTGATTTTTGTTGATCTCATTCAAGTATAACTTCCAGCAACAGACTGTGTAACACTCCAGTGAGAAACTTTACCCTTTACCTTTTTTATTGTCAGAGATAAAATTGACTTTAGTAGTACCCTTCTTTGTGTCCTTACTATTCTAGCAACATGAAGCTGCTTGAAATTTGCTCCTTGCTAAGGCAGATGTAGCTCTGTAGAACAAGAGGAAGGAGGGTGGTGATTTTGATCTGAAGTTCTCTTCTGAGGCATGGCTCTGGTTCTGCACATGTGAGTAATATGGACAAGCACCTTAAATCCAATATTGAAAATTATTAAGCCTAAGATAACACAGTATTGTATGGCTAGTTCTTTCATGTTTCACCAGCAAGAGATATGTTAAAATGAATGGGAGCGCCTGAACAAGACTAATGCAGGCTCATTTGCTTTTGTCACTCACACATGTATGTGCCAGTGGTTAGTGATTCATTTTTGAGGAAATGACTGGTAAATATCGGTCCAAATGACTGGAGGAAGTAGTGGAAAGAGAGGAAGACAGCAATTTCTCATGTATTACAGGGTTGTAAAAGCAAGTTAATGTTAGGGGGATTTTGAGTGCTGGCACACAATGTGACAAATGGGGTAATACTTGGTTTTGTCTTATTAACAGGCAAATACTGAAAATGTTCTAGAAATCTATTAAATAACTGTAGAGGAAACCTAAAACTAGTCTAAAAAAAACCTTCAGCTTTGCTTTCATTTCCTATTAGTCATTGTGAGAACTGTCTTCCGAGATACTGAAGGTATTATCATGGTTGACTACGTTACACTTAAAACCCTCAGGGCAGCACTACACTTACCTGTGCATAACCTGCAATCAAGTATGAAAAATAAATATTAAGGCACATTTTGGAATCCCTGAGGTCTTGTTTGAGTGGCTTATGCTGTCGACTTTGGTTTATATCATGTTTTAAATTTGGCAGACATATCAACAGCAACGGATACTTTATTTTCAGTTCAGTCAAACCATTTTGTTTAACTATGGCTGGAAAAAGCCCCGAACTGCATGGCAGTACAGATTGCAGGTTGAGCTTTTTTCCTTCATAGAGCAACGTGAAACCATTTTTATTCCAGGTCTAGCACAGAGCCCAGACTCTGCTCTTCATTTACAACATGGTAACAAGCAAATGATTAGAAGAAGAAGTGGAGAAAGACTACAGTAAATTGCTTTTGCCTTTCTATATAGTGACCCATGGCTGTGGCCAGGAGAAAACAATATTCTCTAAAGAGATCTACAGTCTATTTCTCTGTTTTACATACTGAAACAGTGCAGAGCACTGTGGGAATTGTAAAACAAGGTGATGCGGAGTTAAAATAAAGTTAGTGCAATAATGTATATGCTCAGGTGGTAATCATCAATCTCACATTTACTGCTGCCATGCCTGTGTGGTTTTTCATTAGGACACAACTGCCCACAGTGTAGCTGGAAACCTGGATAGCTCTGGCTTGTATTAAAGGATAACTCCCAAGAACCTCAGGGAGGTTTTATCGAGATCAGCTTCTGGCCTTACTCTCCTCTTACTCCCAGTAAGTCTGACACATAACAGACATTCCTATTATCAGTGTAGGATAAGATTTAGGCTTGATCTCATTTAAATTTTATCAGCATGGCTGTTGATCAGCTGTTGTTATTCACACATCTCTCCCAGTTCTAGAGTTATCTCTTTAACTGCTGTTGTACTGATGCCAGGGTATGCCAGTAGAAACATTTTATACCTGTGTAATTGGATCTACACTAAAGCGATTGAAATAATGATAAAACCAAAAGCTGGTCTTGTCTGTGCAGACAATTTTATGACAGAAATCTGTCTCTGTAGGCAGGGGTCCAGGGTAGAAGTGACTGCAAGAGCAGTGCGTGGAGGCACAGCATCAGCCAGTCCAGGGCAGCTCCTCCCCGTGTGCCCAGCCCCTGGGGACACAGGACAGGACAGTGTCACCAGGGTTAAGGTGATGGAGTCACCAGGCCCTTGTCACGGGCAGAGGGCCCTGACTTGGCCACCTGCTCGGGTCAGATGATGGATTAACTTGTTAAGCTTCAATAACTTGTGAGTGACTCTGAGTCCCCTCTTTATGTTTCCAGCAATTCCAGTCACTGTGTGGAAATGCTGTGAAGGAAGAGCAGCTTTTTTCTAGTTGGCCTCACCCTGCCTTTTCTTTTATTCCAGGCACACAAAGAAAACTTATCAAAACCATGGCAGTGACTTTCGTTTAGTAGCTCTCTTCTCTACAAAATTAACGTAAAGAACACAAACATAAAATTTATTCCTGACAAAGAATCCAAAGTATGTGTTCAAGATAGCAAAAGTTCAGTAACTGAAGTAGTGGTGCTCAGAACAAATACAGTAATAAAGATCTCAGCTACCTGGAGGAGACAGGCACCCTAAAGCCTAACTCCAACCCTGAGTTCTTTATTTGATGCTCTTGATAATGATAATGATGATGACAGTGAAGATGAGGATAAGTATTTTTTTATTATTTTAAAATTTAACTCATGCAGATTAATTTTGGAACTGAAGCAGAGGCAATTTTAAGGGTTGTGCCCAATATTCCTTCGTGGTCTGGACACAGAGCCTGGCTTCTGCTTTGTCAGACAAAAATATTATTCCTCTTTTCAAATTATGATGCAATATAGTATATATATTGTTGGATATATATTATTAGACATTATGGGATCAAATTATTTTTCTTCATTAATATAAGGCCAATATAATACATAAACATAAGCAAAATTATAAATATTCTGAGGTACTTAGATTAATCAAACTTCACAGTATACCACTAAGTGTATTTTCGTTCATGAGTTGACATGCTGTAGAAAAATGAAAATATCTTCAACAATGTCAATGTTTGTGATAATACCCTGAAAGGTGTGGTCCTGAACATTCAATTGCTCCTAAATGACTTTAAAATATTTACAGAGAAAACAGGTAAAAATATTAGCTAAGAAATATTTAGCATGTAATGATTGCAGAAGTATGTTCTCTAGGATTGTATGCTTTAAATGCATAAAGGCTTATTGGACTTGGACCATGTATGGGATTAATACTTTCTTGCCAGACCTTTGATTTCTAGTTTCCTTGCCAAACAGTTTTGAACAACACTGATGATTTATCCTGGCCCTCCACAGTTCTGTTTTCATTTTATAGTTCAGTTTCAGTGGAAGTTCATGAAATTTAGGATGCCTTTGTGCCCAAGTTTTTGCAATTTATACTGATACAGTTAAAATGTCAAAACATTATATTAATTGACTAATATTAGTTTAAAAACAGTTATAAGAGTTCAGGAGGGTGAAATATCACTCACATAAATCCTCCTTGTGTCAGATCAACTACAGCTTTTATTACCATGACCATGACCAAAGCCGTGACTACCATAGTACTGCAACCAATTATATCTATTTTTAAACTGAATATCTAAGACACTTAAGAAAATGTCACCTGTATATTTTTGGTCTCATGTTCTTTTCAAATAACAGGAAAAAGTAGCCATCTTTTGAAGCAAGCTCTGCCTCACCACTACATACCACAAGTACAAAGTTGCTTGCTTCTTCAAATTATATTTATTATGACACTCTGGAATGGAGTACACACTAATTTCACTGGACAAATGGAAATTTGAGACCTCTAGGCTGCTAGTTTTTGTAGCTGCTAGTTATGAAAAGTAATGACCATGTGCTGCAAAAATCCAATAAAATATTTTGTTGTCAACTGTCTTACTATACATCAAATGAAGGCATTATCTGCAAATTGGTCCAGTTCTGTGTACTGTTTCATTGTATTTCAATATTACTAGGAGCAAGCATAAGAACAATATTTAATTTCTTTTGTTTTTCTCTTCAAATTCTTCAGTCTGAGAAATTATGTGAGCTAACAACTTGGTTTCAACATGGACATGTTTTAGGACAGTAAATATTTTTTTTTGTCCCAACAGGGATTTTCTTTCTTTAGCAACAAGAAAAAATGCTATATAAAACTTGAATAAAATTAATTATCTTCTATGCACTGAAATCTAGTTTATAAACCCAAAAGCAAAGGAGACCTAAACTAAGCTGAATTGGACACAGGTGTGTTAAGTCTTGACTAAACTGACTGATCAATGTATTTTAAGCTGTGTTTTACTTTTTTCTCTTGCTGTTTGCTCTAAAATTCCTCTGAGTATATAAGCAGCATTGCTTTTTTTGCTTTTTTACACTAATTAAGAAATATCTTAATTTGAAGCCTTCTGAGGGACATTTCCCTGGGTGCTTCCTTGAGGTTGTTACGCAAGATCATGACTTGCATCAGGTGGCTTGCAAGGTTAAAGCAGCCTCTCAAATAATCAGTAACTAGAACTAGGCAGCGCAATTAAGTTGTAGTGATGAAAAATATCGCGTGGTTTTTTTTTTTTTTTTTCCTTTTTTTTTTCCCTTTTTAACGTTAGAAAGAACCTTTTTTTGGTAATTTTTTAGTTGCGAAGCTGTTGGAGGCCGTGAGGGAGTAGCGCTGCCTGGGGCGCCCTCTAGCGGCGCTGCCGTGGGAAATGCAGCCCGCTCCGGGAACAGGCCGCAGTTCCTCACGGGAGAACGGGAGAGACACTGCGCCTCCAAAATAAAGGTTTTATAAACCTCGTGGGGTTATCAACGCGTTAAACACCTTTGGTGAGCAGTGGGGTAAGATACTGTAGAACAAACATGGTTTTGAGAAATAGGTAAAGCATCTTATGATGCGAGGAGCGTTCCTCCCTTCTGTTTCATTGAGAACCCTGACAAGCAATGGTTATGAGTTATAACAACAGGTGTAATTTTGATTTAAAAAAACACCTACATGCAATTCTAGACTTCAACTGGCAAAAAAAACTTTTTCAGAAAGTACACATAGGAGTCCATACATAATGGCCAAATTTGAACGGGGTGAACCTAATGCTCTACAATGTCAACCCAAACCCCAGGTAAGACCAACACATTGGTTTGTACTGATTCCTGGTGGTTTTGTCAAAAACCATTCCCTGTTGTGGAAGGAAGGTCTGGAATGTTACATAATCCTGTGAAAAACTTAATGCTGAACATTTTGTTATCTAAAATTAAGGAAAGGAATCCACATCCTGATGGCAAGCATTTCTGCATAACTCTTTACTTCAAAACAATCCCAAGCATTTTTCAATGAACAACTTCACTCGCTGCTGAGATACAGCAATCCTTGGAATGGGAATTTCTGAGCCCTTGGCAACATTACACAGCTGGTAGCATCCATGCCCTTTCTCTGCTATGACTTTGCCCCTGCAGCAGATATTTGTTCAGAATGTCCTGACTCATAATTGCATTGAATGAGTAAATTTCTTGATGGTATCCAGGTTCTGTCTCAGAAACTCTGTTTTGCAAAGCAATTCTTTCATTCTCTAGCCCATGAGGGAGTTAATTCTTCAAAGTTAGGGTCAAAGAATTTTGAGACTATGGACGACTTCCTCTGTTTCTCTGGTGAGCAGTTTTGGTACTCAGATTACAGAGCATGGAAAGCCAGGGAACAGAATTTCCTGCAAATCAGACTGATCTCCCTTTGGTATTATATGGCCACCAATACCACTGGTATTAAGGTGATGTCAAAAAGGATCCTAAAACAGATCTTGTTACTAAAGAGTAATGTTCATCCCTTTAGCAGAACACAATATACTCAGTATGTTAAGAAATCCAGGTCTGATGATGTTTTCAAAGCACTTTATTTCAACAGGTCTTTGCTGTCTCAGCAAGACAATACAAGGAGATCTAGGCATGCAACACACTCATAAAATCAATTCCATTTCAGAATGTGAAAATGTTAAGCTATATCAAACAATATCTGCATATGTTTTTATTCAAACATAATTTGAGCAAGATTTAGGATATTTCTATTACTGACCTATTAATTTTCACATTAAATAAGAACCTGACAGGCACGGGAATTAAAAGACTTGCCAAAAGCCAGCTTGAAGAGAGAAGCCTGATGGAAAAGAAAGATGTGTCTTGCAACATCCAGATTAGTACCTGACTTATTGCATCCCTGTTGTTCTCCAGCTACAGGTATGGTCAGCATAGGTATCCACCTGCTTTGTTATTGCCCTGCACAGTCACAAGGAGAAAAGTTCTGTATCTTGGCATGGTCACTTCTGTCATTTCTCCAGAAGAAACAGCTCTTCTCTACCCTGGTGGTCATAAATTGAAAATCTCAATCATGACTCTAGCTGATTATTCTTTAATTGCACACACAGTTCAGCTGAAAGGAGAACAAATAAAAATGTATTTAAGACCAACCAATATTTGGAGCCCCATAATGAATATTAAATAGTATTTAATAATATTTACATGTTAAAATAGGTTAAACAAACCACAAAAATAAGGAGGGGGAGAAGAAAAAAGGATGTGACTTTTCATGCTAGTAAGTAAAATATGCTGCAAAATATCCTGAAGGTTTATTTTTTTCTTTTCCAGGAAATCACTGGTAATTGCATTAAGTTGGAAGGAAATTTATTTTTATTGTGGCAGGTAACAGAATAGCCTTTTAGTATCTTTTGTTTGGAATATTTGAATAGATATGCAATCCAGTTAGTGTGCATCATTCTGAAATTTATAGCTTTCCAGTGGAAGCTAATTTAAAATAATGAAAAAAATATTGTTTATTCTAGCATTTTTGCATGTCTAGACTGCTTCTTAAACACAAGCTGTGCTGTAAAGTACAGCTAAAGACACAATATATTTCAGTTTTCTTAGTTTGTTTCTATTTTGCAAGACATAAATCCCCAGACACTCTTAAAGATGCAAAGAACAGCACAGTGCAACTTGTTACGTTTATAAAATGTATTTAAATGAACAGTTTCTGCAGATTCCTATTACTCAGTTTGCTGTTATCAAGGACAGGTATTTCATTAATTCCTAGCTGGAAGACATGGTCTGATTTTGATCTCATTTGAGTCATTTTAAGCTGCCACCTGCATTGTCATGGATATCATTGCTGCTGGCTGCAGTGGGAGCTGGGAGCACGAGTTCCCCCTGCCCTGCCTGGCACAGCCCCTGCCAAAGCCCTGCCCTTTGGGTGTGCGTGCAGCAACTCAAAGCAGAACATAAAAATTAATGTGTTTTATACATAATTCATGGCATTTAAAAAACATTGTCACTTGACAGCTGAGCTGATAATAAAATTAGTTTGTTCTACCTCCCGCTGTTAAGTACGAGACTTTCCGAGTTCTGTTTTAATGGTTCTGGCAACGCCTCTGTGAGATGATAACCACCACTGGTGCCTGGCTCTCCCTCTGAAATCTGTGTATTTAGAAATCGAGACCCTTACAAAACAACGCACTCATTCTAAAAATAATAAACTTGCTCCTTTGTCCCTATCAGCAATAGGTGTATAATGTCTCCAGTTCTGGATTGAAAGGAGTATACACATGTGACAACTGCTCATCTTGAATTGTGGCTGCAGGGTTTCTTTTTTTTATACATCTGTGCCATTTCTAGTTATTGTTGTGTATGACATAAAGTGATTTGACCTGATGTTATGCCAGTTTCTTGGCCGAAAAAACAATATTTCCACAAATTTAGAAAAAAAGAAGATCAGCCAGTGTAATTATAGAGCACTGCAAAGGGTTGGGACTCTGAGAGATCGAGGCCACTGTTTGTGTTATTACCAAATCCAAATACAGAATCAACTGGCATTGATGGAGCATGGTACAACAGAGATAAACATTTCTCCCAGAAAAGGTAAAACTTTTATTTCCAATTATTTGAATTGTGAATTTCCATTATTGAGAAGCAGAAGTAGAATCTGGGTAGTGCTCAAAATCCCGAGTGGGATTTATTTTACATTTTCACTAAATGGGGATGAGGGAAGAAGGACAGAAAGAAACTGTTGCTCACATCCGTATATGGAGAATAGAAGTCATATTTGGGACTTCTGCAAAATCCTAGCAAAAGATGTGGTATGGTGTGGTTGCAATTTGTTCTCTGAGTTTTTGTTGTTCTGACAGCAAAGAAACAAAGAAGAACTCTGTGAGGCCTTCAGCAGAGAGGGACCTCCAACCTTATCTGTCAGGCTGGTGAAAGTGGTTCCTTTTTGTTCCCTGCACCACTCTCCACACAGCCCCCATCACCAGCACCGAAAGGAAGGCTTGTGTCTCTTATTTTCTTGCATAGAGACATAAAAGTGAATTACAATCTTTCTTTGCAGCTGTCATCATGTGGCCTCTCAATGACTTATCTGGCGACCAAAGTAAGGCTACTCAAGCAATATATTTTACGTGACCTTTGCAAAAATGCTGAGAATTCGACCTACAGGCAGTGCATTTTTATTAACAGGTTTTTCCGTGACTGTAAAGCCAGGAGTTGTATAACATCTATGAGGCTCTCACATTTTGAGAAGTTAATAAAAAAACTTGGCATCTGCAGGAAGAAGCACAATAATTGCAATCAGGGGAAGGCAGGGCAGCCCCTGCTCCGCGAAGCAGCAGCAGCTCCCTGCAAGGCCCCCAAGTCTCAGGGCCCTGCTAGGACACAAATTGCTCTTAATCAGCCACGGTGCTCACAGCATCCTGAGGAATGAGCTGAAGGTGCTCGATGGAAACCGCAGTTCTGAGAGTTTGTCTGTGAAGTGTGAGTTTTAGAAAGGAAGCAAGCTTGACCTTCACAGTATGCAAAACTTTGGCTCTGGTCCTAGCTCTTTTCACATGTGAATAGTTCCTGTGGGGCCTCTTCATGTGCTCAGAGTAACAAACAATTTCAGGATTTAGACCTTGATCTGCATCAAGGGTAGCAGCAATACCTTCTGACGAACACAAGTATTTTGTTCATAGCATTTTCTGCATGGACAGAGTTAGTCTGACTCAAAATCTTCAGTTCTGTGATGTAGCTGCTCTGGTTTGTAAAGGGTTCTTGCCCTTTTCCAGGGTTTCTCCCCAGTATCTCTTAAATAAGCCACTTACTCCTTACTCTTCTTTATTTTTATATTTTTTTATGAAATAATTTTTTACTAGATGAGACAGAATGCTAGATCCATTGTAGCTTAGACATCCCTTGGAAAGCTGGACAGGTCATCCCCCCATGCCCCTTGCTTTCCTTTCGGTACTGGCTGATGCTATTGCAGTTGATATCTCTTGCCCAAGACAAACCATCCTGAAGGTCATTTGTGTCCAAGCAATCCACAGAAATTCCTTCCCCAATTTACCTGTTCTTAGGTGTAAAATACAGTTGTCCGTTATGGACTTTGCTATTTTGGAAATCCTCTAACAGCAGCTCGGTGAAATGGGCATTAACAGGATTGATAGCCAGTCCTCATCTGTATGCCACCATCATCATGTAAACCAAACACACAGAGCTGCACTCTGCTTTTATTTTTTATCCTTTGGTAGTTTCTGTTTATTCCATTTTATTAGAAAATGCTCAGGGATGTTGATAAATAAATCTCACTGACTGGCAGGTGTTACTCAGTAGCGTGGTGCACAGCAGCCGGGACACGAACTCTAATTTGTGGGTAATGTTCTGTTTGTACATAACGAGGCACCTCTGCCATCTATATGTATGTGGGACAAAAATAATGAAGTCGTAACTTCACTAAATTCATGCTATTTAGCAGCCAGTAGAGTAAAATACAATGGGCATTTGGTTAGAGTCAGGCAACTAAAATACGATATGGAAATATGACCTAGAAGAAAAGGCATTACATCTGTTCTGGAGTATTTCAGCATGGTTAATGGCCATGCAATTGTTCATTCCGAGCCCAGATTCAAAGAATCTCATTGAATATATGAGTTAACAGGTAAGATGGAGACAATTCACTGAATGACTGGGGATTTTCAGAAGCTGGTTTTAGAACTTGCTCATCCTCTCCCTTATATACCTTTATTTCAGAGAAATTCTGGTGTTTAAACTATATTTAGCGATAAAAGTGAGGCATCACCTACATCTTGCTATAGTGAAGAAGGTAAAATAAGGCTTTTACAGACATTTTCATTCTATCTTTAAAGAACCACACATGAAAAATGTGTGCTGTTAGGGTAAGTGCAATGTCTTCTCTTCATCAGAAGAGTTTAAAACAGTCTTGTCAACCAAGTATAGAAAAAAATGCTCAATTATTTATAAATAATTATGGTGTTCACTGAGAAGTGCCTACTGCAGGCATCCGGATAAATACTGCAAATAATACAAGATGCTCAAATTATTAAAATCAACACCACAAATTAACTATTAATTAAACTGTATTTTCACACGAGCTGGACTCACCACCACAACCTCACTGTGCCAACACTGATCCCTGCTCACAGACTGAACTGCCTTCTCACGTCCACCAGCCCCCACCCCCGGGCATCGCCCCGGGCATCGCCCCCGGGCGGATCCCCCGGGCCAGCGCTGCTCCTCCCGGGGAGCGGGTCCGGCTGGGGCGGCACAGCCCGGCCCGACAGGCGCTGGAGGCCGCCCGGGACCAACCCGAGCCCAGCGCTGCTCCCCTCGGCAGCGGCTCCCGCCGGAGGCTGCGGCACGACCCCCCCGCCTCCGTCGTGGTCTCCCGCACCCCCGAGCTCCGGCCCTGAGGAGGAGCCGCCGAAACGTGCGGGACTCTCGCCCCACCCCGCGCTCCGGACACCCAGCACCCCCCGAGCCCGGGCACCCAACAGCCCCGAGTCCGGGCACCCGGCATCCTCCGAAAACAGAAATCCAGCATCCTCTGAAACCCGAAACCGAGCATCCCCCGAACCCGGCACTCAGCATCCTCCGAACCCGGGTACACAACGCCCCTGAGCCCGGGCACCCAACACCCCCCGAACTCGGTCACCCAAAAGCTCCCGAGCCCGGGCACCCAAAACCTCCCGAGCTCGGACACCCAGCATCCCCCGAACCCGGCACCCAACAGCCCCGAGCCCGGGCACCCAGCCCCGCCGCCGCGAAGGTTCCTCTCAGCCCCGGGCGCTGTCACCCCGCTCGGAGCCCCCCGCTCGGAGCCTTCGCGCGGCGCCGTTCGGCAGCGGGAGCGCGGCTCGGCCGGCGGCTGCTCCGCTGCCATCCCGGGCTGCGGCGGGGGCGCTCGGAGCGGGCACCGCCGCACTGACGGGCTGGT
>VXBU01002231.1:134373-174573 GCA_013400315.1 Bombycilla garrulus
GCTGCCCCGCGGGGGGACCCGGCGCTCCGGTGTCCGCGGCCGCCCGGCGAGGGAAGGGCTGCCGGGCTGCGCCGCGGAGCCGCGCCGAGTTCAGAGTCTCTCCGCGCAACTTGGGTTACGCGGCCGGACCTCTGCGGACTGGTGCGGGGCTGCCGGGGCGCGATCGCCTTTCCATCTCGCGGCTGCGAAGGCAGATAATTTACTAAACCCAACAGAAATAAAACAAACTCAGGCTACCTAAAAGTTAGGATACCTTTTTATTTTTTTTTTTTTTCCCTGTTTCTTTTACAATTTTATTCCCTATGTGGAAGTCGAGTGTGATTCGTGCTCGACACACTGCATGGGAAGAAGCGGCTGGTGCTTTGGATCGAGGATTTGCTGTTGCAAAGCGGGCTAACTTCCATGCAGTGGGGCAGCCTTCGCTTCTCTAAACGCCTCGATGATGCGCTGAGGAGCCCATGTAGATTGGCATCTTGTGCAGAGAAGGCACTTAAGGTAAGAAGAGGGCTTGGGGAAAAGGGGGATTTTTGTATCCTTTTATACGATATCTCCTGTCCAGCATCCCCCCCGCCTCCCTCCCCTTTGAAGCCGAGCCTCAGCGGTTCATCCAGAGCAGTATGGATAGGCTGGAACCGATCAAGTAAAATGAAAGTCTGCTCTTGTGAAAAGTACACGGAGCTCACAAGAGATCGCAAAAGATGTATTTATTTTTAGTCTGGTAGCACAGCACGGTGGGGATGTGTGCTCGCGGCGCGGACAGAGAGCAACTCGCGTAGCTCAGGAATGAGATCCACGGGCTCAGTCTCTGATGGGCAGTTTGCATTGGCTGCTGCATTTTGTTGAATGTGTACCCCCCGCTACCTCCCTAGAGCATCCCATCAGCCTGTTTGATTTGCTGTTTTTTGCAGATATAGTGCCTACTATTAATGAGAGGGGGTGAGGGATGTGAAAAAAAACCCAAAACCATATGGAACATTTTATTGATGTGATCATAATCCTGTAATGGAGATTGCATTAAATGAGGATTGCATCAAAATGCCAGGCTGCTGTGGAGAGCAGAGAAAGCAAAAACTATGCTGGATTGTAAATGAAGTTCTTTGATTGAAGGATTTTCTTGAACCATGAAGGGATGTCTGTAAGCTTAAAGTTGCTGTGTATGTGGAGTACTGGAAGGGGATGAAAACCAGATGAAGCTGAAATGTGTTTCAATTGACTCAGGCTCTGGATCCAGTTAGAATTGGTTAGAGGCATTGCAGTGATGCCCAGTGAATTCTTGGTTTCAGCTATGGAGAACACAGAAAGGCAAGGAGAGAGCAGAACACAGAAATACAAGGAGAGAATGTGATCGTGTGGGGAAGGCAAGGATGGTTCTTTTGTGACTTTTGCCATCGTGGTACAGATCTTGCAGCCTGCTGGCTACAGGCAGAAACCTTGCAGGCGATGTGGAAGGCAAAGGATTTATCTCACTCTCCTTTTGCAGCCTGGGTGTAGTTGCCTGCACAGTAGCTGCGAGGTGCATGGCAAGAGGCAAACAGGGACCTGTTTGCCCTTCTCGGACACTGAAGGAAACTGAGGTTGGAAGAGATGCAGTCGGCTCAGCTGATCCTGCTTTTTTGAGCTGGAGTTGATAATACATTTTGAGTAATTGTTGCTGCTTATCTCAATCGGCAGAGGAGGGGAGAAGATGTTCAAGTTTATTGAACCAAAGCAGAGCTGAGGACAGTAGATACTATCAGCTCACCCTTGCATTCTTTCTGTGCTCAGCTGTGCTCTGGCATAGGGAACTGAGCCACAAAGAGCACCTTCTTCACGCCTTACTGAGAGGAAGCCTAAAGCCAACAAAAAGATTAAATGAAAGATAAATTGTAACTTTTTGCTTGCCTGCAGTGGAAGTAGCATTGATCTGCCAGATTGCACAGGTCAAAAGAGGTAAGATAAGGAACGAAGTTATTTATTTATTTATTTATTTACTAACATTCCCACACGCACAAACAAAGTTGGCGTGCAAAGAAACATCCCAGAGCGTGGAGGCACCATGGCTGAGCACCGCCTAAGAAACAACTGATGTAAACAGCAGAGAAATTCGTGTAAGGATCCTCAACAGTACCTCTCTGTAACTGCAAAGGAGTTGGTTAAATGCTAATTTGCAAATCAACCCTGAATAGCTGATGTTCTCAGAAGGAATTTGTTTTCCCATCTGTGTATAGAATCCCAGGTAACATCTCCAGAGCTCAGTCTCTCTCTTGCTGTGTATTTGGCATGAAGTCGAGACGGAAACACTTATTTTAAATAAAATGTAAAAAAACCCCAGTATAAGCATATTGAATTCCTCTTAAGCATTTTATTTTGGCAAAAGACAACTTTTCATGAATTGTAAGAGATCGGTTTAGAATATTCATGGCTTAACTCCAGGGAGCTTAGTGTTAGCTCAGTAGGCAGAAGGTTCTTCCTCTAAAGAGGTATCTGGAAAAGACATGTTTAAATTTCAAGCCATATTCAGTAGAGACTGTTGGTTTCCACATTTTAAAATAATTTTTTTATGCCTCTTAGGGGAATGATGCTTAATCTGCGCAATAAAGCAAGTACCCCTAGCTCCCCTTTTTAATGGAAAGAGCAAGCAGTGTGCTCCAACTGTACTTCTGTGTGTCCAATACTCCAGATTTTGCTCCATTTTTTATCAAATAATAGCTGTGGAAGAAATTTTGTCCTTTGAAACCATGGTTATCCATGCAGATCTTGGTGTGTATATTTTTGCTACAGAAGAACTCTACTTCATGGCTGCATTGTTCATTCTTGCAGCATTTCTTTAAATGTGAGCCTCGCTATAGTTAAAGGATAATTTATATTCAGTGTAGTACTGTCTGCACCGTGGAATTGGCTTTATACATCACAGCCTCTGCAAAAAAAGAGATCAAAGATCTGAACCTGTGGTCCTGTGTTGCATTTGTATTCTAGGTGGACTTGAGTAATCTCATAGTGGAGCCATTCACGCTCCCACAGTCAGGAGTATGTCGTGCCCACCCATAAAACACCCATTTGCTTACGAATTTAACAGCTACAGTTTTAAGGACCGTCTCCAAGCTTAAATTGGACACATCCATACAGTAAAAAGAAAAAACAGATACCCTAAACAGTGGAGTCTAATGGCATTTGGCACTGTTTGTGGCTGAGGTTATAGAAAGCTTAGTAGAAAACAATACTTGTATGGAAAATTGAGAGGTTTAAAGGCAAAAAAATAACCACAGCAAACCTTTCAAAAGGCCCCTGTGGATGCAGGTGAGTGTTTCTACCTGGGCTGGAAAGGCCCTGTGGCTGTTAAGCGGGCAGTAGGGCTGCTCTTGAAGGAGGACAGCACTGGCTCCAAGCAGGAATTAATCACAGCTCAGCTCACTTTCACACCAGGTCAGAACTAATGCCTTTGGCACCGTTCCGGGTGGTTCTTTAGAGGGTTAAGTTACAAGAACAATAACGCCCAGACCTTGTATTGTAACCCATGAAGTTTTCCTTTCAATGAGCCAAAGAGAGCCATTCACTTTTGGATGGTGCTGACTGTCTGACCCGGGTGTTGGAAGCCTCTGGGGGATGCTGCTGCTGGCGCTCCCATGCCAGGCTGTCCACCCGAAACTGCCAGCCCGGGAATCCTGCTCCCCATCAGCAGACTGCCAGCAGGGACAGTGGTAGAACCCTTTTGTCTAAAGCATCCCGAAGCCTTTTCCTGGAATTACAAATACGTGTGGATCCAAGAGTAAGAGTACAGTTGCACAGTTCCGGTGTTCAAGGAGCAGGTTCAAGATGCAGCTTTCTGTATTCTAAGTATTTTGGACTGGATGAAATAAATGAGTATTGTTTGCCATTTACATAAAAATTCTTTGGGGAGATTAATATTCTTCTGTCCCAATTACCTCTTTCTGCAATGAGTTGGCTGAGGAAATTTGTAGCAGTTGTCTTATTGCTGGTGTGGTGAAGGAGAAGTGACCAAGTCTGTCCTGGGTCTGTGAAGACTCATCCTCCTTGCAGATACACAGAGAGTAATATGGTGTCAGGAAAAGTTAATGTGAAAATTAGAATGCAGGCGAAAAACACTGTGGGATTCAGTCTGTGGACACAATGAAGTCATGGTAGTATTGACAGTAAGTAAGAAACTGTGTCACAATTAAGCATTCTTTTCCTTTGAAGTCTGTTGTCATGTTTAATGAAATCCTGTTGAAAATTGTTTCTGACACTCTTTGAAAATGTGATTTCCCATAGATGATGCAAGATTTAGCCTTGCTGATCCAACATGGACTGAGCCAAATCTTCCTGCAATTTGTGAAAAAACTCCTAGTGAAACAGACCTTCCATAACTGTTTTTTGCCTTATATTATGTATGTTCTTTAATTTCTTCCACTCCTTGCAGAGTTCTACGTGTTCATGAGGTATTGAAGGCATTGCTGTGGGGGAGTTTTGCTTGCAGGGGTGGCAAAACTCAGCCAGTTTAACAGCAAATGCTTTACTCACTTTCCAAGGAAGCTCTTTTTAAATGGTTGTTTTTTTCCTTAATTTAAGTTGTGAAGGGAACCTACATAACCAGATATCAAAGAGCCAAATGCATTGTTAGAGAGACAGATGAATGTTGAAGTCACTGGAGATTTCCAAATTCAATGGTAAAATTGCAAGCAGAGGTGGCCACTGTCTCTAAAAGCCATCGCTGGGGGGTTTAACGTGGCAGCTCCTTGTGCTCAGAAACTTCTGCTTCATCTTCCTGCCAAGGGAACATCTCGCCTTGTGTTCTACTTTGATGTGATATGGTTGTTTTGGGGAAGATTTTCTTCCTCCAAGCTGGTCTAGAAATAAGATGTCACTGGTGATGTAGTCTGTTTGCATATCAGTGTTTATCTGTTACATCCTTAAGGACATAGTTTTATTATTGTTGTAGGAATTTAATTAGTAATTATGTACGCTCGATGGTGTCTACTGAAGTGGCAGGAAATACGTGCTAAAGGGGAAAAAAATCAAGTATAAGTTCATGATGCTTATGCACAGCATATTTAATTTAACCAACTGTGCCACCTTGTTAAATAAATAAATAAATGTATATGTATGGAAATCTATGATCTGCTGGATGTGTGTTCTCACACGTGGGCACACAGCAGCCACACGCACTCGTGTTTCCAGCTGTAGTCCCTGGCACAAGGCACAGCCGTGCCCACCCCAAGGGAAGCATGAAGCCAACGGGGGGTGACTGAGCTGCAGGTTCCATAAAATGGAGCACAGGGAACAGTTATAAAAAAAGCCAACTGTCTCCCTCCGGTCTGTAACTCAGATTTCATTAGGTCACATTTTTTTAATAATCCTCCCGAGAAGGGAAGTTTCATGACGGAATTTTATCTCTGCTAATGGAAGTAATAATTTAAACCCATGTTTAGTCATTTCTGCAGGTTCTGTGATTGCTTTTGCAGTTATAAAAATTTGTACCTCCCTGTCTCCTGACAGGTGTGGAGCTGTGTGCCCTGACAGGCACACTTGCCTGGATCATTGGTTTTCCTTAGGTGTGATGGTATTTTTCTCCCTAAAATGGAGCGTAGCTTCAACAGAGGATATCATGTCAATTCATGCAGGTTGGATTCACAAACTGGAAAGAGATTTTCTTAGGACTTGTGTGATGATTCTGATGAAAGACCCAGACTTGTTAAATAGCCAAAGAGAGTGACATAGCATTCCCTGAGGAAAAGTGCAGAGGAACTCTAGAGTTTGGAAATTCCATTAAATGGGGACTTAGAAAGAACTGTAACGTGCATTTATAACTCTGAACTCAAATGATTTAGGGCCTCAGTATAGTAGTTTGTTTAGATTACAGCTGCTGTCAGTAATTTATAAATATATGTAGGATATAAGGATGAAACTAAAGCTATCATTAAATGGAGTAATGGCTTCTCTATGTCAGTCATTTAATTGACCCTTGGAAAATGTACGTGGCAATATGTTGTAAATCAAAACCAGGAGTGCAGTGCAACACAGTAATAATTTTGGGGATGAAAACTGGGAAAAGAATACGTAAAATTCATTTTCTGTTCATCTCCCTGCCCTGTCCTGATTTGAGGCTTTACCAGAATGAATGGGTTCCAGTGAAGGGCTTTGAAATTGTTTCTGGTCATCGGGACTGTCCTCCAGATCAGTTCAGGGCTTGTCAGCTGAGCGTAAATCCAGAGATGTCTGTTTAAAATTCATGTTCAGATCTGCAATTTTATGACTTATTAAAGAAAATGTGATATATAGGGTAAATCAAGAGTTTTTCTGTCCTAGTTTGTTACAGAGGCCTCATCCTCTGACCAAGGGACAGCTGAGTTAGCTGTTATTACTTCTTAATTTTCTACAATTCCACCAGAAACTTCATGGAAAAAAACCAAAACCCATATGCTTGTACATGTGCAATTGTTTATGGCATTAGTGAAATCTGAGGAGTGAAAGTTACAGAAGGCTCCTTAGACACTGGGAAATAAGTGTATTTTAATTGTGTATAATCAATCTGGAATAATGATGACTAGAAAAATAGAACTATTGTAAAATTTTGGTATTCACACATTCCCCCACCCTCTTTCATATATAAGCCCTTTAAATATATCTAGGAGAACATCATAAACCACACTTTCTTAGCAGAAACTCCTTTAAAATCCCTCTTTAAACAATTACGGAATTGTCGGCCATCAGTTACAGTTATTTGTTTCTTGACAACACGCTCATTCAAATATCAGTTTGTATCTTGCACAGTTTAGATTAATGCACACAGAGAAAGAAAACCATTTCCATGAACTGCACTGGGAGTACCCTAAAGCAGAATGCAAAGTATGTTTGAGATCAGTTCACAGAACATTAACTTAAGGTGTTTCAAGCTAGAAAGGGGGAGAAAAAAGACACTTGGCATATCATTAAAATAAAAAAAAAACGTTGACCACTTAAAAAATGCTGGAAATCAAAGACTTGAATGCTTTCAAAGAAACGTCTCACTCGTGTGTCTGGTCAGAACTGTTGTGCTGTAGCTGAGGAATGAGGTGGGATGTGCTGGAGCTGGCAGCCCTGGGAGCAGTGAGCCCTGGTGGCTGTGTCAGGGCTGAGCCATCGCAGCTCTGAGCAACCTGAGCTTGTGTGCTGGAGGGAGCGACATTCCAGTGCTGAAATACCAGCGACCCTCTGAGGAGTTCTGGGAGCTGTAATGGAACCGCTTCCAAATTCCTGCTTTCTTCCATCCCTGAAAACAAAGTAAATTCAATTCACTCCTGCTCGCTCTTTCTCACTTTATAAATTTGACTCAACTCTCCTTGAAATAAGTTTGTTAATTGAAGCTGAAAAACTGATGGTTGAGTTTGGGGCCAATTACTTCTTATTTAACATTCTGTGTTTTGTGGCTCATGAAGTGGTTAAGCATCAACCAGTCTGTCCAGGTAACTGAGTGGAACCCTCAGCACTGGAAAAAAACATGGTTATGTTTTAGGACAAGCACACTAAACAAGATATATAGTCATACTGGCCATTAATCTAGCTTAGACAGACAATGAACAGAAGTTAAAACACTGAAGGAAGTTTACAAACAGGAAAATGGCTGGCTGAAATTTACCTGAATTTATGATGAAAATAATTTACTTTTATTCATAGAATCACAGATTCTTGTAGAATAGTGGATTAAACATGAAATTCATTGTATTATCCATTAGGTTGAAGAAGAAGATGAATGTGCTGGTAATATTTTTGTGCTAGGACAGTCTTTTTTGTGTTTGTATTGCCTTGCACAGCTCACATTCAGGAGCTGTAGGAGGTTCCTGACAATATGAATGGAATTTGGCTCCAATTCCATGTTTGAGAAGTGTTCTTTGGAATCACTGGGTAGGGTGCTTTTAAAATACAAAAAAATATCTTAATTAACAAAGTATTATTACTCTTTATTGCTGCTTAGCACCCTGTACTGGGTGAATTGTCCTATAGATGCTTCCTTTGGCTATTTTTTATCTTGCTAACTTTAAGCAAGTTTCAGGTTTTGGTCATTGTTCCGCATCAGTGGGAAAACATGAAAACCCCAGAATATTTGCCTGTTAAGTTTGATGAAAACTTTGTCTGGCTTCATAAAATGCCATTTGCTATGAGTCCCCTTAATGTCAGTGTTTGTACATTTGTTGTAGTGCACTTAACAAGAGAAGAGGATTTAAAAAGCAATGTCTGAATCAAAAATTGTGCAACACGCCTCTGCGAAAAATGTGGAGAGTCTCAGTTCCTTACATGTAATTCATTTTGGCAGGTACAGTACTTTTAGGCTCTATTGTATTATAAATGCTAAAAAAGCTTGAAAGAAATAATTGGAAAAAGGTTTGGAGTTAGTGATTTAGAGGAGGCTGGCAGGTGGTGGTGTGGCTACTGCAGGATTAACTAAGTTCTGGAAATGCAGTCACTTCAGGGTATTGGGTCATATCTTGATTTGGTCATTACTGAAGCAGAAATCGCTTTGCTGATCTGCTGAACTGTGAGACAGTGCTTGATGGAGATACTGATCAACAGCAGAAACTGCTTCCTGAAAAATTTGGGATGCTGCAGAGCTTAAAGGGATAACTTGGTCAGGAGACCTCTTTAACTGCTGTGTGTGCAGTTACGTGTACATGTGATACTTACATAAAACCGTGGCACTACAAATTGGTCTTTTGCAAACCTCTAAGGGGAAGTGAAGTGGAAATGATGACATTTCAAGATACTCTTGGAAACAGCTTCAGTGTGTTACTATGGTAGTAAAATACCTGTTGATTAGCCTCACAGAAGTTGGTTGTGCTCAGATATTTCTTAGTCTGATGGCTGAGGGAATTAACATTTTTAACAGACTGTTTTGTGATCCATAAGACCAGATTTAGGATGACATCCATCATTTCGTGAGCCACATTTATGGCAGATTTTCCTCATTTCCTTTTCTTTTAATACTCATTGACTGACGTAGTTTTTACAACCTCAGCCATAACCGTTTTAGAGGGAGAAACGTCAAATCCAAATCCGTTGTGGGTTGGCAACAGCCGTTTTCTGTCTCAGCTTTTGAAGATCCTGTTCAGTTTTGTGAAGGACCCTGGAAATGGGAGCCCCATTTGGAGTCACATTTTGCTGTCCTTGATATCCGTGTGACTTTAGGCTGAGTTCTCCATGCTAATTTGCGCTAGATCCTTTGCCATTTTATGTTTCCTGAATGTAGAAACTCTGTATTAATTGAGTTTTTTAGTGATTCCAAGTGCTGCAAGCACATTAGATAATCTTGGTAGTAAACCAAAAGAAATACTTGAAGCGGATTCTCCTTTTCGCACACTACAAAAATCTTCACTTAAGATACGGAAGTATCCTTGGAAATTTTCAAAGCTTGACCTAAGGCCCTAAGCAGCCTAATGTGACTTAGAAGCTTGAAGCTGGTTTGGCTAGACAGACTCTCTAGAGGTCTTCCAGGCTGAACTTCCCTGTGGTTCTATAAAAAGACGTTGACTCCTCTATGTAGGTCACTGCTTTTCGCCGTGTCTCAGCTGCGATTTTTCGTTCAAATTCAGGAGCTGGCTCTGGCCTGGCTCTTCTGGTTGTTCAGGTGGTGAAGAGGAGAGGAGCAGGACAGGGAGAGGAGCCTACTGGTGAGCAGAAGGGAGCTGTTATTTCTGTGCTGGATCTCAGCACTGGCTGCTATTCCTGTCTCACAGTGTGTGTTTGGTGTAATTTTGGAGGCCTCCTTCGGCTGAGGTTATAGACACAAGGCTGCCACTTCAACAAGTCGTCTCTTCACTTTGTGCAGGGCCCTTCTGAATACGGGTTGAAGTACTGCTTTTGATCTACAAAATTCTTTTTAGTTTCCTTTCTCTTTCTGAGGAAACCCTGCTGTTCGTTTCTGTTCTTCTTTAAAGGCCAACTGGAAAGCAGAAGCCTCAGCTTTATTAACAGAGCTGAGGGCAAGAGAACCTGAGACTGATTCCTCTCCCTTAGTCCTACAGAAACCTAAGGTGGCTGACATTCAGAGCTGTAATACAAACTTGTTAATTCAGTTTTTCCTGAGGGTTTTCTGGGGTGGACACATTAGCTGGAGTGTAATTTTGTGTGTATTTGTGAAGAGTGTTCTGCTGATGCTTCATGATGATGGTTTATTGCTATCAACTACAAGTGACTGAAGGTTGATTGGCAGATTCCCTACAGAAAAATGCAAGAAATGCATTTTCTAGAGAGGAACTGAACAACATATGACCTTGAGGATATGAGAATAAATCAGTTTGAGAATAGACAACATTTAAGTACTTTCATTAAATATAATAGAAGATCCCTACAAATGAAACCAAAGATCTTAAAAATTCTTTAGAAAGGATATTTATGGCTACTGAAGTTCTAATTTATTCATTGTTTTACCATGGAATTATTTGTCAAAGCAGGCAGTCAAACAAAAATTGTTCACTGGAAAGTAACAATGAAGGTGCGAGAATGTGAACAAGCATTTCATGATTTTTGTTGTTGCTAAAGCTCCATTTTTGGCAGGCAGTTTCACTGACTTTCCATACTGTCTGTCTGACATGATGTCATTGGTATTTTTTTTGTACATCTAAAAGGATCATAATACTGCCTATGCTAAATTTAGCTGAAATTTAGATTAAAAATTACTTCCGTGGGTTTGTGTTGGTTTATTTGGGCCAATTTTAACTGAAAGCTCAGCAGAATACTGCAAGTACTCATTCAGTATTTTCCACCCTTGACTCTTGCTGCACCATTTTGTTTCTGCAAAAGAACATTTTCCCTTAAAAAATACTTAGGTGTCACTGAATATTTCAATAAATGTCTGCTGCATGCAATTTGTTGGACACTAAACAGAGTTGTTCCACAATTATGGACTGTTTCCTTCAGATTCCATTGATGAGGACTTCTTATCCTAATTATTTGTTTATCCTAATGAATGCGTGGTAAAGGCTGGATTGCATTTGTACCATTAGAAACTCTCAGCCTGATATTTTCAGAACCCTGCAGATGTGGATTTTAAATAAATGAAAAGAGCAGATGGCGTACAGGGAAATCTTTGGTAGGCCAAGAAGCTAAATCAAAGTTTCCCTCCATTCCAGGAGGTACCTTATGTAGGGACTGCTTTTCCACCACTAGAAAATTCAATAATGAAGTGTTGATCTACAGCATGTTGTAGAATCTCCTAAATATGCAGAATATTCTTAAGGAAAATCCTGAGCCATGGGAAGAGATCTGCATTGTGCTCTCTGCTTTTTAGAATGTATTTTAACATGGGGCTTTAAGCTTGCTTTGAGACAATCAACCCTGATGGTGCTGAATGTAAAAAATGTCAATATAATTAGTCATCTCCAGCAGAAAATAATTTTTGCCATTTTTTCCCTGTGTGGAGGAGGGGATGAACTGGTTTTCAGTTACTCTTTATCATTTCTCTTTCTATTTTTGCCACGGACTGGGAACATTTACCAATTACTTTTTTTTCCATCTTGTATTTAGAGATGGGCTATCTTATGAGATAAAGATTTGGAACTGAAATGCCCTGGTGAACCAGAGTGAACTGGTGGTAATTCAGCAAAAGCTACTCCTTGTCTGATGGTCAGGAACAGGACACAGAACTGTCCATGGTCAGCTTTGGGTACAAAGTGAGCCACTTACTCCACTCTAGTCCTAATTAATCCATGCTCTCTTAATTAAGACATTGCAAGTGTTCATTGTAGAAGCTTTATATGAAATGTTCTGGCCAAGGCACTTATATAGGAACTGTTTCTGGTTTGTTTTGCATTGGTGCAGCTGCAGTAAAAGTTACACAAATAAAAGATGGCACCCAGAAAGTCAAAGCACAGATAGTTGTTCTGATCCTTCCCTGATCCGAATGACCCTCAAAAAATCTCAAAGATCCATCATTTCAAGCACATCCAGGCAAAAGAGTGTAATTTAAATGTATATTTGCCATCACAGATAGTATGTATGGGCTCTATAACCACAGGGAAGTCACAGATTTTCAATTTCCCTAGGAATGTGTCCATTATCAGAAAGTGCTACCAGAGTATTGTTTGTTGTAGGAGAAGAAAATCCCGTTCAAGTTTTTAATGAATCTCTTGAGAGATTCATCAGATTTACAGGTTAAAAAAGCAGTAAACATTCTACTGGGAGCAGTCATTAAAGGGAAGATGAATGTGAGTTATCTGCACACTTCTTCTGAAACAGAAGCCCTGCAGATGATTTACAAACCAAAAAGCTGTTTCTCTTTAAATGATCTGTGTTGCTGCATAGTGCAATGAAATACAAAGCATGATTAAAGTACGTCTGTCTGCAAAATGAGAACCAGATTCAGTGTTTGGAGAATTCTGTAAGTAAGACTACAATGATCTGAGTTTGAAGGGAAGAAGCCTGAGACAAATGTTTCCTTCATTTCTAGATTATGAAAAGCAGTAGAGTGCCAGAAGAACCCCTTCCTTCATAGATAATCAACTCGGAGGGTCTTGTACTGAAAATCTGATTTCCTAAATGAAATAATAAAAGGTTTATAGATTAAATTAATTGATAAAAAAAAAAAAAAAAAACAGGAAAAAGAAAAAAGACAACCAAAAACTCAATCCTCTGATGAGTTATTTTTTTTGGTCAATCTAGAAGTGACAGCAGAGGCCTGCTTAAAGGTTTGCCTTTCCACGAGTCACTTCATACCCTTGACTACTCACTCAAGCCTGACTGGCAGCAATGCTGTTAAAAACTCATAATTTGTGATGAAACTGCTTAATCTTTTTTTCTTATCTGGAGTATTACAGACACAATGAAGGGAAGAGTTTTGGATATACCACTAAAAAATAAGAGGTGAATAACTGTTTCTAAATTAATTTGTCAAAAATTTGATCCTTGAAAGGTTTTAATTGGTCACCTAAGATTCCACTGAAGATGTTTTTGTAGCCAGATATCTCCTGTTTCTTCAGAAAACTCCAGGAAAAGAATGGGAAAGACAGTTTTGTTGTAGCTGGGGTAAATTCTGGCACTGGTTCTGTTTGGTTGATGTAGCTCGTCCGTGCAGCACAAATGCTCTGAAAACTTGGAAAATAACGAGACGTGAACTGTGTCCCAGCCGCATCTGTTGAACACAGCGACAGTGGTTTCACAGTCACTCAGCTCTCCGAGAGGTCACCCCCTCTGCAAATAATATGCATAACAAACTGCAGTATTCAGAGCCTCATCATTATGAACAGGGTGTATTTCAGCTGACACTGCCATTCACAACATCGTGTTACCAGTTTAGTACACGACTGCCAATCTGATCTCATTGTCAGGCTGTAAACCATCAGGGCTCCAAAGTAAAATCACCATCAACACCAAGAGAGTGATGCCTCTGCTGCATTTTCTTAATATTTTGTGAAGATTATCTGCTCCTGAGTAGTTTTTTCAAGATGTGTATACTAGTTTTTTTTGTTTGCTTGTTTTCCTGTTAAAAGCCTATGTCATATATGTTTATGTGTGGACATGCTGTGGCCATAAAAGACATGATTTACGTCCTTGGTCTAAGCTGGACATTAAACTTTCAGGCTTTGGGCAAGTTTCTTCATGAAGCAGATCCAGTGAAAATCCATCTCTGACCTGGCACAGGTGCAGAATCCTCTTGAGCAGATTCAGCCATGGCATTTGGAGCAGCGTGGCTGATGACACAGGGAAATCAAGACAAGAATTCAGGTCTGCTCTTGCTTAAGACTGAAAGATCACAGAATGTAAGGGAATGCACTCATTCATGCAGAACCATTTTTGTGATGCAGCCTGTTGGTGGAAGGTTAATGAAAAAGCCTTGTGACGTGTTTTGTACTGACGTTGTGTTTGGGGACGTCTTAAATACCAGTGGTGCAATGTTAGATCTTATGTTCTTTACATTTCCCTTTGCAAGAATTTACTTTTGGACTGTCATTTCTCTGCATGACTAGAAAACATTTTCTCCAATTTTCATTTTCCACTGCCACCTTTCTGTGCCTGTTTGTCTCCCACTGACTCCTACTTTTCCACAGACGCAGGCCCTTAAAAGGAACATTTCTTGCTAGGAAAGCTCGAGGTGCCAAAAGATGATTTGCACTCCTAGGACTATTTGCTTCACAAAGGCTTGCAAGATTTTAGGAAGGATGCCAGCTAGTGCTCAGACAGTTTGGCTGTCCAAGCCCAGCATTAAGGTTAACAAGTTGTAAATAGCTGCATGTTGCCATTATCTCCAAACCCCGCTGCTTTCAGGACACCATGAGGGCCGTAATAAGAATGTTGTTCATTGCTTGTTGTAATTTTTTTTCCTTCTCTTGCCCAGCAATTACAGAAGAATAAGGTTTAAAAGTTGGATGGCTTGTGATGGGGTCTTGATGTGATTCTTTCATCTCACTGACCAGTGAGTTACTGGTGGAACACTAACAAAGGGATCACTGAGATGAGGGGAAGAAACTGAACCCAAACCTGCTACTGTTTTTTAAAAGAATTATTTTTAGGAAAGAATCTTGGAATAAAAAAAAAATTGTTTTTTTTTTCTACAAAAATAAATACAGTGTTAAAATAGCTGAATACATTTACAGTATCTCGTGTAAACTTTCATATATGTATAAGCCTTTCTTGCAGCTATATAAATCTGCACATCTTGATTGATGTCTTTTGAGCTGTGCTGACTTATAAAAAACATGGATTGTATCTAGCATATGTCACTCAAAGTTGCAGTATCTCCTTTTTCA
This sequence comes from Bombycilla garrulus, assembly GCA_013400315.1. Lineage (NCBI taxonomy): Eukaryota > Metazoa > Chordata > Aves > Passeriformes > Bombycillidae > Bombycilla > Bombycilla garrulus. Next base: position 149,064 of record VXBU01002231.1, read on the forward strand.
CACATATATAAAAATTCAGATTGGTGCATTTAATGAAAAATATTTTCAGTGTTTAGGAGATGCTTGCTTTGCTTTGAGAATTTCTAATGTATTAACTGTTGCATGAATGCTCAGTGAAGCACCCAACTTTGAAAAAAAATTGATTAATTAATCTTTATTAGTCTATTTTTTTCATGCAACAATGATTTCCTAACCCAGGAAGAGTTGTTCTGTCGAAATGTGGAATTCTATGTGACTGTTTCTTTCCAACACCGATCCCTGAGACGCATTAGGCTCGGATGTGCTGTGAAAGAAATGAAGCCTGATGTCATCCTCCTGATAGTGTCCTCTGTCTGAAAACACAGAAAAACATTGCATCATTTGATTTGAAGAAGAATGAAATTGTTCCATGTAGACATAAAATAATGGCAGTAGTAACAGGAGTAGCACCAGTAGTACTGGAGGTAGCACCACTGAGAGGAGACAACCAGGAGCAACAAAATTCCCATGGCAGTTTCTTCCCAGGCATTTTTGATGTATCAGAATAACAAAGAGAGAACAAGCTGGGCAGTAACTTTCTGTCAGTAATTAATAATCATTCATTCATTCATTCATTCATTCATTCATTCATTCATTCACTCATTCATTTTGTCCATTTGTTTTGGAGAGTTGGGAGGGATGGAGGAGAATGCACTGCATTACCTGGGAGCGCTGTGCTGAGTTAGCCCGAGCTGTGTCTGCCCTAAGCCCTGAAAATTGGCAGTGGAGCTGAGAAGGGGAAGGATCAGAGCAGAGTCTTGGAGGAAATCTCGAAGATGTGATGACTTGGCTGTAGAAGTGCATGGCTGGAACTGCACAGCACTGGGATGAATATGCTGCAATATGGAGGCAGAGTGCCAGGGTGAAGGGAGTGCGTTCAGAGAAAGTGTGGCACTGGAGCTTCACAATAAAGAGGAGCTTTGAGGCAAGACACTGAAGTACTGAGGAAAAAATCAAAAATCCTCAGCCATTTTGCCAAGCTATCAGGGAACACAAACCAAGATGAAACATTAAATTCTCATGGAGAAGCACCCAAGTGCTGAAGGAAAATGCTAAAATGTGCAGATAAAATTGATGATTCCTAATGCAGAGTGCTTAAGAGGCAAAAGCAGAAGTGCAGAGTTAAATAATGTTGAACAGAGCATGCATGGAAGCTGTCAAATTATTTTTTTTCTCTTTGGAACTAAGTTTTTGGGGAAGCTGATGTTGTGATTCAGTTTGGCTTTGATTGATGGCCTGCTTATGGCATCAGCAAAAAATTTATTCGTTTTTGGTCCAAATGGGACACTTTAACCAAAGCATGGGGCACGACTACAGAATTCTGGTACAGAGGACTACTGGGTTTTTACTGTGAGTGGGATGCAGAAATGCTCTATATAAGAACCAAAGGGGGAAATTATTTTGGTAAAAATTCCCCTTAGGAGGCTTAAATTCTACAAAATCCTACCCAATGACACCAACACACCTCGAGATCAAAGGCTGACATGTTTGCAGGTTTATCATGTATTAATCCTCCTGTTAAAGATCTCCATGAAAGGTTATTCTAATCTGCCCCATTTCATTTCATTTCTGTAAAGTCAGTGCACAGTAATTCAAGAAGAGGGACATGTTTTTAATATGTCAGAAACGTACAGTTTCTTCAATATTCAGCTCATGAATATTCAAGCATTTTTGTCAGTATGTCTTCACTTCAGAATCAGTAAAGGGACTATGAGATAGATGGTGTCCTGTGAGTGGTGTGGAAATTTGCTGAAGGGAAATGAGATGCAGGCTTTAGCAGAAGGGGGGACACAGCCCTTCCAGCTTGTTTTCAGGCAAAATGTGATGAAACTGTAGAAAGGGGGAGACAGATTTAAAATTCACAGAGACTCAACTCAGCCCTGAGTAAACTTGTCCCACTCCAATAATGGCTGAGGAGCCAGAGTGATGACAATTTGTGTGTGAAATTGTATCTCTGCAAAATAGTGCAGGTTTGTCATGGTTCAGTGCAGCCTGTAAGAGTGCACAGTGTGTTCCACACACGTGGTGCTGTCCATGGAGTTGGTTAGAGGCCATTTCACTCTGTGCTTTTACTTCCATTAGAAATTGCTCTGTCTGCACTTGTATAAACTATTGCTGTATGCAGGCGCTGCCTCAGACTGCCAGCAATGCTTTTTTCATTGTTGCAGAGCTTTTCAGTAGAGATAAAGCTTTTAGTTTGATGTTAAGAGACAGTTTATTTTATTTTTCTTTAGTTTAAGGGTTTCATGGTTCTGATTAGTGTGCCAATTAAGAGGATGACAGAAATACTGCCTCACCTGACACTACCAGGGTTGTTGCACTTTTCTTCACCTGTTTATTCAGATAGCAAATGACACGCACTTCCAGAGGACACGGTATCTCATGTTCTGTGCACATTCTGACAGAGTGATTGGGCTAAACATAGAGCCAATATGAAATATGGAAAATATATATGGTGATTGCCATCTCCCATAACGTCCTTTCCATGGAATAAGAGAAGAGCTGCCTGGTGCAAGGTTTTCAAATGTTCAGAGGCTGGATCACGCAGGTGTGTATGGAAGGATCCCTCAAAAGGGAAAAGAATGATCTGGGAGCAGCCAAACTGTTCCCTTTATCCTTCAAGGGTTTGCAGTGTTGGTGGGTAGCACGGAACACATTGTAACTCCATAGGCACTGGAAATTTGGGGGAGAATTACTGGAGATTGAGAACAAAATTTGTACATGATCCAAATCTCTCTTGGGTAAATACAGCGTGTTGGAAACTTGGGAAGAGTGTATGTTATGTAACCAGGCTCAGTTTCACAGCTGATTTGGAAAAAAGGGCTTTTTGCTTCCCAGAATGAGATCTGGGGAAAGAAATTTTATCTTGATCAAATGCAGCAGCTGCTGCAGATCATATTCAAGTATGATGCAAATCAAGTCCCCTCTTCTGCTCTGTTCCGTTCTGCCCAAACGGGGAACCATTGTTGTTTTTTTTTCTTCGTAGAACTGGTCTCTGGTTTGACCCCAGCAATTACAAATGATTTAAAAAAATAAGATATACAAGTTCTGGAATATTGTAATGAAACATATAAACAGTTTAAAAATACTTAAGTGATGAATCTGTGTTGTAAGAGCCAGCTGCAGAGTACTTATAACTGGAGTATGTTAAACCATTTAAATATTCCAAACATTATGTACAACAGATCTTGTACTAATTCATTATGAAAACAGCAATTTCATTTAATCATTTATTAGCTATTTATAAGGTGTCTGCATATCAAGTATGCATACAGATTGTTGTTCTACCTGGCGACCAGGATAATGCTTGCATGTGCAATCACTGATGATTCTTTTTGGGAATCGTTGTTCTCAATTACTCCTCGCCAGCACGTGTGGCTCTGAGATGTGTGTGTTTAACAGAGTAAATGAGTCTTTGTCCCCCCCCAGGGGGTAAAAACCCAACAAATTGTTCAGAACAATTCCCAGACTCGAATCTAAGTCATTCATTCCTCATTTCTGCTCACTTCTGGAATGTGCCTTTGCCGCTGCCACCACAAAGACAGCGAAGGAAGCTGCCCAGAGCCGCTGTGTAATCCGTGTCCCCTGAGGTTTGCAGGATCCAACTGGCCAGAACCTGGAGCAATCTGCTGTGAATTGGGTACTGCCACAAATCTGTGCAGGAGGTTGGACTGGGGCCCTTGCGAGAGCCGTTCCAGCGGGAAGGATTCACTGACTTCCCAGGAAGTCACAGCGTGGGACTAAGCAGAGTGCTATTAGTTATCTGCTCTGTTTCCAAGGTTGTTAAACACTGTTTGATTGTAGCACACAGTGTTGGACCCTGATGAAAAAAGAAACACATCCAGAGGAAGCAAGCTGGGCAATGCTCTGTCATTCTACCATGAACTGTCCAATCCTCGGTATTTTCCTCACTCTGCTGCAGTGCTTCGGGGCTTTTTCATGCCTGAAACATGAGTTTCGGCTTTTTCATGCCTGAAACATGGGTTTCAGCTTTCTCCTTGTGATATAATTAGTTTCTTTGATGGGTCTTACTGTACTATAAGTGTAGGTACCACAGGATCCAGCTCTTATTAGCATGATACTGTTTGTTACTTATCTTACATCCACATCTGGATCGTCTTCGTTATCTGGTCATTAAAGCCTTGAGAACCTTAATCAAGGATTTACCACCAAAGTCAAAATGTAACCAAGACTCCCAAATCCTAGAGCCATGACTTCTATCTATGTCATAGATAATGTCTTATGTATGTCATAAATATTTACTATTTGGGAAAGAGCAGTGAATTTATCATCATGTAATGCCAATGATAAATGTACAGTGTGCCAAAGGGAACGTGCAGCCACCTTGCTGAAATGCACCTGGTGAGGTGCAGAGAATTCTTTTCCATGTCTGCTGCAGAAACCAGGATGGGCACTAAATTAGGTGTAGATTGAACATGGCTGGTGAAATTCTTAGACACTGGTTAGGTTCTCACTAGTGGGATTGTTTATCACATCTGGTCTCACTCCTGAAAGGAGTTTGTGGAGACTGGAAGAGAATTTGTAGGTCACCCCACTATGCAGTCCTCTTCATAAATGTACTTGCAGACCATTTAATCTTATAAAGAGTGTGGAAAAGGGATAAGATTTTACTGCACATTTTTTTTCATGCACCTCAGAACTTTCATTTTTTTATTTTTTCCTTTCCCAAGTAGATAAATGTAAAAATTTCTCCTGCCAGCAAAGAATTGATAAACTACTGAAGACTTCAGAATCCCAGCTGATTCCCATAGTGATACTTGCTTTATCCTGTTGGTGTTAAAATCCTGGATGCAAGTTTTTAGCACTGATATATTTGAGGACAGCTTTACCATGCATTTCTTGTTAGGTGGTTTTCACAGACAATGAAAATGTGAATTATTCACAGAGATTTGGCATTGTTTGTGATGCTCTATGCCAGTGCACCTGCATTAGCTTCATTCTTTTTAATACCTGTGTTGTTGCCACTTTTAAATGTTTACATTTTGTTGCAAATGCCTGTATTCATGGTTCCAACCGCCTTTTCTGATCTGTAGATACACACTTACACATAAAAAGTCATCAGCTGATAAATTGAAATGGCAGAAAAGGAAAGCTGTGGAAGGCCTGAATCTCAGGTCACACATCAGTACCTGTGGGCCTGCAGGAGGGTGGCAGAAGATGGCATTCAATCAAAATTAACATCGTTACAACAGCGGCAACGGAGCATAAAGTACTTCAGAGATTATTGACAGGCTGGAGGGAGCTGCTGCTTGCAGCAATCAGCAAAACTCATCTGGCTATTAATCGCCAGCAATGCCTGCAATGAAATCTTCATTGCTGTTATGACTTGAAATTGACGGATACAATCTATAGATCCTTCTTGCATAACAAACATTCCTTCGCTGTTTACTAATTTTTTCAGTGTTTGTTCCTGTCACCTAAATATATTTCCTAAAATAGCACAGAGGAAGGAAATTATCTGAAATTGTCTTCAAGGGCTTGTATAAAGTGCTGCTTTTGCTGCTGCCTAGAAGAAATACGCAAGTCAGTAACTGACTCCCAAACCTGGCCTAAAATGAACAAGAATCCGGCGATGATGATACCAAACAAAGCACAGCAAATAAAAAACTCAAGGTTCATAAAAATATTTGTGCATCCACTTGCCTGGCACCCTGAAGAGAGCTTTCCTGGAGAAGCAGCATCATTTAATGTATATTTTGGTGCTCCAAGTTTGATAAATTCTTTCATTTATGCTCTTTTTCCACCAGTGCACTTACAGTGACTTAAATGAAAACTGTCTTTAGTGTTACTTTGTGTAACATTAACTTCCAGAAGCCCATTACCTGAATTCAGAATGAACTGTTCCTTGAACTGCCTCGAATTGGTAATACTTCATTGTGGAAATTATGGAAGGAAAAGCGCAGAATGCTGAGTACTGAGATCTTACAAGGGGAGAATTTCCCATTTCCAAGCAGTGGGACAGGCTGCCAGTGTGCAATCCAGCAAGCAGGAAAGCCAAAGCTGAGTTATGAGCTTGTATTCCTTACAAAGCAAACCAGAGGGAAGAAAAATCACATTTGTTACTTGAACAGACCTTGGAAAGCTCTTCCTTCCACAATGTGGCCTGATTCTGTGTTATCACCTGGATATCCTTTTATGTGCCTTACCAAAGTAATCTCTCTAAATTCCTTTTCAATTTATGCTTAACCAGGCTGATTTGCATGCATGTAGAAAAGGAAATGAGAAAGTTTTAAACCAAAAATCTATATTCTTAGAATTTGATATTCATGCATATTTTTATGCATGGAATTCCCATTAAGATTACTGCAAGATTTACCTACAAATCTTCCATTCTGGAAGAATGATTAAATTCCCAAAGTTTTATGAGAAATAATGTATCTTGCTTTTCAGTTGTCAGTTAATGCTAATGAGGGTATGAGCAACTACACTGTTGTATGTTTAAATTGACCAAAAGCTTTGTGTGAAGCTGATTCGAAAGGCAGAGTTGGCTAAAATCCATGAGTTATCCGTGTCTCAGAGGAGATACTTTTGGGGTTGACTTTTGCTTCAGCTGCTGAATAATTTTTATGTTTTCTGCTGGAAAAACATCTTTAATAGTAATGTAAATATATGTAAGTGTGTGTGAAATAGATTGTTGCGTGAGTATGAGCTAAAATGAGTAGCATGTTTTCCAAATGAATTGTAACAATTTAGATAGCAAGCCTTTGTTTTTTAAGGCTACTTTTCAATTTAAGCAGTTTTCTGGTCTGTTAAAACTATCAGTTTTTCTGAATGTGGCCTGTTGTGTGTGATGTAGCAAAAATTCCCATTCCTATTTAAATTAAAATACATTTCAACTTCAACCCTTCCAACCACTAAATGTCCCAGAACTTTGCTTCATTTTCTGTTTCTGGGGAAGCAGCACAGAAGAAATTATTCCAAGTTTCAATGCTGTCTCCAACTTGTGGGAAACATTTGGTACATCATTTTTCCAGACACATTATACCAGAAAACTTGAATTAATAGAGGCATCTTAGTCTGGTAGTGATGAAAAGCCCCAAGAAAGATCTGCTGATTTAGTTTGAGCTGTTACACAGTGATATACTGTGCACTCTGCACTGTGCAGCTGTTTAAATCTATATGGTGATCTCAGGCAAGGGCAGAAAGAATAAAACTGGAAGAGCTCTGAGAAGCAGTGTCAGGATCGCAGTGCTGGAGCATGAATGGCTGCATTTTTTGTCTGGGAGAATTAGAAGGATCTTCATTGTTCTGCATGTTCTTTGTATTGTTTCTAAGTAAGTGGAAAAAAACATCTAACAATTATATTGCATGTTAGGGCAAAATCTGTTCTTTCTACCACAGGTATCTCAAAGTCCAAGGAAAATATTGGCAATCCAGGGGTTTGATTTTATTGGTTACTTTCATACTGGCAAAACCAAAGGCATAAATTGCAAGAAATCCCTCCAGTAAACCCCAGAAATTCTTAGAAAAGCTGTGAATTCAGGCACCCGTGCTTCAGCATTGCACGTTTTTTGATGAGGGATGAGGCACTTGCAGTGTGTTAATTTTTATGCAGAGTGATCCTATTTTCTGGCATACACAAATCTCTTGTGAAAGGGCATTTTCTTTATGAACTTGTGCAAGTTTGCTGTTGAGGGGGTTGCTCTGATGTGTCAGTGCTGAGCGCAAGCCAAGCACAGAGGCTGAGCTGAGTGAAGGCTGCAGTGTTTGAGAGAGCTCATGAAGGAATGTGCCATCAATTTCAGCTGCCAGCTGATTTATAAACTCCATTTCCCCTATTGTTTCTGTAAATTGTAGCTAATTTTCGTTGATCATCATGATTCTGACATATTTTTTTTCTAATTTTGTAGGCACAGAGATTCAAATATTTTGCTCCTTTTGCGTTCTTTGTGCTGTGTTCAGCACTGATGCATGCTGGAAATGATTTGGCCAAGTGTTTTACACTTAGAAGTTATTGACTGTTTTCCATTCTAACTACGGGCTCTGCATGGAAGGGAGTTTTGTGATTTAGAAAAAGCCTTATAGTTCTTTCCAGAATTCAGATTATTCATTATTGTTCCACAATTCAGATTCCCAGAGTAGCTACTTTTATATACATACATACATACATACATACATACATACATACATACATACATATATATATATATATATATATATATATATAAAATATTATTTTTCAGGTCCAGGTGGATGTTGTGGATGGCAGTGACATCCAGGTATTGCCTTGTCTGTTACTCCTGTGCACATTCATATTCCCAATTTCCATAATTCTGATTTGCCCTGGCAACTGCACACCTAGGAGTGTCATCAAGAATCCCAGAATTATTGGCAGAGCAGGATAATTTCATCATTCCAAACATCTTTATTTTTACCTTTTCTTTTAATGCCTAATGCCTTCTGCTTGCATTTTCTTGCAAGTTCTTCATTTCCTCATTACTTTTAGGTTGTTTTTTTTTACCTATAAATGAGGGATTAAGCCATGAAATTTACAGCACAAGAAAAAGCAGCCCAGACTAAAAAGGAAAGAAGAAAAGAGAAAACGTAATTGGTATAAAAGTTGTATAAATGAAGTTTCTTATTATTTTTCTTTAAATAGTGAATCATTCAGTGTTTTGGTGTTAATAATTTAACAGAACCCGAAGTAAGATATCAGCAGGACGTGTGTGGGATGGGTGGTGGTTCAAGTTTGATCTGAAAGCCTTGCCTTTGTATTGAAGTTGGGTTGAAGCTTTGATCTATTTATAATGAGTATTCTAAGGGTTTACTAATTATTTTAAACCTGAAGAGAATCTCAGAGTCCATTTTTTCTGTTGGAAAGGAACCAAAAATAAACCTTGCTGGAAGGTAAAGGCAGAAAGTCATAAAGTTCAGGCATGCTTTTTAAAGTTAAAGCACGGCCGCCTACTGGCTATAATTTCTGAAAAGTTTGGGGGGAAAATGTATTTTCTGTCTCCTTTTTACAATTTGTAGCATTAGGAATTTTCTGAGGTACTCCTGACTAGGGATAAGACATCCTTTATATGCTCCATCCATTTAAAAAGTTTGCTGCTATAAGGTTGAAATGTAGGATTTTTTTGTTTTTTCACAATTATATTTAGATTTAAATATGTATTCCCATTTCTGTTACTTACGACATTTATTCTATTAACAAACTAAATTAACATGCATATTTATGAGAAATTGTGGGGTGCTGATACATTTATCAAGGGAAACTCTATAAACCACAGTGGTGCACAAGTACAACTTTAAAAATAAATCTGAATTTATATCTGTTTGGAACATTGCTCAAGATTTGGGGTTTTTTGAAAACCATACTTGTGTCTGATCCATGCTTAATTCCATCTTTAAAGACAAGATCCTTATTTTACTTTGCTACAATTGCTTTATACAACAATTTTGTCAAATTATGGAGACCCATACACTATGGAATTAATGGAATTACATCATGTGAGAAATTCCCCCCTCCCCAATTTTCTAGGAATTTCTCCAGTTTTCAAAGGATGCTGACTAGTTTAATGAATCTGCAAAGCATGAAAAATAGGTTATTTCTTATTTTTTTTCTTCCATTGCAGCAGTATTTGGGATTAAAGGTGAACCTCTTTTCATGGTTCAAATAATTTTCATTAGCAGGAAGGAAAAACATGCCCAGTAAGCCTGGTACTGCAAAAGAATTACTTAAAGTAGTTCTGAGGAGCAATTTTTGCCTTTTAAATTATGCAAATGCTCATCAAGTTTTTGTCTTTGGAAATCTTTGGCTCATACTAAAAAACTGACAGAGACTTTTTGACCTGACACCAGTGTAATTGCTGTGGAGGTTTTCTCCTGCCTTTGCCCTGGCACAAGATTAAAGAAATGCAAGTGCTTCGTTCCACAAATCAAGCTCATACTTATACCTGTACCTTATCCTTGTGATTAAATTTTTATGGAATCACAGAATAATTCACATAGGAAGAAACCTTGGGAGTCTGTAGTCCAGATCTCTGTGTGCTCAGAGCAATGTCAGGAGTGAATTCAGATCTGATTGCTTTAGGCCTTGTCCGGTTGGGTCTTAACCTGCACACAGCTTGCTCCAAGGCTTAATTATCCCAGATGATGGTTTTTGGTGATAATATGCAGTCAGAAAACTCCTCATTACAGTTTCTGAGGCTGTCCCTTTTTCTCTCACTGTGCACCTCTGTAAGAGCCCAGCTTTTCCCTCCTGGGGTGTTTTCCATGTTGGGAGCTCCTTCCCTCCTTGGCCTTGCCTTTAGACTCAAAGGCCTTTCTCTAAAAGACTGAGGCCAAGTTTAATTTCTCCTGTCTTTCTTCCCTTTCATCTCTTGTGTATGGATGGGCTGAGTTGTGAGTTCCCTGTGAGGCCAAGGCCTCCTGGTATTTCTGCTGATTTTCCTGGGCATGGTGTTGTGCTTGCACAGGATTGCCCTAGCAGGGCTTGCAGCTCTCTTGAGATCCTTTTCTCTTCAGAGTTCCTCACCCAGCTGAAAAATTCCCTTCCTAAGCTGAAGCCCGTCCTCAGAAATTCCATGGTCTGCACTTGGCTACTTGCTGAGACATTTTTCAAATATGAGAATATGACAGTAAAAAGAAGTATGCTGAAAATATTTTTAATAGCTGAATAATCACATTGATCGTTATGTTTTTTATCTATAACTAGACTTCTAGAGTGCTATAACTCAACAAATAATATATGGGAATCTCTTAATTAGCATAATTTTATAACTAGAGACATTTTGCCAAATTCAGGGAGGTGTAGGTACTTTTTGTTAATTAATTACTGAGTAATCATTTAAGAATCTGTCACTGGGACCTAGAAGGAATGGATAATGAGACTGCTTGTTACAAAGTCAAATGAATCTTGATAGGAAGTATACTAAAAAAGAGTATTAAAAACAAAGGAGTTTTACACCCAACTGATCACTTCATTGGTTGAATCAAGTAAAAAGCTGATAAAGAAGAATTCACTCACAGAATTTCACTTCCTGGGTGCTGCACTTCAGGTAAATAACCCACGTGCTGTCCATGACTTGTGACTACAGCAAGAATTCTTGTTCATTGCCATCAAATAAAACATTTAGGGGACAAAATTTGTAGTGGCACATTAGGGAAAATTTCTGCCTTTTAAACAACAGACTTTTTCTGTTCAGATGTTACTGACTGATACAAGATCTGAAATTCTGTAACAGTGAAACTTTCACAGTGTCAAAATTAACACTGGCTGCAATCAAACTGGGCAAAGGAAGTCTTGTCCAAGCCAATGGAAGTTCAATACAGATGAAAAGAATATAATACATGGACATTCTGTTCTTTTATATTAATTACATCTCTATGCTATTTGCTTTGTTGGGATTATACTGTGGTAGAATTTGGCTTGGTTTGAAACATTTTGGTATTTAAAATATTTTTTTATTTAAAACAGGAAAATGAATGGAAGAATAGAGGTCATATGGGAAAAAAAATGTTTCTTTTCTTTCACTCAGTTTTTGCGTCCTTTCCTTTTTACTAAAGTCAGGGGAAGAGGAGATTTTTAAAGCTCCTGGAATCCTGTTTGACATGGAGACTACAAACGACAAACCACAGTGCTGAGCAGCCATAGTTTATTGTGTAAAATGAATAATTAATTCTAATTTATTCTGTTTAATTCTAGAACTTACTGAGTAATCCACATAGGATGTAATAATCAGCTAAGTAATGCACAGTAAACCAGATTTTTTTTGTCTCTGCTCCTTGTTTTGCCGACACAGCTGATGTAGAGAGGGACACATCACTTGGTGCTCGTACACATCTGCCTTGGGCTTGTAACTGGAGTCTGAAGAATGACTAAATGCACAATACATAGAAGATACCAATACTAGGGCATATGCAAAAGCCTTATTCAAAACACATTGAGTTTTTCTAAATGTTTTAATTTTATCTTTTAAGGCATGTTTAAATCTGTTGGTATAGATATACAATTGCTGTTGTGTGGTGATACAACAGCAATTTTGCATAATAACACATAAAATATTTAAGTGTTTATTCTTTATCACAGTACAAGAACACATCTGCTCATATGAAAAGAAAAATAAACTACATTTCTTCACCATGGCTTAAATATATTGTTGATGTACATGAGAGTTCATGTGTTCACTTAGTGAACATGGGAATATCCTCTGAGTATAAAAAGGAAACCTTTTAAAACTTTTAAAAGAAAGAAATTCAGAAAGAACTTTGGTTTATTTCTCATTATTTAACATAAATAAAAATACTTGAGTGTAACAACAAAATAAAAAGGAAAAAAGAAAAGGAAAGAGGGATGCTTACATGCCACCAAGGACTGGAAGTGTAAGCAACGTACACAAATAACTTTCAAAAGCCCAGGCTGCTTTCTCTCAGTATTTACCATGTTTTAGCTCCCTGAAGACTGCCATAATTAGTTTTCTCCCTTACAAGTAATTATGAGCACCTGTAATTTAAAAAAAAAAAAAAAAAGAAATTGTATCTGAGATACGATCCCTCGAGTATTTTTCTTTTAGATCCTTCCTCATTTGCTCTTAGAAGTTCTTTTCCACTGACTTCTACTCTTGGGATGCTTTAAATGGGATGAATTGTTCCTCTTCAATTACTTTTAAAACCGGGTGAGAGATGAAAAAACACTTTCTCAAAATAGCAGTGTATCACTCTTGAGGGAATTATGCAGTACCACACTCCAGGAGATCCTCTGGAGATTGAAAACCCCAGCATTATGTTCCTCTCCTCTTCCTTCTGCTGGGAGGTTTCACAGGTCAAACTCTACAGAAATTAATCTTCCACACCTGAATGTTGGCATTAGCTTTAAGCCAGAAGATTTCCTCAGAAAGAATTATTTAAGAGTAATTTTGCCTAATGCGAGGAACTGACAGGATAAGCCATGAAGTCTACAAAGAATTGCTCGTTAATTTGACAAACCTAAACCGCTGACTATCTGGGAAAAGAATTTGATTCAGTTTTTATTCTAATGCTGTATTGATCTTAGAATGTTCTTGTCATTCTTTTTGGGGCAGTCAACCTCTGATAAATTTTGTGTGTTTTCCTTTTCACAAGATATTTTGCAATTTCTCTGTGCACTGCATCACCAATACAAGCTGAGGGAACTGCTTCCTCATAAAAGCAAATTCCCAGTGGTGGGTGAAAATCACTGAATCCCTGACCGTGATTTGGTTTCAAAAAACACTTAGGTTTAAAGTTTAGAGGTTGTCAGACAGAGCTCATATCCCTCCATACATATGAGGATAGAGATGTGGAGCCTAAGATTTTAAACCTGTGGGTAAATTATAAAGCACAGAACTATAAAGACTTCCCAGATTCTGGATAAAATGTCCATTATGGGAATTTTCTCAGTCCGTGCTGATAAGGAATTCTGCCCTTTCTGCTTTTGTACCCTCCTTTTGCAGAAAGAAATGGCAGTTGCAGAAGTTTAAAGGTGACACATACTGAGGCTGACTGGGAGACCAGCAGCTCAGGAAAAGCCTAACTGGCTCTGATTTTCATCCCTCTTTTAATCCTTCTTAAAGACAATGAAGAGAATATGTTCTTGGAGGGCAAAAGCATGTGCTGTCTTTCAGCTGTATCAGTTTCAGAATTTCTCTGCCTTTCTAACACATTAATATCAAACTAAGAAAAGGTTAATTAATACAGAACCCAGAAGTACAGTGTGCTCCAGAACGCCCTTCTTTTATCCTGTCATACAAATACTTTACAAGAGCAAGGATGGTATAAAGCTATTTATGTGAGCCCTCCACTTGGCTCAGAAATTACCTATAGAAGAAGGTCTTTTCAAGGAGCAGTGCCCATTCCCTTTAAGGCCCCTGAATGTTTTTTTTTGGGAACCAGCTCCACTTGGTTACGTTCGACCTTTTGAAAGGACTGCATTCAAACAAAGGGGAACTAATCCAGGTTTCTCAACAAGACTAAAAATGAAAGCAATCATTGGCTTTTCAAAACTTGCAATGGTCTTGGCTGGCTGTGCTCACCTTGTAATTGTATTTTCCTCAAGAGCCTTTCTCCCAAATAAGAGGTTGGGATGCTATTGTAATGTCAAATCTGACTCACTGTTACAGTTGCTATTAAAAGTTAGCAGCTGTAATTAGGGAAGAATTTTGAAGCTGCAGTGTTGTATTGTCAGTTGTAACAGCTTTTAATTATCTTATATTTTTCTTTAAAGTGATCAGCTTTGCTGAAGTTGAATGTGCTTTTATCATTTTTGCTCTGGAAATGAGCTGACACATTTAATATAATTTAGATAGGAATACTGTTGCTGCAGAAAACAATTGGAATCTATGAACTTTTTAGAGGATTTTGAGCACAGGAGACAGCCATAGTGCTTAGAGGGATTTTGCCATCATCCAATTAAAATAGTCCTCCATTCTTTCTAATACCATTCTATCTGGTCTTAAAATGCATAAGACTAATTACATTAGCCCACAGAGGCTTGCATGGCTAATGCTATTGGCCATTTCCTCAAATAGAAGAATTCTAAATGATTAAACCCTTTGCAAATTGCGGCAGTTTTGTTGCAGGATGGATCCACAGACACTCTGTCCTTTCCCCCTTGCTCACAGCAGCCTGTGCTGCTCAGCCCTGGAGCAGATGCCAGAGCTGGAATTCCAGCAGCCAATCCCATTGTCCCTGGAGTCTGGGAGGAAACCAAACCCTTTTGTTTCTATTTCTACTCTGGATTTATGCTGAGGCTGGAGAGAATAAAGACAGAGCCTTACAGATTAGTCTGCTGTTAGGACATACCTTGTTATGCACGACTTCGCTCCCTTTCAATTCTTCCCGTTGTATTGGGGAAAAAAAATTAGTTTTCCAGGGAAGGTTCCTGAATCTTTAGGATGGGGAAGAATGCAGCTGGTGTAGGAGCTACAGAAGAGTCTGGGTGAGCAGACTGTCCTGTGGCAGTGTGCAGCAGCCTCGAAGGCGAGATACAGCTGAAGAAATACTGCTCTGAATTGTCATTTTTGGCAGGCAGCGTCCTTGTCAATATGCATGAGCACTCAGCAGAGTGAGAGAACCTGTCACCCAGGGGATGTTGAACACTGATGACAACAACCAGGCCCAGGTCCTCTAACATGGACTCAGATTAAGTTCATTTACAGTTGTCACTCCGAGAGAAGGAAAACTGCTAGGCAGGAAAGGACAAGCAGCATTGGTGGTGCAGCCATTCTTCCAGCCAGCATTTCCACTTTTTGCATCCTGCTTCATAATTGATTCTTCAAGACTGGGAAAAGGGAAAGTTCTGACTGCTTCAGCAGCTCAACAAACCTGAAAATTAATCCTTAGAATCCTTATATTGTGATGTCCCCATGAGAGGCCAAATCAGGCCATGACCACAGTGGGAATGCTCTCTCACTCCAGCATGTTGGGATTGGGTTGGATTGTTCTGATAAATACTGATTTCATATATTATGTTCAAATCCAACTAAAAATCCACCATGGAAGAGATTCCTGGTCATGTCATGATTTTGTTCATGTATTCTCTTTTCAACCATCCCAGACATTCCTGGCTCTGTCACAGCATCACCAGATTCCTTGGGGAAGGGATTCAATATTTGCTCAACTTGTTTTGGTTTGATTTTTTTTTCCTGTTTTTAATGTTTAAAGAGATTTGATGCCTTTCATATCACAAGAGGAGAAGTTATCAAAGGGCTGTGGACGGGTGTTCTTTCTCCTTCTAATACCTGACTAGTAGCTAATAAGAGGTGGATAATAAAACTATAATTTCAGAAAAGATAAGACCTTCTCCTTGTGAAACTCCAAAGAAACTCACAAAATGCTACAGGAGAATTATATTGTTGTGAATCTACATATTAGAATTGAAATTTGGCATGTGGGAGCATTAATTTATCACAGAGGAGAAGATTATTTTCTTTGAAACACATTCAGAATTTAATTCCTGTTCTAGGCAGATGCAGCACCTTGGCCTGGGCTTTTGTGTGGGTGTTTGTTTTGTAAATATAAATGCCCATCAAAGTAAATCTCATCAGCAGGAAGTGCAGAGCAGTGTAAATGGTGTTGGAGAGCTTTTGGGCAGTTTTGTGGCCACAGTTGCCTACAGAGTTCAGTATCTTGGGGAAAGGAAATCTCTATTACCTTGAGCAGTTCTGTAAATAGTGGGCATGTTCTATTAAATTTTGCTTTAATACTCAACAGAAGTTTATTCCACTGAATGCTTTTCATTATTCCTGTTCCATATAAGCACTGCATGTACACACATATCTGTAGACACATAAATCCTAAATAAGTTTATAAATTGAACCAGGAGATTCAGAGTATTATGCTTTCCAGAGTAAATAGGTTTTTGAAAAAAAAATATTTAACTTTGGCTTTCAGAGCACTGGATATGCAGCATTGGACACACATTTCTCAGTGCTGGGGGAACCCAAATCACCCTGAATTTCAGGGGGACCAAACCACTGATTCTGACTAAACTATTTGTGATCTGACTTGCTTTCATGGGCACATGTCAAGTGAGGATATTTCAAAATTAGTCTGTAGAATCTGAATAAGAGAATATTTCCAGTGTCTTCTGATACCTTTGAACACAGCCTTTCCATGGGCTTAATATCTCACTATTCTGAGGAAAGCACTGAGGGTAATTTAAGTTTGAGTAAAGAAAGAAGCAGTCTTTTTTACTTTGAGGGACTATTGCCTGCTTCTTGAGATTATTGAATTTTCATTCTGGTGTGGGGAGAAGCAGTATATCGCCAAGATGAAACAGAAAGCTTAATAGGAACTATATCTCTTGATGTTTATAGAAACTTAGCCAACAATCTTGAAAGACACCGAATTGGATTCTAAAATACTGACACAAATGAATTAGGAGGAAATGGCTCTCACAACAGTGCTACTACACGTGCCATTCACACTATTGAAATACAGCATTATTCTTAATTTTGCTGTATTAAATTAGAAATTACGTGTGCTGGAGAAGAATGGGAATCAGAGAATCACAGGACAAGCTGAGTGGGAAGGGACTCACAAGGATTATTGAGCCCAGCTCCTGGCCCTGCACATCCAGCAATGCCAGGCTGGGCATCCCTGGGAGCCTCAGGGCTGTGCCCATTGCCTGGGGAGCCTGGGCAGCGCCCAGCATCCTCTGGGGGAAGAAAATTTTCATTAAAAGGCTCTTTTTTCTTTAAAAAAAAGGACTGACATTTATTTTTTCAAGAAGTTGCAATAATCAAAATGTTGTAAGTAGCTAGATTACCTACAAAATGAATTCTTAGAGAAAATAAGTGTAATTTTCTTAACATGAAGAAGATGTGTACCTATTCCACATTTAAAATTGTTAAAGGAAGCTGTCCCAAATCTCCTTCGGGGCAAGGGGGACTCTTCTATTATTTTTGCAGAGGTTTAGCTTGGCAGCATGATTTTCTGTCCAGGTGAGTTAGTAGTGTTACTCCTCGTGAACACTTCAGGTCGTTGCAGAGTACTTGTTACTGTCAGGCACTAGGTGGCCTGCTTGCTAAAACATCGTAATGAAGCCTTCGGCAGACAATTTGCAGAAGCACTGCGTGCAAAAGGAGTAAATAAAAATACATCTTTAATTTCTAATAGAGGCTGAGGCATTTAAACTCCCTGGTTCAAAGTTCCAAACACTTGGAATTCTGCAGGTATGGTAACACACCTGAAACCAGCTCAGCACACAATTATTTTGTTCTTGTCTTGCAGACAATATTTAGACAAAAGATCAAAGTTTCCCACTAAAGATGGGATACTGAACTGTATATTCTCTAAATCATAAGCTCTTAGTTCCTTTGAGGGAAGGTAAAAGCTGACAAGTGCAATACAGCAGAGCATTTGTTTTAGCACCCTGATGGTTTGGTGTGTCATGCCCAGAAACACAAAAAGGATCGGTATTTATAGTATTTATAGTTTCTAAGGGACAAATACACTGGTGTTCCAGGAGTTGTACTCAATCTGACCTACGGAAAACCAGAATTAAGAGGGTTAAACAAAGCAAGACCTCACTGGATTTTACTTGTTGGTTTGGTTTGGTTTGGTTTGGTTTGGTTTGGTTTGGTTTGGTTTGGTTTGGTTTGGTTTGGTTTGGAGGGAGGGAAGGCTTGACAAGACCTGTGGTCTCTCAGTGTTGCCACCTGAGTCTTGTGCTGGTGCAAACCATGTTAAACTGTTTCCCAGCAATTTTGAGGTTTTCATTTGTTGTTCTGTGACTCTTGATGTGTGGTGGTGATCACTCAGTTTGAGCTTTTGATATTGAACTTAAATAAAAAAAAAGCATCTATTTTATTTATTTAAAAAGTAATGAAATAACAATTCCAATAACAAGCCTTCATTAAAATAGTTTTCCTGTTGAAGTTAATGGCTAAAGTGATTAACCACAGAATGGTTTCAGTATGATTATTGAGCTTCAGGTCAAATGCAAGAGTAATGAGATGGCTGAGGTTGGAAAGATCATTTTATCTGCCATTGGTAGAATATTAGTGGTCAAGAAGGGTGCACAAATTTCTGCTGTTCGGCAGAGACCACATGAGAAGGATGAGTCTGAACCAAGGGATGAACAAAATCTGCATTCCACACAACCCTCTTGTGGTCATCAGCTTGGAAATTCATCTTGCACACATTTTCGACTGAATTCCCCTAATGTCTCTGTTCTAAACCAGATAAATGAACAAACAAGAGGAAGGCCATTGCACTGATTTCTAATTGTACAGCAAAGGGCATTGTGTGGCTTGTGTAATTACAGGTTTTGTTTTCTCCTGAAATCATACTAATTTGAACAATGAATTCAGGTAATTGATCGTATTTTTCTAGGACAGGAAAGATGTTTCAACCTGATATTTGTGTCCTTTATTCTGAGTAAGAGTAGAACACATCAGCAAATGTATGGCAGAACAAGGTGTGCTCCAAGAAAATGTCTAATTGTTTTTTTTTCCTCCAAGAAAACATTGCATCCCAATAGAAGAGGAACTATAAGAACTTGTTGTTTTGTGATTTGATCAAAAAGTGTATTCCTCCATTCTCCAGCCAAGTCTGAGCATGAATCTCTTGAATTGATTTCAAAGGAAGCAGAGTTGGCAGATCCCTCAGGTCACAGAGAACGATTCTCCATTTAAAGCAGTGCAGCATCCATCCACAGTGCACTGAGAAATGAAGTGCCCCCTCTGCTAAACTCTGCTAAAAAGAGACAAAAAAATCTGTGCTATGTGGCACACACACAAATGTCCTGTCACTAAAGCTTGTAGGAGAAGCAGTGAACAAATTACTGATGCATAGAGGAATATCACAGTGAGATGTCAGGCTGCCTATAGGAATTCATCGTGCCTGGATATCAGAAAATAGCTGTGATCTACTGCATCACATAAAACAGCAGAATTTTATTAGGAAAATAGATCTGCAGACTTTGAGCTACTCTTTATGTACTGGTATATTTGAAAAAATCAATGTATCTTATAATACTTTACAGTATACATGGGACCAGCACCAGGAATTTGCAATAGGAATTGTGTCTGCTTTTCAGCACCACAACTCTTTAATCCTTCCAGTTTCTATACCTGAATAGAACTTTGTCCTAGGGAATTGTGCTGTGGTGCACTTAATAGATAACTTGTATTCCACACAGCTGGAATCCTACCAGATCTTAGGAAAACAGAACGCCAAATATTCTTTCCTACCCAGGATGTGAATTTTGTACGTTCTGAGCTTTTGTTTCACTGGAAATCGTTAGGACTTCTGACTGACACATCATCAGATGTTAAAGATGTGAAATGTTATTATTTTCTCTATTCATTTAATCACAAATCAATATTTCTGCTCCTTATACCAGTAATTGATGGAGCAGTTAATCTTGTCACTGTTGTTCTTCCATCTTGTGAGGCAACATATAATTATGTCCTTGTGCCACTTGTGTTGATCTTGTTTAAGAGATTCAAAACAACCTCTGCATAGAAAGGAAAACATCAATTTTCTTGGCAGGTCTTGGATTTGGAGGCATAATTAGCTGATGTAAAGGAGCAGTCTATCAGTTGTGTTTGCATGACATTTCTATTACAACCCTGATACAAATGTCTAATTTCCAGAAATAAACAAAATATCTTGGGTCATTTTTAGTTTCTTGAAACAGGCAAAGTAACCAAAATGTGAAGCACAGTAAAACTTACAAATTATGCAGTATTTTGTACAACCTCGTGTTATTCAGAAGTTCTCTGTAATTTTTCAGCTAATAGGCTGGTTTGTGTTTTGTGTTATTTTTTTTGTACCTTTTTCTGACTTACAGCTAAATCATAAAATCAGATCTGTTAAAAATCAGATTTTCTGGACTTGTTAAGTAGCAGTTTTACCATGACATCTTCAAGAGCACGGCCTGGCCTTTGTAATGCAATCTAGAATAAAGCATTTAATGCTGACACATAATAGTCTATGCAAATATTTAATAAATGTCTGTTGTTGGGGTGTGCAGACAACTTAATTTTTGCTTAAGTTAAGGAATTTTATTTCTAGAACTATAGTTCCAGCAAACTTTGTAAACCTGGAGAAGACGCCACTGGTTTCAGTGGGCTTTGAATCAATTTAATTGTTGACCAGAACACTTCTTAAACCATATTTACTATACAGATAAAACAGAATTTAAAGAATCAGGACCTGCACATCAATTTGCTGCAACAGATTTTCAAGTATCCTTATAATTCTGTTTTATCAATTTTGTGACTCTTCTTGCCGAGTGTTTTTTGTACAAGTAGTTTGACTGGCTAACAAGGATTACAGAATATAAATAGAATTTTTTTTCCTTTTAAGTCATGACTTTTTTTTTTTTTAAGAAAAATAAATAATATGTTTAGTTTTTGTGTTTCTTAGAAATTTTGGGAGCAATGCTCTCTGCTCTCGCAAATGGTTAAATGAGAAGTAAATTCATGTGGTTTCCTCATCTCTGTCTGTGGAACTCAAGGGGCTGGAAGATTCCTGCTCCTCTGGAACTCATGAACTGCGTGTGCCTGGGCTCTTGGCAGAATTGTGATTGGAGTTAGCAGGACAATAAAACACAATATTAACAATATAACAGCATCCCTGCCCCGATTCACAGCTACTGGAACTACTTAGTAGACAGTCAGAAATGTGGATTTTACCAGTGAGAAATGGAAATGATGAACTGGCAGCGAGGCAGTAAAGCAAAATGCATTATGTATGAAACAGGTGATCTTGACAATTGCCATTCCAAAGGATTTGACACAAATGACTGGAATCAGATTGACTTTCATTCTCAAACAAATAAAAATGTGTTTTACCTTGGAGTGCATCCAGCAGCCACATATGTGGTTTCACGTCATTTCTTATTGTGGTCCCACGTTCTCTTGCCAGTGGTTCATAGATGGTTTTCCTTTTGTTTGTTTTAGCAGAGATTTAATTTTCAGATTTGAGGCATGAACAGATTTTCAAGTACCAAAACCAGAGCAATTTCCACTTGATTGGTAAAATGTATTCATGTAGTACAAACACACAAATAAAATGCAAGGAAATTGACTTTTTGAATCATACCATTAACAACTTGATTTTTTATAATCTTTTTAGAAGTCAGTCACTGAGTTATAGCGAATATAGATTTGAATTTGCAGAGCAATGTTGTGTTCACTTTATAGTAGTAAAGGCCTGCAGCTTCGTAGGGGGTTTGGTGTTGGGTTTGGTTTGATTTTCTGGGTGTTTTTTTATTCTTTTTTTTATTTTTTCTTTTTCTATTTGTTAAAGCACCTCACTCTTTCTTTCTAAGAAAATGAAAATAGGCATCAGAGAGATCTTCAGCTTTTTTCTTCCCAAGACTTCAGCTCTCCACCTTTAGCTTTTATGCAGCTCCAACACAAAAATGTTCCACTGCTAAAAGCAGGGCCATTTCCTAGAGTCACTGGTATAGAAATAAATTTGACACTGCATATTCACACAGGTCTCTGAAATAAATTCAGGATATTTTTAAAGTATTTCCTGGGAGGCTGCTAGATGCATTTTCCCAAATGTGGACTGTACTTACTCTTCTAGTGGAAAAGGGGGGGGTTCCGATTTAAAGAGATTAATTTGCAACAATTAAAATAAATTACTCCTTATGCCGTATATCAATGTGATTGAGTTTAATTTGTTCAGCATGCTCATTGCCTGTTGTGTATTTATAATTCTGTTCACCGTTTCCAGCCTTTTGATGCAAGTTTTAATCAACACTCTTCCTCTTAGTTGCAGAGTACTATCAGGAATAAAGAATTCTAAGAATTTATCAGATCCATGTTTTCCACACCTTGGCTGCCTCTTCATGTGGCTTGAAGAACTTGTGTTTTGTTTATTAATTTTTTTATTTCCTCAAGTAAAGAGCATTTCTTACCCCTTGTGATGGAAAAAGTAATAAAAAGAACTAAAAATACTTTATTTTTAAAGCAGTGAAGACCCTGAGTCAGGAGAGCACGCAACTGTAAGCAAGCTGTGCCTCTCACTTTCTTAATTCTTTTGTTGACTTAAATGGATGTGGGGTGATGTTTTCTCCCGGTGATAAGAATTTCCAGTTTCATTTTGTTCATCACTGAAGAAAAATCAAATTAAAGAAACCTCATTGAAGTCAGTACCGTCACGCTCATAAAAAATAGATCAAAGAATGAATCAGTCCCTTAGTGGATTTAGAGTAAAATCATGTGAGGGAATGAAATTGAAAGCCCTGATAATATAACAAATTGTCTGTTTCTCTTTGAGGTAGGTCTTTTTCTTTGAATATGATAATGAAATATCCTGTTAGGGAGTGGATCCTGCAGATAAATATTGATGGCTGCAAATAATTTATATTTGAAACACTATGGAGTGTGACAGTGAGTTCAGCTTGGCTGCTGGCATTTGTGCTTTAAAAACATGAGGGGGATTTCTGTCAGGCAATAACAGCTTTGTGATGTTTCTCATTGCCATCAAAAACTGTAAAATACATGTAAATTCTGCACCTTTTTAAAAATCAGTCCCATCAAATCCAGCCAGTTCCTTAAATGACACCTGGGCTGTGTGCTGGCAAAGGGGAGACCTCGCTGTGTGCAGCCAGCCCAGCCCAACAACCAAAACCCCAAACACAAAAAACTCACAGAACGGAAAGTTCCCACTTTGGGATAAAGCTGAAATCCATATCAGCATGGTGCAAGAATCCAAAACCTGTGCAGAGCTGCCTGATTGCCAGTGGGCACTTTGGAGGGAGCCCCGGTGAAGTGGAAGAATTGCAAAGAGCAGGCTCATTGTGAAATAATGTAATAATTGTGGTACTGACTGACAGCTGGAGCTGTGTCATGGGGATCCTGTGCTCTGAGAAACACCATTCTAATACAGGGATTTAAATACTCCTGTTCAAGGAGCCCACGGTGGATTAGCAGCAAAAGGAAAGGATGTGATATTGAAAAAGCGTGGTGTGCTAGCTAAATTTGTCCAAGTAATTAAAATAGGTTTGGGAATATAAAGATAAGAATGTGAGTGATATTTTCAGGATTTTTTCTCTACTATGATTTTAATAATTGGATATTGATGTAGCTTTGGACTTCAATATTCCAAATTTTTCAAAATATGATACCTTTTTCTTGGAACTTGATATGGCAGGTACAAAATATCTCCACAGCTTGTATGTTCTACTCTAATTCATATCTGAATCCAAGTATCAAGAAGTGGTGTTTTTCTCATCTGAAGTGAACACCTGAACTCTTTAACCCCTTTATTACTTTTCTGAGTTGCTCTTAAGGAAGAAATAAGTTCTGTAGAAAGGTAAAGGAGTTCTCGCTCAGGTGGGACCAGATGGAGCCTTGTGTGTACAGAACAGGTTTAGATTCTACCTTCACATCCTGCTCCTTTAGGTGGTTACAGTTTTTATATTCTCTCTGCTTTTCAAGGCACAGTTTGACAGCTGCTAAATGAAGATGATAATGAGCAGTGCTAATGTTTAAATGACACCATTAATATTTGGTGTATTGGACAAGAAAGCAGGTATGTTTGAGTGCATAGACAGCCAGAGGAAGAAAAGCAAGTTTAAACTTCCCTTTCCCCTCCTCCCCTCCATCGTGTCCATCTGGGCCATTTGCCTTCCTAGCTGGGACGTCAGCAGCACAGACAGCCATGCATTCTCTTGAAAGCTGGGAAAATGGCTTGGCAAGCTTCATGTTACCTTCTGTTAAACAATTTGATTTGTTCTTAATCTCCATTTTCATTTTTTTAACCGCCTTAAGAGCGCGAGCGGGTGCTGGAACCCGTGAAAGGTCCTTTAGGCTTGGGCCGCTCCATTCAGCCTGGTGTACTTTTGTGTTTCCTCAGGGTTCCGGGCTGGAACGCTGGGATTTCACAAATGCCTTTGGTAGCTGGAAATGCCTCTTGCTCCTGCTCTGTGCATTGCTGTTGCCATAGTATCCCTATCAGCGCTGTGGCACAAATGACAGCAGCGTACAGCCAGGACTTTATAAATAGGATTCTGCAAGAACAACACTTTCCCCACAACACGAGATATTCTACTCCATATCCAAGCAGCAAACTTGTGTCACATTTGGTTTGGGTTTTTTTTTCTCCTTAAAGGCCTGCAGCTCTGGGATAGAGCTTCTAAACTGTTACTAGAATTATTTAGATAGAAAAAAAAAATTAAAAATAGCTCTGGAATAGAGCTTCTAAACTGATACAAGTATTTAAAAAAGAAAAAAAAATAGTGTATTGTACAGAAGTTTGAGCATTGTAAACCATTGTTGGTTGTTTTTCCCTGCTGAACTAACACTGTCTATTACATGTCTATGCCCTTTAGTCACTCAGGAAAATCTGTGACACCAGAAGACTCCACAAAAAGTCATGTTAGCATTTATCTGACGTGGTTTCTAAGTGTGCTCTGCTGTTTCTTCATGCTTTAAAGTATTTTCTTTACTATGACACAAAAAGAATTTCAATAGAGTTCAAACTTGGTTTAAAGTAAGTAAAAATATGCATAATAATGTAATGCCAAGTTCCACCCTGCAGTTTTCCTCACAAAACTCTTTGAGTCCTGCTGTTGTTATTTCATAATCCCCAGAGACTCCACTGCAGATGAAGCTGGGGTTAAAGGCTTATAATTTAGTTTGAATATAAAGTATCTCCTGGCATGATCTCAGCTTTCAGAACTGATTCAGGAGTATTGTTGGTGAATTTAGATTGTTGCATTTATGTACTCATCCTCAATTACTTTGTAAAAAAATTATTTAAATGTATTTATTTGAAAGATTTATATATCTTTTTATCCAATATTTTTTATCATTCTCATTTGTAAGCAATACTTGCATAAGTTTTGCCATAAAAGAATTTGGGATAGGGGCTATAATTTGGTTTATATTTATGGTTGGTGTTATTTTTTTTTAATTTCCTCCCCTCAGAAATGTAAATTTAAGATATTATTCCATAAACATCAGGATTAGATGTTTGTTGTGTTATTTTTCATTTCAATTTGTGATAGAGAGGAAGAAGTGGCAAAATAATTTCTTCTAGTATG